>CM029938.1:1768314-2088967 GCA_017639245.1 Myiopsitta monachus | reverse complement strand
ACAAGGACACCATAGGACGCATGGGACACATAGGATGCCATGGGACCACATTGGACATCACAGGACACCACATGGACACATGGGACACCAGAGGAACATCACAAGCACACAGAGGATGCATGGGACGACCACTGGTACATCACAAGGACACCATAGGGACTCATGGGGACACCATAGGGACATCACAAGGACACCATAGGGACTCATGGGGACACCATAGGGACATCACAAGGACACCATAGGGATGCATGGGGACACCATTGGGACATCACAAGGACACCATAGGGACGCATGGGGACACAATAGGGATGCATGGGGACACCATTGGGACATGACAGGGACACATGGGGACACCATAGGGACATCACAAGGACACCATAGGGATGCATGGGGACACCATTGGGACATCACAAGGACACCATAGGGACCCATGGGGACACAATAGGGATGCATGGGGACACCACAGGTTCACATGGGGACACCATAGGGATGCATGGGGACACCACAGGTTCACATGGGGACACCATAGGGACCCATGGGGACACCATAGGGATTCATGGGGACACCATAGGGACGCATGGGGACACCATAGGGATGCATGGGGACACCATAGAGATGCATGGGGACACCATAGGGACACATGGGGACACCCTGGCCCCCCCCCCCCCCCCCAGCTGTTCCCATGGTGATTAATCCCCCTCTGCGCTTAAGCATCATTAATGGGAGGATCTTAATGATGGGGGGGGGATGTGATGGGGGGGGCAGGGGAGGGGCTGCCCTCCCCCATAGAGGCCGCTTCCTGCCCATCCCCCCCCCCCCCCCCCCAGTTCCTGTTTTTGGGGTGCTGCTGGGGAGGGGGGGTGGGGAGCAGGAAGTGGGGCAGGAAGTGGGGTTGGGGCCTTTGGGGGGCAGGAACGAGGGTTGGGGACCCCAGGAAGGGGCAGGGATGGGGACATGGATATGGGATGGGGACAGGGATGTGGGGTGGGGACATGGATATGGAATAGGGACAAGGATGTGGGATGGGGACACGGACATGGGATGGGGACATGGATATGGAATAGGGACATGGGATGGGGACAGGGACGTGAGGTGGGGACACAGCCATGGGATGGGGACATGGACATGGGATGGGGACATGGACATGGGATGGGGACACAGCCATGGGATGGGGATAGGGAGATGCAGGAGGAGGCACGGATGCGGATGTGGCAGAGGTGACATTGAGGGGCCGGAGGGACCCATGGGGCGGCCATGGGGCACAAAGGGCCATGGGGCCGGGGGGGGGGGGCTCCTCTACCTTCTTGCGGTGGGGGTGGCTCTTGGCCAGGCAGGAGCGCGGCAGCGCCAGGTACCCCCCGATGACCTGGATCTCCTCCGCCGTGGGGTAGCGCTTCTTGCAGCGGCTCGGTGCCGGAGGCGGTGGTGCGGGGGGGGGCTCCGACCCGGTACCGGTACCGACGGCCCCGCGGCGCGGCCGCACAGTGATGGTGTTCCCGCTGCGGCGCTCCAGCGCCGGTGGCCCAGCCCGCGCCGGGGGCCCCCGCGCATGGCAGCGCCCGGCTCCTCCCCACCCGCACCGGGGGATGGCGGCACAGAGCACGTGGTGGGGCGGCGGATGGCACCGGGGCCTTGGGTGGCACCGGGTCTGTGGTTGTAACCAGGTCCTTTGGTGTCACCGCGTGCTTGGGTGTCATTGGGTCCTTTGGTGTCACCAGGTCTTTGGGTGTCACCAGGTCTTTGGGTGTCACCAGGACCTTGGTTGTCACCATGTCTTTGGGTGGCACTGGATCCTTGGGTGTCACCATGTCTTTGGGTGTCACCGGGTCCTTGGGTGTCACCAGGACCTTGGTTGTCACCATGTCTTTGGGTGGCACTGGGTCCTTGGGTGTCACCATGTCTTTGGGTGGCACTGGGTCCTTGGGTGTCACCAGGACCTTGGTTTCACCATGTCTTTGGGTGGCACTGGGTCTTGGGTGTCACCAGGACCTTGGTTCCCACCATGTCTTTGGGTGTCACCAGGTCTTTGGGTGGCACCGGGTCCTTTGGTGTCACCATATCTTTGGGTGTCACCAGGACCTTGGTCGCCACCATGTCTTGGTTGCCCCCAGCTCTTCAGTTGCCCCCCCCCCATGGCCCCTCATTGCCCTACAGCCCTCAATGTGCCCCTTGGCTGTGCCCCGGTTCTCCTCCACCTCCTTCCTTGTCCCCATTGCTGCCCCACGGCTCTCAGCCACCCCCTTACCCTTCTCTGGCCCCACATCCTCGGGTGGCCCCGGGCTGGTGCCCCCCATGGCCCTTCATGGTCCTGCAGCCCTCAGCGCTGCCCTCACTCATCCCATTGCCCCATCCCTGCCCCTCCACTGCCCCCCTGCCCGCCCCATGGCCCTTGGTCCCCCTATGGGGCTCCTCCATGCCCCGTCCCTCTGCTGCCCCATGGCCCTTGGTCCCCCTATGGGGCTCCTCCATGCCCCGTCCCTCCGCTGCCCCATAGGGCCCATCCGTCCCCACCGCCGCCCCCCCTCCGCCGCCCCCCCCCGGTCCCTCTCCCCCTTCCGTATCCCCCCGGGGCCGCTCCCGCTCGGGGCTCAGGGACCGCGCAGGAGCGAAGCGGGAGCGGAGCGCCGAACGCGGCGCGTTCCGGTTCCCCGCAGCGCTCCAACGCCTCCGCGCTGCGGCTCAGCCCGGCTCCGCGGCCCTGGCCGGGACCCCGCGGGCCGCCCCGGCCTTGGCGCGGCGCCGCTCCAGGAGCTCCCGCTTCCAAAGGGGGAGCTTGCGCCGCGCGCTCCCGCTGCTCCCGCTCCCGCCGCCGCGACGCCTCCTCCTCCCGCCGCCGGCGCTCCAGGAGCTGCAGCTTCCAACCCGGGACAGCCATCCCTGAGGGAAGGGAGGGAGGGAGGGGTGAGGCAGGGAGGGATGGGGATGGACATGGGTGAGCCATGGAGGGATGGGGATGGACATGGGTGAGCCATGGAGGGATGGGATGGACAGGATGAGCTGGAGGATTGGGATGGACATGGTGAGCCATGGAGGGATGGGATGGACGTGGATGAGCCATGGAGGATGGGGATGGATGGGTGAGCCATGGAGGATGATGGACATGGATGAGCCCTGAGGATGGGGAGGGAGACAGGGATGAGCCATGGAGGGATGGGGATGGACATGGATGAGCCATGGAGGGATGGGGATGGGACAGGGTGAGCCATGGAGGGATGGGGATGGGACATGGATGAGCCATGGAGGGATGGGGATGGGACATGGATGAGCCATGGAGGGATGGGGATGGACATGGATGAGCCATGGAGGGATGGGATGGAGCTGAGGATGGGATGGACTGGATGAGCCATGGAGGGATGGGGAATGGGACCAGGGATGAGCCATGGAGGGATGGGGATGGGACATGGATGAGCCATGGAGAGCTGGAGATGGGGATGGACATGGATGAGCCAGGAGGGATGGACAGGATGAGCATGGAGGATGGGGATGGACAGGAGCATGGAGGATGGGGATGGACGTGGGTGAGCCATGGAGGGATGGGGATGGACGTGGGTGAGCCATGGAGGGATGGGGATGGACATGGATGAGCCATGGAGGGATGGGATGGGACATGGAGAGCCATGGAGGTATGGGATGGGACAGGATGAGCCATGGAGGGATGGGGATGGGACACGGATGAGCCATGGAGGGATGGGGATGGACGTGGGTGAGCCATGGAGGGATGGGGATGGACATGGATGAGCCATGGAGGGATGGGGATGGGACATGGATGAGCCATGGAGGGATGGGGTTGGACATGGATGAGCCATGGAGGGATGGGGATGGACATGGGTGAGCCATGGAGGGATGGGGATGGACGTGGATGAGCCATGGAGGATGGGGATGGGCATGGATGAGCCATGGAGGGATGGGATGGACAGATGAGCCATGAGGGATGGGGATGGACATGGGTGAGCCATGACGGATGGGGATGGACGTGGATGAGCCATGGAGGATGGGATGGGACATGGTGAGCCATGAGGATGGGGATGGAGAGCCTGGAGGGATGGTGATGGATATGGTGAGCCAGGAGGATGGGATGGGGACGGACAGTGGTGAGCCATGGAGGATGGGGATGGCGGGGGAGCCATGGAGGGATGGGGATGCGACATGGGGAGCATGGAGGATGGATGGACATGGGTGAGCATGGGAGGGATGGAGGGATGGGGGTACATGGTGAGCCATGGAGGATGGGGATGGGACAGGATGAGCATGGAGGATGGGGATGGACGTGGGTGAGCCATGGAGGGATGGGGATGGACGTGGGTGAGCATGGAGGGAGGGGATGGGACATGATGAGCCATGAGGGATTGGATGGGAACGGACGGGAGTGAGCATGGAGGGATGGGGATGGAGCACGGATTGAGCCATGGAGAGATGGTGTTTAATGGACGGACGTGTGTGAGCCATGGAGGGATGGGGATGGACATGGATGAGCCTGGAGGGATGGGAGACGTGGTGAGCATGGAGGGATGGGGATGGGACCATGGGTGAGCCATGAGGGATGGGGTGGACGATGGATGAGCCATGGAGGACTGGACCTGGACCGTGGTGAGCATGGAGGGATGGGGATGGGACATGGTGAGCCATGGAGGGATGGGGTGGAGTGGATGAGCCATGGAGAGGATGGGAATGGACGTGGGATGAGCCATGGAGGGATGACGTGGATGAGCCATGGGAGGGATGAGGATGGGGACATGGATGAGCCATGGAGGGATGGGATGACACGGATGAGCCAGGAGTGATGGAGATGACGTGGGTGAGCCATGAGGGATGGGATGGACATGGATGAGCCATGGGGGATGGGGAATGGGACATGGATGAGCCATGAGGGATGAGGGATGGACTGGAGTAGCATGGAGGGATGGGGATGGAAGGATGACCATGGAGGATGGGATGGGGACGACTGGTGAGCCATGGAGGATGGGAATGGACGCGGATGAGCATGGAGGGATGTGATGGGAACAGGACGTGGTGAGCATGGAGGGATGGGGATGGGACATGGATGAGCATGAGGGATGGGAATGGACGCGGTGAGCCATGAGGGATGGGGATGTGACGAGGAGGATGGGATGCATGGAGGGAGATGGGGATGGAACAAGGATGGGTATGCCATGGACGGGATGGGATGGGAGCACAGAGATGGGATGGTGTAGCGGAACCAAGGATGGGGATGGTGGCGCAGGGATGCGGGACAGGAGCTACTCAGGCCACCATGGAAGGGGGGGTGATGCCGATGGGACAAGGAGAGGACACTTGGGGACCCCGGTATGGGCCTCGTCCCCCCCAGCACAGTTCCCGGTGTTGGCATCCCAAGGGGGGGACATCCAGGATTTGGCACCAGGATTTAGGGGGGACCCAGGAGTTTGGGGGGTCCCAGGATAAAGGGGGGACCCCCAAGCTATTGGGGGGGGATTCATGTAATGGAGTGGTCCATGCTATGGGGTGGGGTTTATAGCATGGGGGGGTTCATACCATGGGGTGGGGTCCATGCTATGGGGTGGGGTTCATACTATGGGGGGATTATCCCTAGATGGGTCAATGCTATGGGGCCACGGTGTCAGTATGAGGGTTCGTGCTAGCGTGGTGAGGTCCATGCTGTGGGGTGGGGTCTATGCCATGGGGGCTCCATGCTATGGGGGGACCATGCTATGGGGTGTCCATGCTATGGGGTGGATCTATGCTATGGGGGGTTCACACCATGGGGTGGGGTCCATGCTATGTCCATGCTATGGGGGATCCATCCTATGGGGTGGGGTCCATGCTATGGGGGGGGTCCATGCTATGGGGGATCCATCCTATGGGGTGGGGTCCATACTATGGAGGGGGGGGTCGCGTTATGGGGGTGTCCATGCTATGGGGTGGGGTCTACACTATGGGGGGTTCCTGCTATGGGAAGGTCCATTCTATGGGGGGGTCCATGCTATGTTCATGCTGCGGGGTGGGGTCCATGCCGCGGGGGCTCCATGCTCTGACTGTGCCCGTTCACTCTATGGGGGTGTCTCCGTCTTCCGGCCCCCCCCCTACGGGTGTGCACGGGTCCGGGGGGGGGCCCCATTGGCGCTGCCTTTGTCGCGGAAGGGCGGATGCGAACGAGCTTTGAAATCCCTTCCTTCGGAGCTCAATGGGAGGGTCCGTCCCGTGTTACTCACCCGGAGCGGAGCGGACCGCGGCCGGGCCGGACCAGCGGATGCGGGGAAATGAAAAGCAGCTTTTCCCGCGAGGGGTGGGGAGGTGGGGAGGGCGCGATGACTCGCAGGAACCCGGGCGGGTTCTTTGTTATAATGGAAGGACCCAAGCGGGAGGGTGTCTGTTGCAAAGAGAAGCCCCGGACGCGGGGCAGGGGGGGTCTTTGTGTGCGGAAGGAGGGGAGGGGCATGGGGGGGGGAGGGGGGGGGTTGTAAAGGAGAGGGGGAGGGGCCGTTGCGGGGGGCGGGGCTTGTTTGGGAAGGGGCGGGGCGAGGCCCATGGGGTGTTATTGTAGGGTCGCGGTGCAGCGACACCGCGCGGCGGCGTTGGGTGCAACCCCCGATCCCGGTGATCCACACACCGGGATCCGTCGCATCCCATGGGGGTCCCCTTTGATCCCCCCTCACCATCTCCATGGATTCTTCCTGTTAGGGATCCCCCCCCCATCCCCATCGTCCCACCCAAATCTCTGCTCCGTGGGACCCCTTAGGTCCGCGCGGATCCCCCCATTCCCAAAATCCCCTGCCCTTGCAATCCTCCCAATTCCCAGGATCCCCCCGCTAAAGGGACCCCTTAAATCCATCTGGATCCCCCCAAATCCCCCCTTGATCCCGCCCAATTCCCAACATCCCCCCAGAACCCCCTGGATCCCCCAATCCCCATCATCCCCCTCTCACATCCCAGCTCCTTGACACCCTTTAAATCCATCTGGATCTCCCCATTCCATCATTCCATCCCTCATTCACATTCCATCTTCCATTCATTCCATTCCCTTCCTCATTCCATCTCTTCCACATCCATCATTCCTTCATTCCATCCATTCCATCCCCCCCATCCATCATTCCATCCCCCCCTCCGGGGTCAGGGCTGGGTCTGAGCTCATTTCGGCCCCGCCCGCCCCTAATCGCTGCCTTCGCGGGGGGGGGGAGGGGAGAGGGCCACCCTGACCTTTGTGACCCCGCCCCGACCTTTGTGACCTTGCCAAGGGGACCCGCGTCCGGGCGCACCCACCCCGCCCGAGTCCCGGCACCGCCCTGACCCCGATCCACACCCATAGGGACCTACATAGGGAGCCCCATAGGGACCTCCATAGGGACCTCCATAGGGAACCCCATAGGGAACCCCATAGGGACCTCTATAGGGAACCCCATAGGACCTCCATAGGGACCCCATAGGGAACCCCATAGGGAACCCTCATAGGGACCTCCATAGGGACCTACATAGGGAAACCCATAGGGTCCTCCACAGGGAACCCCATAGGGAACCCTCATAGGGACCCTCCATAGGTACCTCCATAGGGAGCTCCCATAGGGAGCCCCCATAGGGACCCCCATACTGACCTCCATAGGAGAACCTCTATAGTGAGACCCCATAGGGAACCCCCATAGGGACCCTCCACATGGACCTCCATAGGGACCCTCATTGGGACCCTCCATAGGGACCCTCCATATGCATTGATTAACATCCCCCCCACAGTAGGGACTCAGTCCCTCCCAGTATATCCCAGTGGTTATCCCAGTAGGGACAGGGACCCAGGTCTCCGGTGCCCCCCACAGGAACCTCCATAGGAACCCCTATAGGGACCCCCATAGTGACCCCCATAGGAACCCTATAGTGACCCCTATAGGAATTCCTATAGTGACCCCCATAGGGACCCTATAGGAACCCCTATAATGACCCCCATAGGGACCCCTATAGGGACTCCTATAGGAACCCCCATAGTGACCCCCATAGTGATCCCATAGTGACCCCTATGGTGACCCCTATAGGAACCCCATAGGGACCCCATAGTGACTCCTATAGGAACCCTATAGGGACCCCCATAGTGACCCCATAGTGACCCCCATAGGACCCTATAGTGACCCCATAGCGACCCCCATAGGAACCCTATAGTGACCCCTATAGAAACCCTATAGTGACCCCCATATTGACCCCATAGGAACTCTATAGTGACCCCATAGGGACCCCCATAGGAACCCTATAGTGACCCCATAGTGACCCCTATAGGAACCCTATAGTGACCCCATAGTGACACCCATAGGAACCCTATAGGGACCCCCATAGTGACCCCTATAGGAACCCCTATAGTGACTCCATAGTGACCCCCATAGGAACCCTATAGCGACCCCCATAGGAGCCCCATAGTGACCCCATAGGAGCCCCACTGCTGCCGCGGGGCCGCTCCTGGCCGTGACTCAGAGCTTTGCCGCGGGTGGGGCCCGGCCCCGGCCCCTCCCCGGGGCCCCATTTAAGGCCGCTCGCGGGGTCCCGGCACCATCCCCGCGGGCTCCGACGGCCGCGGCCATGGCACAGCCCCGGCTGCTCCCGGCCCTCGGCATCCTCCTGCTCTGCATCAGCGCCGGTGAGGGGGCGGCCGCGATGGGAGCGGGGCCTGGGGGGGTGAATGGCATGGAACGGGATGGGGACTGGGGTGGGATAAGGGGGAATGGGATGGGGACTGGGATGGAGAGGGATGGAGATTGGGATAAAGCAGGATGGAGATTGGGATGGAGGGGGATGGAGATTGGGATAAAGCAGGATGGAGACTGGGATGGAGGGGGATGGAGATTGAGATAAAGCAGGATGGAGATGGGATGGGGGGGATGGAGATTGAGATAAAGCAGGATGGAGATTGGATGGAGGGGATGGAGATTGGGATAAGCAGGATGGAGATGGGGATGGAGGGGGATGGAGATTGGGATAAAGCAGGATGGAGATGGGGATGGAGGGGGATGGAGATTGGGATAAAGCAGGATGGAGATGGGGATGGAGCGGGATACAGCCTGGGATGGGGTGAAATGGGATGGGAATGAATGGGATGGGAACTGGGATGGAGCGGGATGGGGACTGGGATGGAGCGGGATGGGATGGGGGGAATGGGATGGAGATTGGGATAGAGCGGGATAGAATGGGATGGAGTGGGATAGAGCGGGATGGAAGGGGATGGGGACCGAGGGTGTCTGGGAAGGACCGGGATGGGCTGGGACTGAGGCTCCGCCCTGGCCCAGGCACCTCCGCCCGCTGCGAGTCCGGATCCCGCCTGGAGCCGCTGATGGCCGGGGTGGATCCCTGCAAGGATCCCGCGGGATTCCTCAGCCCCCAGCTGGGGGGATCCTATGGAAGGGATTCGGGATCCTATGGAGGCGGATCCGGATCCTATGGAGGCGATTCGGGATCCTATGGAGGCAATTCAGGATCCTATGGAGGCGATTCGGGATCCTATGGAAGCGATTCAGGATCCTATGGAAGCAATTCAGGATCCTATGGAGGCGATTCGGGATCCTACGGAGGCGATTCGGGATCCTACGGAGGCGGGTCCGGAGTATCCCAAGGGGGCGGAAGCTCTTCAGGATCCTACGGGATCAAGCCAGGATCCCATGGGAGCAGACCGGGCTCCTACGGACTTGGGTCTTCCGGGAGTGGGTCGGGATCAGGGAGACCTGGCTCCTATGGGGGACCTAGTGTGGGATCCTATGGAATTGGGTCCGGATCAGGCAGACCTGGATCCCAGGGGGGCAGTGGATCCGGATTGGGCAGACCTGGATCCCAGGGGGGCAGTGGATCCGGATCGGGAAGACCTGGATCCCATGGGGGCAGTGGATCCGGATCGGGCAGACCTGGATCCCATGGGGGCAGTGGATCCGGATCGGGCAGACCTGGATCCCATGGGGGCAGTGGATCCGGATCCTATGGGGGAGAATCGGGATCCCAAGGAGGAGGATCAGGATCCTATGGGGGAGGATCAGGATCCTATGGGGGAGGATCGGGATCCCAAGGAGGAGGATCAGGATCCTATGGAGGGGATCAGGATCCTATGGGGGGGATCGGATCCTAGTGGGAGGATCGGACCCCAAGGAGAGGGATCAGGATCCTATGGGGGAGGATCGGGATCCTATGGGGAGGATCGGGATCCCAATGAGGAGGATCAGGATCCTATGGGGAGGATCGGATCCTATGGGGGAGGATCGGGATCCCAAGGAGGAGGATCAGGATCCTATGGGGGAGGATCGGGATCCTATGGGGGAGGATCGGGATCCCAAGGAGGAGGATCAGGATCCTATGGGGGAGGATCGGGATCCTATGGGGGAGGATCGGGATCCTATGGGGGAGGATCAGGATCCCATGGGGGTGGATCGGGATCCCAAGGAGGAGGATCGGGATCCTATGGGGGAGGATCGGGCTCCTATGGGGGATCACACGGAGGATCCGGTTCAGGCTCAGGCAGACCCGGATCCCATGGGAGCAGTGGATCCCAGGGGGGAATTGGGTCTGGATCAGGCAGACCTGGATCCCAAGGAAGCGGATCAGGACCCTACGGGAGCGGATCCGGCTCCTATGGGGGGGGATCGGGCTCCTATGGGGGCAGCTCGGGATCCTACGGGCTCCCTGAGTCCTACGGGGATGATTCGGGATCCTACGGGGGCTCATCCCAAGGGGGTGGATCCAGCTCCTATGGGAGCGGATCAGGATCCCAAGGGGGTGGATCCAGCTCCTATGGGAGCGATTCAATATCCTATGGGGGGGGCTCGGGCTCCTATGGGGGGGGCTCGGGCTCCTATGGGGGGTTCGGGCTCCTATGGGGGGGGCTCGGGCTCCTATGGGGGGGCTCCGGCTCCTCCGGGGGCAGCCTCCGCCCCGGCTACAAGAATCCCGGGATCCCCTTCATCCCGGGGCTGCGCGATCCCGCCCGCATCGGGGGCTACATCCCCATCCGCAGGGGGCCTCCCGCGGGATCCCATTCCGGCTCCAGAGCGGGATCCGGGGCGGGATCCGGCTGCGTGGACTGCGCCGCGTAGGGAGAGCCGGAGCCCGCATCCCTTGGGATGGATCCCAATAAAGGTCTTTATGACAGCGCCGGCCTCGGCCCTGCCCCGCACGTGGCGCGAACTGGTCGGACTGGTGGCGCTGGGATGTGCCCAGGGGTGGGAATGGGGCCATGGGGGACGTGAGGCATCCGTGCGATGGGCTTGGGAATGTCAGGAATGGGGTGGGATGGGGACGTGCAGGAGGGCGGGAATGGGGACATGGGACACCCATGGGATGGGGACATCAGGGATGGGATGGGGACACCCAGAACACTGGGAATGGAGACATGGGGAATGGGGCACCCATGGGATGGGGACATCAGGGATGGGATGGGGACACCCAGAACACTGGGAATGGGGGACCTGGGGACAGGGGAATGGGCACCCATGGGATGGGACATCAGGGATGGGATGGAGACACCCAGAACACTGGGAATGGGGACATGGGGAATGGGGCACCCATGGGATGGGGACATCAGGGATGGGATGGGGACACCGAGAACACTGGGAATGGGGACATGGGGACATGGGGCACCCATGGGATGGGGACATCAGGGATGGGATGGGGACACCCAGAACACTGGGAATGGGGACATGGGGACATGGGGAATGGGACACCCATGGGATGGGGACATCAGGGATGGGATGGGGACACCCAGAACACTGGGAATGGGGACATGGGGACATGGGGAATGGGGCATCCATGGAATGGGGGCATCAGGGACATTGAGGGTGAGCCAAAGGACTGGTAGGCACCTGGGGACCAGTGTGGCCCCAATAGGACCAGTGTGGACCCCAATAGGACCAGTGTGACCCCAATAGGACCACTGTGACCCCAATAGGACCAGTGTGCCCCAGTAGGACCAGTATGGCCCCAATAGGACCAGTGTGGCCCCAACAGGACCAGTGTGGCCCCAATAGGACCACTGTGACCCCAGTAGGACCAGTGTGACCCCAACAGGACCAGTGTGGCCCCAATAGGACCAGTGTGATGCCAATAGGACCACTGTGACCCCAGTAGGACCACTGTGACCCCAATAGGACCTGTGTGACCCCAACAGGACCAGTGTGATGCCAATAGGACCACTGTGACCCCAATAGGACCTGTGTGACCCCAACAGGACCAGTGTGATGCCAATAGGACCACTGTGACCCCAATAGGACCTGTGTGACCCCAACAGGACCAGTGTGATGCCAATAGGACCACTGTGACCCCAATAGGACCACTGTGACCCCAATAGGACCAGTGTGACCCCAACAGGACCAGTGTGATGCCCCAATAGGACCACTGTGACCCCAATAGGACCAGTGTGATGCCAATAGGACCACTGTGACCCAAGTAGGACACTGTGAACCCCATAGGACCAGTGTGACCCCAACAGGACCAGTGTGATGCCAATAGGACCACTGTGACCCCAATAGGACCACTGTGACCCCAACAGGACCAGTGTGGCCCCAATAGGACCGCTGTGACCCCAGTAGGACCAGTGTGACCCCAATAGGACCACTGTGACCCCAATAGGACCAGTGTGACCCCAATAAGACCAGTGTGGCCCCAATAGGACCAGTGTGGCCCCAACAGGACCAGTGTGACCCCAATAGGACCACTGTGACCCCAATAGGACCACTGTGCCCCAGTAGGACCAGTGTGGCCTCAACAGGACCAGTGTGACCCCAATGGGACCAGTGTGGTCCCAGTAAGACCAGTGTGGCCCCAACAGGACCTGTGTGACCCCAATAGGACCAGTGTGGCCCCAGTAGGACCACTGTGACCCCAATAGGACCAGTGTGGCCCCAATAGGACCTGTGTGGTCCCAGTAAGACCAGTGTGGCCCTAATAGGACCACTGTGACCCCAACAGGACCACTGTGACCCCAATAGGACCAGTGTGACCCCAACAGGACCACTGTGACCCCAATAGGACCACTGTGACCCCAACAGGACCACTGTGACCCCAATAGGACCAGTGTGACCCCAACAGGACCACTGTGACCCCAATAGGACCACTGTGACCCCAATAGGACCACTGTGACCCCAATAGGACCTGTGTGGCCCCAACAGGACCACTGTGACCCCAATAGGACCAGTGTGGCCCCAATAGGATGAGTGTGGCCCCATACCATGGGTGGCCACCCCGGGTCCCCACCCTACGTAGGTGGCCACCACCAGGTTGGGATGGGATCGGCGGTGGGAGGATCCCTGCCCATAAAACCGGTGCTCCCGGCGCTCCCGGCGCTCCCGGTGCTCCCGGCCCCCCACCAGCACCCATGGGTGCCCTCAGGACCCTCGGGCTCCTGCTCGTCCTGCTCGGTAGGTGCCCAGCACGTGGGTGCCTCCTTGGTGTGGGGCTATGGGGCGCAATGCAGGCCTATGGGGGGGGGTGTGGGGGGGTATGGGGGGATATGGGGCTTAGGGGGGCTATGGGGGGGGCATGGGGGGATATGGGGCTATGTGGCTAAGGGGGGCTATGGGAGGCTATGGGGGCTATGGGGGCTATTGGGGGCTATGCGGTCTATGGGGCTGTGGGGGTTTATGGGGGCTATGGTGGGCTATGGGAGGCTATGGGGGTCTATGGGGCTATGGGGGTCTATGGGGCTATGGGGGGGCTATGGGGGCTATGGGGAGGATGTGGGTCCCCCCTTGCATTGGGGAGCCGCCGTCCCCACCGGCGCCCCCTCGCGTCCGCAGGCGCCGCCGCCCGCAGCCTCCCGGTGCCCCCCACGGTCCCGATCCCCTCCACGGCTCCGGTGCCCGTGAGCGCCCCCAACACGCGGCCCTCCCCCCACCGCAGGCCCCGGGCCCCCCCACGGGCCCCCCCACGGGCCCCCCCCGGCCGCAGGAGCGGGATGGGGAGGAGCTGATCCTGGAGCCGGAGCTGCGGGACCTGATGGGCCCCCCCCCGCTCCCCAGTGTGCCCCTGCCCGCGCCCCGCAGCGCACCCCACACCTTGGCCCATAGCGCGCCCCATAACCTCACCCATAGCCCGCCCCATAGCCCGCCCCATAACCTCACCCATAGCCCGCCCCATAGCCCGCCCCATAACCTCATCCATAGCCCGCCCCATAACCTGACCTCCTCCTGGGCTTAAAGCGCAGCCCAGGCCCCCTTTGGGGGGTGTTGGGGACACTGAGTCCTTGTGATCGGCTGGGGAGGGGCCCCGGTGTCACCACCCCCCCCCACCCCCCCATGTCCCCAACCCAACACACACCCGGTTTCTATAGGGGCTGGGCTATAGGGGTGAGGTCTATAGGGATCAGGGCTATAGGGGCAGGGCTATAGGGACCAGATCTATAGGGACGAAGTCTATAGGGGCAGGGCTATATAAGGGGCAGGTTTATAGGGTCAGGTCTATAGGATCGGGTCTGTAGGGATCAGGTCTATAGGGATCAGGTCTATAGGGTTGGGTCCATAAGATCAGGTCTATAGGGGCAGGGCTATAGGGACCAGATCTATAGGGACGAAGTCTATAGGGGCAGGGCTATATAAGGGGCAGGTTTATAGGGTCAGGTCTATAGGATCGGGTCTGTAGGGATCAGGTCTATAGGGTTGGGTCCATAAGATCAGGTCTATAGGGGCAGGGCTATATAAGGGGCAGGTTTATAGGGATCAGGTCTATAGGATCGGGTCTATAGGGACCAGGTCTATAGGATCAGGTCTATAGGGATCAGGTCTATAGGGTTGGGTCCAGAAGATCAGGTCTATAGGGGCAGGGCTATATAAGGGGCAGGTTTATAGGATCAGGTCTATAGGATCGGGTCTAGTAGGGACCAGGTCTATAGGATCAGGTCTATAGGATCGGGTCTATAGGGACCAGGTCCATAGGATCAGGTCTATAGGATCGGGTCTATAGGATCAGGTCCATAGGATCAGGTCTATAGGATCGGGTCTATAGGGACCAGGTCCATAGGATCAGGTCTATAGGATCGGGTCTATAGGATCAGGTCCATAGGATCAGGTCTATAAGATCGGGTCTATAGGGACCAGGTCCATAGGATCAGGTCCATAGGATCAGGTCTATAGGATCGGGTCTATAGGGACCAGGTCCATAGGATCAGGTCTATAGGATCAGGTCTATAGGGACCAGGTCCATAGGATCAGGTCCATAGGATCGGGTCTATGGGGGCCGGCCTATAGGCACCGGCTCTATAGGGCAGCTCTATCTCTAGGGCCGGGCGGCGCCGGGAAGGGCTCTGACTCACGGGCAGCTGCTGCCACGTGTTCCCCCCCCCGACCTTCCGGCCCGGCCGGTTCCATCCCTGCCTCGTGCCCATAGGAGCTCCCATTGCTCCCACTGATCCCATTGCTCCCATTGCTCCCGTTGATCCCATTGCCCCCGGTGCTCCCATTGCTCCCATTGCTCCCAGTGTTCCCGGTGTTCCCGGTGCTCCGCTGAAGCTGCTGCTATCGACACCAGGTACCAGGATGGGGGGGGCCCTGAGGGATGGGGGGGCAGGGTGGGTCCTGGACCTCCATAACTGGGTCAATGATCCCCATAACTGGCTCCAATGGGGGGGATGCCCATACCTGGGGGTAAAGGGGGGGAATCCCTATAACTGGGGGTCAATGTGGCTCCTTATACTGGGGGTCAGTGGGGGGGGGCTCCCCATAACTGGGGGGTCAATGGGGGGGCTCCCCATAACCTCTCTCTCTGCCCCACAGCATGGCCGAGCGCCGCCCCACAGCTCCCCCCCAGCCGCAGCCCCACGTGCCCGAGCCCCCCGCCGGACCGCAGGGCCCCCCCCGGCCCGATGACCCGGAGCCCCCCGTCCCTATGGTCCCCGTGGCCCCATGGCCGCCCCTTCCCGAGTGGGATGGGGATAAGGATAAAGCAGCCTCGGGCCATGGGGGGGGGCCGAGGGGCAGCTCCTGACCCTATGGAGCCATGGGGGGGGCCACCTGCACCCCAAGGATGTGCCCACTGAGGGGCAGCATCGCCCCGGCCCCATAGACCCCATGGGTGCCCCACATTAAAGGCTCCTCAGGTCCCACTCGTGATGTTGCTGTTGGGGGACCCCCCCCCCCCATATCCCCCACCCAGGGATGAGGATGAGGGTGATGCTGCTTCCACCTTTAATGGGAACTATGGGATGGGGACATTGGGGCAATATAGGGACATGGGGACACAGGATCAATAGGGGGACATTCGGATATGGGGACATGGGGACACAGGATCAATAGGGGGACATTGGGATACGGGGACACTGGAATATGGGGATATGGGGACAGCTCTATGCCACCTCCTGCAGCTCCTCTGAGTGTCCCCAACCTGGAGAAGGGACACAGTGAGGGACAAAGCTGGACCCTGGGTTTGTGTGTCCATGTCCCCCATATCCCATACCCCATATCCCATTCCCCATTCCCCATACCCCATATCCCATTCCCCACATCCCATATCCCATATCCCATTCCCCATACCCCATATCCCATATCCCCATATCCCATTCCCCACATCCCATATCCCATATCCCATTCCCCATACCCCATATCCCATTCCCCATATCCCATTCCCCACATCCCATATCCCATTCCCCATACCCCATATCCCGGTACCTCGGCTCCCGCTGTCCTCAGTGTCCCTGGATGTGTCCTGGCTCCCGATGTCCCCAGGCTCCGGTGGCATTGCCTGGCTCCGGCTCCGGCTCCGGCTCTCGCTCGAGCTCCATGGCCACCTCTGGGCCTGAGGACCTTGGAATGGCCCTTGGGAATGTGCCCCTTGTCCCAGTGTCCATGTCCCTTGTGCTTGGATCCGTGGCCCTTGTCCCTGGGGATGTGGTCCCAGTGCCTGGAGCTGTGTTCCTGGTCCTTGGGCTGGTTCCTCATGTCCCTGTGTCCATGCTCCTGCTCCTTGTCCCTGTGTCCATGTCCCTGGTCCCTGTATCCGTTCCACTTGTCCCTGTGTCCATGTCCCTGGTCCCTGTATCCCTTCCCTTGGTCCCTGTATCCGTTCCACTTGTCCCTGTGTCCATGTCCCTCGTCCCTGCATCCCCTCCCTTGGTCCCCGTATCCCTTCCCCTGGTCCCTGTATCCCTTCCCCTGGTCCCCGTATCCCTTCCCCTGGTCCCTGTATCCCTTCCCCTTGTCCCCGTGTCCATGTCCCTGGTCCCTGCATCCCTTCCCTTTGTCCCTGTATCCCTCCCCCTGGTCCCCGTATCCCTTCCCCTCGTCCCCGTGTCCATGTCCCTGGTCCCTGCATCCCCTCCCCTGGTCCCCATATCCCTTCCCCTGGTCCCTGTATCCGTTCCCTTTGCCCCTGTGTCCATGTCCCTGGTCCCTGCATCCCTTCCCCTCGTCCCTGTGTCCATGTCCCTCGTCCCTCCATCCCCTCCCCTGGTCCCTGCATCCCTCCCCCTTGTTCCCGTATCCCTCCCCCTCGTCCCCGTGTCCATGTCCCCGGTGCCCGGAGCCCCTGGGGGGGTCCCGGGGGGCCGCCGGTGCCGGTGCCGGGCGCTGGTGCCGCCGCTGTCCCCGAGGGGGCGCCCGGGAGCAGGTTCAGGAGCCGGAGCAGCGAGGCCAGAGCCTGGCCCCAGGGGGGCTGCGGGGCAGGGACCGGCGCCGCGGGGCCTGCGGGGGGGCACCCGGTCCCCGTGAGGCCCCTTCGGGTCCCATTGGGTCCCCTTTGGGTCCCTCTGGGTCCCTTTGAGTCCCATCGGGTCCCCTTTGGGTCCCTTTGAGTCCCTTTGGGTCCCATTGGGTCCCTTTGAGTCCCTCTGGGTCCCCTTTGGGTCCCATTGGGTCCCTTGGTCCCCATTGGGTCCCTTGGTCCCCATTGGGTCCCTCTGAGTCCCATTGGGTCCCTTTGTCCTCATTGGGTCCCTCGGTCCCCATTGGGTCCCTCTGAGTCCCATTGGGTCCCTTTGTCCTCATTGGGTCCCTCGGTCCCCATTGGGTCCCTTTGTCCTCATTGGGTCCCTCGGTCCCCATTGGGTCCCTCTGAGTCCCATCGGGTCCCTTTGAGTCCCTCTGAGTCCCATTGGGTCCCTTGGTCCTCATTGGGTCCCCTCTGAGTCCCATTGGGTCCCTTTGAGTCCCATTGGGTCCCATTTTGTCCCCTACATCCCTTAACATCCCCCCCCCCATGTCCCATCCCCATCCCTGCGTCCCACGTCCCCAATGTTCCCCCCACGTCCCTCTTTGCCCCCATTATCCCCCAATGTCCCCCTTATCCCGATGTCCCCCCCTTTATGCCCCCGTTGTCCCCCTCACCCCCCAGCCGAGCAGCGTCCCCAGGACCACCACGAGCGTTTCCATCACCCCCATGGCTCTGCCGGGTCCCCCCCCCCCCGCCATGGCCACGTCCCCACTTTATAGGGACAGGGCCAACCCCTGGGAGGGGACACGGGGACAATGAGCAGGGGCCCCAATGCCCCCCCCATTGTCCCCAATGCCCCGGCCCCCCCCGCACCCCCATTGTGCGCCCCCCCCCGGGGACAATGGAGTCATTGTCCGGCCCCAGCGCTGGGGCAAGCCCGGGCTCGCCGCTGCCCCACCGGGCGCTACCAAGTGGGACACGGGTGGGGGGAAGCGGTGGTTTATTGGGGGGGGGGGGAACGGACCCCCCCCCCTCTGGTCCCGTTCATGGGAAGGATTCGCCGACGGGAGCGGAGCTGATGAGGAAGACGCGGACGTAATGTGCGGCCTGGGGGGAGCAACGGGAGCGTTTGGGGGGGGGGGAGGAAATGGGCATCCCCCCTGGCCCGGGGCACAATGGGGCAGCCCGAGGGATGCGGGAGATGGGGACCTCCTTAAGGGACCCTTAAGTTGGGGACCCCCCCAAATGAAGACAGAAGGGGGGGAACCCCCTGGCGCCAAAGATGTTGGGGACCCCCCCCGGACCTCCCGTGGACCCAGGAGCTGGGGACCCCCCCAAAGAGTTGGGAATCCATTGGGGACCCCCCCGGACCCCAAATTGATGGGGATCCATTGGGGACCATGAATGGGACCCCCCCGGGATTTCCCCCCCCCCCCGGTTTGGGGACCCCCACAAAGGACCCAGGAGTTGGGGCCCCCCCCGGCCGGGTCCGCACCGCAAAGACCCCCGCGAGCAGCAGCAGGGCCAGGAGGAGGCAGACGAGGGCCAAGAACACGAGGGGGCAGCCGGGGGGGGGCGTCTGCGCCTGGGGGGGGCCTGGGGGGGGCACACACAGAGGAGGGGGCGTGGTCAGAGCCAGACCACACCCCCCCATCGCTGCCATTGGCCCCTCCCCCCGGACTACATCCCCCCCACCCGTTACCTGGGGCGTCCCCTCTGGGCGCCTCGGCGGTGATGTCATCGGTGACGTCATCGCCCGGGCAGACAGGGTCTTTGGGGATGGGGAGGGGCTGCTCCTCCCCTGGCCTGATGTCACCCTTGACATCACCCGTGATGTCATCCTCGGGGCTGACGTCACAGCTGGAGAGTGAGTCAGGGGTGACGTCACCCAGGTCGCGCCCCCGGGTGATGTCACCTCTGACGTCACCCTCGGGAGTTACATCAGGACCAGCACTGGCACTGGGGGTAGGGGAAGTGACATCATCCTCAGGAATGACATCATCGGTGACATCATCCCAAGCAGAAGGAGCATGCTCATTGGCACAGATGATGTCACCAGTGAGGTCACCATCTCCTGGCAAGGAGGAAGTGGCATCATCAGCAGCGATGACATCATCAGCAGCGATGACATCAGCAGCAGGGGTGCCCCTAGGTACAAAACCCTCCGTGTCTTCCTCTGCAGTGATGTCAGCGATGACATCATCAGCACAGGTATCCCTGGAGAGGGCGGTAGGGTCGTCTGTGGCGATGATGTCACCAGTGACGTCATCCTCGTGCGTGATGTCACTGCCGGCGAGCTCCTCACGAGGAAGGCCGGAAGTGGTGTCACGACCGGCGATGTCCCCAGCGATGATGTCACCAGTGACATCATTCCCGGGAAAGGAGGAAGTGACATCACTCTGGGCGATGACGTCGCCCACGAGGCCCTCCTCAGGGGCAGAGGAAGTGACATCACCCTCAGCCATGACGTCACCCCCGATTACATCACCGGCGATGATGTCACCATCAGGGATGTCCTCATCCTCCGGGGGGGGGGCCACCACCGTGATGGTGATGCCACCGGCGACGCACGTGCCCCCAAGGGTGCCCCCCCAGTCTGTGACATCATCACTGATGTCATCCCCAGCCCCACAGACAGGGACGTCCCCAACATCCTCGACCCCATGGGCTGCGACATTCCCGGCCCCGGGATCCTCATCCTCCAGGACCGTGACATTCCCAATGGCCTCGGCCCCAGTGTCCCTTAGGGATGGGACTTCCTCTGTCCCCAGTGTCCTTTTCCGTAAGGTCCAGACCATCCCTGTCCCCAACGTCCTTTAGGATCACGACATCCCTGTCCCCTACAGCTGTCACATCCCTGTCACCATCATCCCTGTGCCCAATGTCCTTTGGGATCACCACGTCCCCATTGTCCCCAATGTCCTTTGGGATCACCACGTCCCCATTCTCCCCAATGTCCTTTGGAGCCACCACGTCCCCATTGTCCCCAATGTCCTTTGCAGCCACCACGTCCCCATTCTCCCCAATGTCCTTTGCAGCCACCACGTCCCCATTCTCCCCAATGTCCTTTGGGATCACCACGTCCCCATTCTCCCCAATGTCCTTTGGGATCACCACGTCCCCATTCTCCCCAATGTCCTTTGGGATCACCACGTCCCCATTCTCCCCAATGTCCTTTGGGATCACCACGTCCCCATTCTCCCCAATGTCCTTTGGGATCACCACGTCCCCATTCTCCCCAAATGTCCTTTGGATCACCACGTCCCCATTCTCCCCAATGTCCTTTGGGATCACCACGTCCCCATTCTCCCCAATGTCCTTTGGGATCACCACGTCCCCATTCTCCCCAATGTCCTTTGGGATCACCACGTCCCCATTGTCCCCAATGTCCTTTGGGATCACCACGTCCCCATTGTCCCCAATGTCCTTTGGGATCACCACGTCCCCCATTGTCCCCAATGTCCTTTGGGATCACCACGTCCCCATTGTCCCCAATGTCCTTTGGGATCACCACGTCCCCATTGTCCCCAATGTCCTTTGGGATCACCACATCCCCATTGTCCTCAATGTCCTTTGTGGTCACCATGTCCTCATTGTCCCAAATGTCCTTTGGAGCCACCACATCCCCAATGTCCTTTGGGATCACCACATCCCCATTGTCCCCAATGTCCTTTGGGGCCACCACATCCCCAATGTCCTTTGGGGCCACCACCTCCCCATTGTCCCCAATGTCCTTTGGGACCACCACATCCCCGTTGCCCCGAATGTCCTTTGGAGCCACCACGTCCCCATTGTCCTCAATGTCCTTTGGGATCACCACGTCCCCAATGTCCTTTGGGATCACCACCTCTCCATTGTCCCCAGTGTCCTTTGGAGCCACCACATCCCCAATGTCCTTTGGGATCACCACGTCCCCATTGTCCCCAATATCCTTTGGGATCACCACGTCCCCATTGTCCCCAAAATCCTTTGGGGCCACCATGTCCCCATTGTCCCCAATGTCCCCATCATCCTCATCTGGCGGTGCGGCGGTGACAGTGATGGTGATGCCGCTGGTCCAGGGGGTGATGGTGACAATGGGGACATCCATGGGGACATCCATGGCAGGGGCCGTCACCTCTGTGGGGAGGGGATAAGGGGAGGCAGCATCGGGGCACCCCTCGGCCATGACCTGGGGGGGGGGGAACAGAGGGGACGGGGATGTCACTGGGGTGACACCAGGACATGGGGGGCCATAGAGGGACATGGGGGGGGGGGGGAATGGGGGACCCCAAAACACAGGGGGGGGGGTCTATACCTGAGGCAGGAGCAGACGTCGCTGTCCCCGATGTCCCCACACAGCAGCGGCAGCTCCCGGATCCCAATAGAATGGGGGGGGGGGGGGCATTGATCCAAAGGAGGAGGAGCCTGGGCCCCCCCCTTGGTGTGGGCTGAGCCCGGGACACTCGTGACGTGTCCCGGGGGGGGGAAGAATGAGGCCAAAGAGCGTTTCAAGGGGGGTTGGGGGGGGGTTTATTGGCTCTTGGGCTTCAAAGGGGGGTCCGAGGGGGGGTCCAAAGGCTCCAGGGCCTCCAGGGCTTGTGCCAGGCGGGCGAGCTCGGAGCGGAGGATGGCGACCTGGGATGGGGGGACACGTTAATGATGGCAGAGGTAATGAGGGCCCCCCCCCCCCATTAATGAGGTTAATGAGCCCCCCTTGTTAATGAGGTTAATGAGCCCCCCCTGTTAACGAGGTTAATGAGCCCCCCCCCCCAGCCCTGCAGGGTTATGGGGGGCAATGGGTTGCATTGGGGGTACAACTGGGGGGCAATGGGGATACAGTTGGATGCAATAGGGTGCAATGGGGAGCAATTGGACAGAATGGGGGCACAATGGGGAGCAATGGAGCACAATGGGGGGCAATGGGGTACAATGGGAGTCAATGGGGGTGCAGTGGGGGTCGACGGGATACAATGGGTAGATAATGGGGGTCAATGGGATACAAGGGATGTACAACAGGGGTCAATGGGGTTCAATGGGGGTGCAGTGGAGGTCAATGGGATACAATGGGCATATAATGGTTATTCAAAGGGGATCAATGAGATGCAATGGGAGTCAACGGGGTGCAGTGGGGGTCAATGGGATACAGTGGGTGTACAATGGGACACAATGGACATACAATGGGGGTCAATGGGATACGATGGATGCACAGTGGGAGCCAAGAGGATACAATGGGTGTACAATGGGCATTCAATGGGATACAATGGGTGTACAATGGGTATTCAATAGGGGCCAATGGGGGTCAATGGACATACAATGGGTGAACAATGGGTATTCAATGGGGGTCAATGGGATACAATGGGCATACAACGGGTATTCAATAGGAGTCAACGGGGTGCAGTGGGGGTCAATGGGAGACAATGGATGTACAATGGGGGTCAAAGGGATACAATGGATGTACAATGGGGGTCAATGGGACACAGTAGATGTACAATGGGGGTCAATGGGACACAGTGGATGTACAATGGGGGTCAATGGGAGACAATGGATGTACAATGGGGGTCAATGGGACACAGTGGATGTACAATGGGGAGTCAATGGGGCTCAACGGGGCCGTACCTGGTGCTGGGCGCTGGGCTCTGGGTCCCCCCCCAGCCTCTGGAGGCGCCGCTGGAGCCCGAGGCTGCGGCTGCGGAGCTGAGCCCGGGCGGCCGCCGGCTCCACCAGACCCTGGGTGGGGGGGGCAAAGACAATAGGGGGGGGGTCCCCAGGTCCTCCAATCCCTGGGATCCTCCCCCATCCCACAATGCCACACTCACCTGCAGGCAGAGGAGCACGTGGGTGCCAGGTCCCGCGGGCACCTTCACCCATCCCGCCCGGGCTCTGGCTCCGCCCCCAGGGGGAGGAGCCTCAACTGGCCCCGCCTGCGTCATCGCCCGGAGGGCAGGGCCAAGCGGCTCCAGCCAATCGCGCGTCTCCGCCGGGCACTGCACCGCCACTGCGCAAAGCACGCTGGGATAGCGGCACCGCCCCACAACATGGCCGCCCCCGCGCGGGCACAGAGCATGCTGGGAAGGGTGGGCTATGGCGGCACGCAGTGGGGGCGGCCATCTTGGGGGGGGGGCTAGGGGCGGCCAAGTGCATGGTGGGACGTGTGGTGTGCTGTCCCCTACCGGCCACTGTATATATATACCATGTATATAACACTGGCTCTATATATATCATATGTATGCTATATATTGGCAATATATACGTACTATATATTACATATATACTATATATATAATGTTGGATATACACGTTATGCATATACTATATATTGGCTATATAATATCCATGCATACTATACATATTATATTGGTTATATATTACATCTATACCATATATTGGCTGTATATACTATATATACACTATATAAATGATATTGGCTATATATAAAGACCCAATATTGGCTGCCCCAGGGCATGCTGGGACTCGTAGTACTCACCGGGGGGCCTGGCCGCGCGCAGGCCGAAGGTGTCCCGCAGCGCCCGCAGCGCCCGCACCACCTCCAGCATGGCCCCCACCTCCCGCTCCACAGCGGGGCAGTGCCAGTGTGCCTGCGGGACACAGAGTGGGGTCAGGGGGGTGGCAATGGGGCGGCAATGGGGCGCTATTGAGACGGCAATGAGGTGTTAATGGGATGCCGATAGGGTGTTAATGAGGAGTCAAAGGGGCATCAATGGGATGTCAATGGGAGGTGTCAAAGAGGCATCAATGGGGCGGCAATGGGATGTCAGTAGGGCATCAATGGGACATTACTGAGGTGTCAATGGAGCATCAATGAGGTGTTAATGGGGTGGCAATGGGTCATCAGAGGGGCGTTCATAGGGTGTCAATGGGGTGACAAAAGGGCGTTAATAAGACGTCAATGAATTGTTAACGGGATACCAATACGGTGTTAATGAGGTGCCAATGGGGCATGAATGGGATGTCAATGGGAGGTGTCAAAGAAGTGCCAAGGAGGCGTCAATGGGATGTCATTAGGGCATCAATGGGGCATTACTGAGGTATCAATGGGGCATCAATGAGGTGTTGATGGGACGTCAATAGGGCGTTAATGAGACATCAATGGGCCATCAACGGGATGTCATCAATGGGGAGTTACTGAGGTGTGAATGGGGCGTCAATGAGCTGTCAATGGGGCATTAACGGGATGTCAATAGGGCGATAATGAGATGTCAATGGGGTGCCAATGAACTGCCAATGGGGCATCAATGGGATGTTAATAGGGCACTAATGAGCTGTCAATGGGGCACCAATGAGCTATCAATGGGGTGTCTATAGGGCGCTAATGAGCCGTCGATGAGCCGTCAATGGCCTCTCATTGGGGCCTGCCCGGCACTCACCAGACTGGAGGCATCGGGGAAGGGCGCGAGGGCGATGCTGGGGGGCACCGGGGGGGCGCGGGGCAGCCGCTGCCACAGCTCCTCGCTCAGGAAGGGGGCAAAGGGCGCCAGGAGCCGCAGCCCCACGTCTGCGCAGCAGAGCAGCACCGCGCGCGTCTCCGGTGCTGCCACCGGGTCCTGCAGCAGCCCCTTGGCGGCCTCCTGTGGGGAGGAGGCAGCAATGGGATCAATGCCATCACTGGCAGCGGTAGGAGGGACCCATCAGTGGGGTCAATGCTATCAATGGCAGGGGTAGGAGGGACCCATCAGTGGGTTCCATGCTATCAATGGGCTCAATGCTATCAATTGGTTCAATGCTATCAGTGGGTTCAATGCCATCAATGGGCTCAATGCTATCAATGGCAGGGGTAGGATGGACCCATCAATGGGTTCAATGCTATCAGTGGGTTCGATGCTATCAATGGGCTCGATGCTGTCATTGGGCTCGATGCCACCAATGGGCTCAATGCTATCAGTGGGCTTGATGCCATCAGTGAGCTCAATGCCATCAATGGATCAATGTTATCACTGGGCTCAATGCCATCAACGGGCTCGATGCCATCAGTGGCTCGATGTTATCAACGGGCTCGATGCCATCAGTGGGCTCGATGCTATCAATGGGCTCAATACCATCGATGGGCCCGATGCCATCAGTGGCTCGATGCCATCAATGGCTCAATGTTATCAATGGGCTCGATGCCATCAGTGGGCTCGATGCCATCAGTGGCTCAATGCCATCAGTGGCTCAATGCCATCAGTAGCTCAATGCCATCAGTGGGCTCAATGCTATCAATGGGCTCAATGCCATCAGTGGCTCGATGCCATCAGTGGCTCGATGCCATCAGTGGCTCGATGCCATCCATGGGCTCAATGCTATCAGTGGCTCGATGCCATCAGTGGCTCGATGCCATCAGTGGCTCGATGCCATCAGGGGCAGGGGCCCACGCACCAGGAAGACGTCGCAGAAGCTCCGTGTCCAGAAGTGCTGCACGGCGCTGATGGCTCCGTGCGGCTCCAGCGCCTCCATGTGCCGGGAACATGCTCCCACCGCCTGCAGCAGCCGCCCCAGCACCCAGCGCCCCATGGCCACATGGGGGCAGCACTGGGGCAAGGGGAGAGGGAGGAAGGGGAGGCGAAAGGTGATGATGCGGGGGGGGGGGGGGGAGCTGCTCCCCACTCTGACCTCGACCCCTCTCCTTGTACCCCCCTTTAACCCCCAACCCCCCCTTTAAACCCCCCCAAATCCCCCTTATCCCCAACCCTCCTTTTAAGCCCCAAAATCCCCCCTTTATCCCCCAGACCCTCCTTTTAAACCCCCCCAAACCCTCCTTTAAACCCCCCCAAACCCCTCTTTAACCCCCAAACCCCTCATATGCCCCCTTTACCCCCCAACCCTCCCCTTTACCCACCCTCATTGTCCCCCCAACCCTCCCATCGACTCCCCCATCTCTCCCCCTTTACCCACCCAAACCCCCCTTAACCCCTCTTCCACCCCCAGAAGTCCTCTTTTGACCCCCCCCAAACCCATTTTTATCCCCCTTTTGGCACCCCCCAAACCCCACTTGTGCCCCCCCCACCCCCCGGTACCTCCTCGGGGCGCTGTGGGGCATAGTGGGGCCCCAGCGCCTGCAGCACGAACCTGACCCCGTGCCAGACCTTGTTGCAGAAGCGCCTATGGGTCAGGGCTGTGTCTGCGGCCACCCGGATACTGTCCCCTATGGCGATGGGGGGGGGGGCACACACTCAATGAGGAGCACAGATGGGGGACACGCAGGGTCCCAGTGCCCCCCCACCCCCCCCCCCCCCCAGCTCTCACCGTGCACATTGTGGGAGCACAGGAACATGCGCAGAGCATCAGCGCCGCACTCGGGGATGCCATGAGGGAACTGAAGCCGCTGCAATGGGGAAAAGGGGGGGGGGGCGGGGAAAGGAGGGGTTATGGGGGGGATGTGGGGTGTCAAAGGAGGGTTAAAGGGGGGGCTATGGGGCAGGGAAGGGCCCACCTGCCCCTCAGTGGCCACTCGGAGCTCGTGGGGGTCCAGGATCTTGGTATGGAGCCTCTGCTGCAGCTCCTGCAACAGGAGAGAGCCTATAGGGAACACTGACCCATGGGGAGGCCCTATAGGGAACGCCGATCCATTGGGGGACCCTATAGGAACACCGACCCATTGGGGCCCCTATAGGGAACACCGACCCATTGGGGGACCCTATAGAGAACACTGACCCATTGGGGATCCTATAGTGAACACTGACCCATTGGGAGACCCTATAGAAAACACCGGCCCCATTAATCCTATTTGTCTGTGTAGGGTCTTATATACATATAACACATATACACATAAGTGTGTTATTGTAGGGTCTCCCATGAGTCATTATAGGGTCTCCCGTGTGTTATTATGGGGTCTCCCATGCGTTATTATAGGGTCTCCCATGCGTTATTATAGGGTCTCCCATGCGTTATTATAGGGTCTCCCATGCGTTATTATAGGGTCTCATACCTGGAGCGAGGCACCACTGATAACATCCCGGGGGTCGATGACATTCCCAAGGGATTTGCTCATTTTGCGCCCATAGGAATCACGCACCAGCGAGTGCAGCAGGACCTGGGGGGGGGGGGGGGGGGGGGGACAAACATGGGGGACACTGAGAGGGAACAGGGGAACGTTCCAAAGAGAGGGCATAGGAGACATTTGGGCAGACCAAATGGGGACAGGAACCCCATAGCAGGTCCAGAGAAGGGGGTAAAGGTCCATTGGGGTCCATAAGGACACACAGGGGGGACATTGGGGCCCATAGGAACACAGGGGGGAGCCATTGGGGTCCATGGGGACACACAGGGGGGTCCATAGGGACACACAGGGGGGACACTGGGGTCCATGGGGACACACAGGAGGGCCCATAGGGACACACAGGGGGGCCATTGGGGTCCATGGGGACACACAGGGGTCCATAGGGACACACAGGGGGGCCATTGGGGTCCATGGGGACACACAGGGGGTCCATAGGGACACATGGGGGCCATTGGGGCCCATAGGGACACACAGGGGAGCCATTGGGGTCCATGGGGACACAGGGGGGTCCATAGGGACACACAGGGGGGACACACGGGGGTCCATAGGGACACACAGGGGGGCCATTGGGGTCCATGGGGACACACAGGGGTCCATAGGGACAAACGGGGGCCATTGGGGCCCATAGGGACACACAGGGGGGCCATTGGGGTCCATGGGGACACACAGGAGGGCCCATAGGGACACACGGGGGGGCCATTGGGGTCCATAGGACACACAGGAGGGCCCATAGGGACACACGGGGGAGCCATTGGGGTCCACGAGGACCCCCGGGGGGCCATGTGCCCACGGCCCGCAGGCGGTACCTGGCGGAAGGGCAGGTGCCCGGTGAGCTGCCGGCCCAGCATCGCCATGCGCGCCACCCAGAAGAAGAGGAGGTCGCTGCCCGTCTCCAGCACGGCCGTGGGGTAGAACCGCTGCAGGTCGGGGCTCTGGGGGCAGCACAGGGGACACACGGGGGGAGGAGGGCCCCCGGACCCCTCCGTGCCCCCTTCCTGTGCTCTTTGCGCCCTCTTTGTGTGCTCTTTGCATCCCCTTTGTGCCCCCTTCGTACCCCCCACTCACCTCTTGAGGCCAACCCAATGCGGCGAAGGGGAAGAGCGCGGAGGAGAACCACGTGTCCAGGACATCGGGGTCTGGGGGGGGACCCCAAAAGGCTTCAAAGGGGGGGGGGGTCGAGGGTAAAAAGGAAGGGGTTTAGGGTCCGATTTTGGGGTGAAAAAGGCGGATTTTGGGGTGCTCCGACCTTGCTGCAGCCGCAGCCCCTCGGGGGGGCAGCGCAGGAGCCGGGCAGCGGCCGCTCGCGCTTCGGCCGCGCTGCGTTCAACCACCCAGAGGCCATCGGGGGGCGCCGGGGGGGGGCCCTGCACTCGGAAGGCGGGGACCCGGTGCCCCCACCAGAGCTGCCGGGACAGGCACCAGTCCCTGGGGGAACAGGCGGCGGGGAGATGGGGTGTGGGTCTGGATATGGGGTAGGGGTATGGGATGTGGGGTATGGGATATGGGATATAACGGATATGGGATATGGGATGCGGGGTATGGGATATGGGGTATGGAGTATGGGGTATGGAATATGGGATACAGGGTATGGGATATGGGATAGGGGATATGTGGTATGGGATACGGGATATGGATATGGGGCATGGGATATGGGGGGAGGGAATAAAGGGTATGAGATATGGGATATGGGTGTATGGGATATGGGGGTATTGGATATGGTGTATGTGATATAGGTGTATGGGATACTGAGATATAGGATATAGGATATGGGGTATGGGATACGGGATTATGGGATACAGGGTATGGGATATGGGGTATGGGATATGGGGTTATGGGATACAAGGTATGAGATATGGGATATGGGGTACGGGGACGCTTTTCCTTACCCCACATTATCCATCCAGGTTTTCCAATTCTTCTCATGGAACTTGGGGATGAGTTGGAGGTCTCCGGATGTCACCGCCTGGGGAAGGGGGACGAAGGGCGCGGGTCACACAGGCAGGGTTTGGGGGTGTCCCCCCCCTGTAGCCCCATGTCCCTGTCACCTCCCGGGCGCACGCTGCCATCTCCCGGCACCGCAGGAACCATTGGCTCTTCAGCAGGTACTCAACGACGTCCCCAGAGCGGCTGCGGGGGACAGCGGGGTCACCTCGAGGGGTCCCTGGGGCCATAGAGGGGTCTGGGATGGGATGGGGTGGGGATGGGGATGGGGATGATGGGGATGGGGATGGGGATGATGGGGATGGGTGGGATGATGGGGATGGGGATGATGGGGATGGGGATGATGGGGATGGGGATGATGGGGATGGGGATGATGGGGATGATGGGGATGATGGGGATGGGGATGATGGGGATGGGGATGATGGGGATGGGGATGATGGGGATGGGGATGGAGGTACCTGCACATGGGCAGGGTCATGGCATGGTCCTGGGTGCCGCGGTGCAGCCCCCGCTCGGCCAGAGCTGCCACAACCTTGTCCCGTGCCTCGAAGCGATGGACACCCTGGGGACACACATGGGGACATGGGGATGGACATAGCGACACACATGGGGACACACATGGGGACATGGGGATGGACATAGCGACACACATGGGGACACACATGGGGACATGGGAATGGACATAGGGACACATATGGGGACACACATGGGGACATGCAGACGGACATAGGGACACATATGGGGACATGGGGATGGACGTGGGGACATGCAGATGGACATAGGGACACATATGGGGACACACATGGGGACATGGGGATGGACATAGGGACACATATGGGGACATGGGGATGGACGTGGGGACACGGGGATGGACATAGGGACACACATGGGGACATGGGGATGGACATAGCGACACACATGGGGACGGACATAGCGACACACACGGGGACACACATGGGGACACACATGGGGACACGGGGATGGACATAGGGACACACATGGGGACACACATGGGGACACGGGGATGGACATTGGGACACATATGGGGACATGGGGATGGACATAGGGACACACACGGGGACATGGGGATGGACATAGGGACACACACGGGGACATGGGGACACACATGGGGACACCCGTGGGGACACCCGTGGGGATGGACATAGCGACACAAATGGGGACATGGGGACACACATGGGGACATGGGGATGGACATAGGGATACACATAGGGACACACATGGGGACATGGGGATGGACACAGGGACACATACGGGGACACACATGGGGACGGACATAGGGACACACATGGGGACATGGGGATGGACATAGGGACACATATGGGGACACACATGGGGAGGAGCAGTACCTGGAGCCACCCCCCGCCCGGGGGGCACATGGTGCCATCGTCCCCAATGACAGAGAGCAGAGGCAGCCCCTGGGCCTGGGCCAGCACCAGGTCACGGGGACTGTGCCCCGGCGTCACCTTCACTGCGCCTGAGGGGGACCCCATTGACACCCCTGAGGCCATTGGGACCCCCGTCCATACAGACAACCCCATTGACACCCCCATTAACACCCCTGAGACCATTGGGACCCCTGTCCATACAGACAACCCCATTGACACCCCCAGGGGACCCCCACTGACACTCCTGAGACCACTGAGACCCCTGTCCATACAGACAACCCCCATTGACACCCCCAGGGGACCCCCATTGACACCCCCCCAGTCCGGATCCCAGCCCCAGCCCCACACCGGGCCCAGTACCGGTGCCGCGGTCGGGCTCCACGGAGGGGTCGGTGACGATGGGCAGGAGCTGCCCCGTGAACGGGTGCCGGACCCGGCGGCCATGGAGGTGCTGGGGAAAGGGGACGGAATCACGACGGGCACGCACCGTCCCTTTAAGAGCACCCGGCCCCCACCTCCCCAGCGCGAGCCCCGCCTACTTCCCCTTATATGGACACGTCCATTCATAAAGAGGCGAGCTCAACAGCCAATGCCTGCGAGGCCCCTGCCGCTGAAGCCCCGCCCCCTTCCCCAAGCCCCGCCCCTCACCGTGTACCGCGGGTCCCGGGGGTGCACGGCCACGGCCACGTCCCCCAGCATCGTCTCCGGCCGCGTCGTGGCCACGGGCAGCTCCAGCCCTGGACATGCCAAGAACACGCCAAGAACATGGGACACACACACATGTCAGAGCGCGGTGGGGGAGCCCACGGGTGAAGGGAGCACATGGGGGGGCGGGGGGGTCCCATTGGTCACTCACCGTCCCCCCCCTCCACGGGGTAAGCGAAGGTGATGAGGACGCCGAAGGTGATGGGGTGGGGACAGTCGGGGACACGGAGCGCTGTGGGGCCCGTCAGGGAGCGGGGTTCCACCTGCATGGGGATGGGGGCGCTGGGACCCCATGGGGCCACCCCAAGGACCCCTTTGGGGTCCCTTTGGGGCCACCCCAAGGACCCTTTGGGGCCCCGTTGGGGCCGCACTCGCCTCCACATCAGCCAGCGCTGAGCGCAGGGCACAGGACCAAGTGACGAGACGTCGGTCGCGATGGATCAGCCCGGCCTCATGCAGGCGCACGAAGGCTTCGACCACCGCCCGAGAGAAGCCCTACTGGAGACGTGATGGGGACACATCAATGGGGACACATCATTGGGGACCCATTGGGGACACATCATTGGGGACTCATCAATGGGGGCTCCCAATGTACCGGGTCCATGGTGAAGGCGCAGCGGCTCCAGTCCAGCGATGCCCCCAGCGCCCGAAGCTGCTGCAGGATCTCATCCCCATGCCTGGACCAAAGCGGGGCGGGAGGGGACGACGGACACACAATGTCACCTCATACACCCCATTGTCACCCCCCCCACATCCCCATTGCCCCCCTCACCGTTGTTTCCAGGCCCAAACCTCTTCCAGGAACTGGGAACGGGTCAAATCCTGGCGCCGTAAGCGCCGGTGCTGCCACAGCCAACGCTCCACCACTGCCTGGGGACATTGGGGACATGAGGGGGGGGCACTGTTTGGGACATGAAGGGGACACTGGGGGGGGGGTCTCACCTGGGTGGCAATGCCCGCGTGGTCAGTACCCGGCACCCAGAGCACGGTCCAGCCCTGCATCCTCCGCCTGAAACAGCACCACCAGCACCCATGGGTGCCCCCAGGGTCCTCCCCCACCCCCCACCCCTTATGGGTGCCCCCAGGCCCGCCCCCCCCCCATCCCCACTGACCAGCGCACGAGGGAGTCCTGCAGAGCCACCGTCAGCGCGTGGCCGAGGTGCAGGGACCCGGTGACATTGGGGGGGGGCAGCACCATGCTCAGGATACGGCCCCCGGCTGGGGTCTGGGGGGGGGGAGGAGAACATGGGCTGAGAGCGGGCACAGCTCAGTGCAGGAATGGGGTCATTGAACCCCCATAGGGGTGCATTTACCCCCTCCCCCCCGGGGTGCATCCGCCCCACTCACCGAGGCGGGGGGGGCGAAGAAGCCGCGCTGCTCCCACCACCTGTACCAGGCAGCCTCCACGTAGCGGGGGCTGTAGGAGGGGGGCAGCGGCACCCCCGTGGCTGCACCCCAAAGGTGTCACCAGGGGGCAGTGCCACAGCCCCCCCCATATCACCCATACCCCCCCATATCACCCATAACCCCCCCCATGTCACCCATAACTCCCCCATGTCACCCATAACTCCCCCCATGTCACCCCATAGCCCCCCCATATCACCATACCCCCCATATCACCCCATACCCCCCATATCACCCATACCCCCCTATGTCACCCCATAGCCCCCCCATGTCACCCCATAGCCCCCATATCACCCATACCCCCCCCCCATGTCACCCCCTCCATACCCTTCTTGCCATCAGCTTCCAGGGGGTGCTCATACTCCACACTGCTTTTGGGGGTCCAGCCTTTGGGGGGGGCTGTTGGCACCTGCCAGACCAGTATAAACCAGTACAGACCAATAGAAACCAGTATGAACCACTATAATATTACCAGTACAACAGTATAACCAATACAGACCCATGGAAACCATTACAGACCAATACAGACCCACTGAAACCAGTATAAACCACTATAGCATTACCAGTACAACAATGCAACTAATCCAGGTCCATAGAAACCCATACAGACCCACTGAAACCAGTATGAACCACTGCAGTATTACCAGTACAACAGTATAACCAGTATAGACCCATAGAAACCATTACAGACCCACTGTAACCAGTATAAACCACCATAGTATTACCAGTACAATAGCATAACCAGTATAGACCCATAGAAACCATTACAGACCCACTGTAACCAGTATAAACCACCATAGTATTACCAGTACAATAGCATAACCAGTACAGGCCCATAAAAACCATTACAGACCAATATAGACCCATGGAAACCAGTACAAACTAACCCAGCCCAAACACCCCAGTGCCCCCCCAGCTCGCCCCATGTCCCCAGTTGCCCCCAGTGCCCCCCCCGTACCTGGCCCCCGGCCCCCCCCATGGCCGCTCTCTCCCTCCTCTCCCGCTGCCTCCTCTCTTTGAACTCGCGGTCTCGGAGCCGCCTCCGCTCGGGGGAGCCCCGGGGGAGTCCCTCGGTCCCGGGGGGGCCCCCGCAGCACCGGGCCCGGACCCCCAGGGCCGCCCGCAGAGCGCGGGGGGCAGCGGCGAGGCCGCGGGACAGCGCGGGGGCCGCCATGGCGGGCGGGCGCTAGGACCCGGCGGGGGACCCGCGCTTAGAGCGGAGGGGGCGTGGCCGGCGGCGCGCCGCATGGCGGGAAAAGGAGGCGTGGCTTCGGTGGTGGTGGTGGGGACGAGGTGAGAATGGGGGGATGTGGGGGGCAATGGGGGGACTTGGGGGGCAGAGATGGGGGCAATGGGGGACTTGGGGGGGCAGAGTTGGGGGGACAGAGATGGGGCAATGGGGGAGCAGAGATGAGGGGCAATGGGGGGGCAGAGATGAGGGGCAATGTTGGGGGGGGGCCCAGACTCACTCCGCTGTTGCTCTGCTGCCGCTGACAGGAGCTGAGTAAGGGGGGGGGGGCGATGGAGGCCGCGGCCCCCCCCCGGCTGCAGCGGGGGCAGCTCCAGTGCAAGAACCTGCAGGAGTTCCTGCAGGGGCTGAGCCCCCCCGTCCTGGACCGCCTCTATGGGCACCCCGCCACCTGCCTGGCTGTGTTCCGGTGACGCCCCCGTGCACCCCAATACCCCCCCCGGGCACCCCTATACCCCCCCAGGACACCCCAATATCACCCTGGGGGCACCCCAATACCCCCCAAGGACACCCCAATCCCTTCCCCCCCCATATCCCCATGGGTGGTTTTGCCCCCCCCCCCCCAATATCCCCATGGGTGGGTTTGGCCCCCCCCCCCCCATATCCCCATGGGTGGTTTTGGGGTCCCCCGGGCTCACCCCTCTCTGTGCCCCCCCCCCCCCAGGGAGCTTCCGGCCCTGGCTCAGACCGGGATCATGCGGATGCTGTTCCTGGAGCAGCCGCTGCCGCAGGCGGCCGTGGGGCTCTGGGTCAAGAAGGAGTGGAGCAAGTGGGTGCTGGGGGGGCATTGGGGTTGAGGGGTCCCTCCTATTGCGCCCCTCTATGCCCCCCATTACCCCCCATAGCCCCATCACCCCATGTTACCCCACTGTGCACTCCATTGCCTCTCTTACCCCCCGCGTTCCCCCCCCATTATTCCATTACCCCCCATAGCCCCATCACCCCATATTACCCCTCTGTGCACCCCGTTACCTCTCTTACCCCCCAAGTTACCCCCCCATCACCCCCCTCTGCCCCCCATTATCCCATTACCCCCCATAGCCCCATCACCCCATGTTACCCCTCTGTGCACCCCATTACCTCTCTTACCCCCCACGTTCCCCCCCCCCCATTATCCAATTACCCCCCATAGCCCCATCACCTCGTTCCCCCCATCACCCCCCCATTACCCCCCAAGTCGGAGGGGGGGAGGAGGTTTGGGGGGGCTCCATCACCCCCATAAGGGCTGGGGGGGTGTTTGGGTGTCCCGGGGGGGGGGGTCCCTAAGGCTCTCCCCCCCCCCCCCGTGCATAGGGAGCAGGCGCAGAGCCGCGAGGTGCTGCTGGGGCTGCGGCTCTGGCAGCCCCACACGCTGCCGGGGGGGCTCCCGGGGGTGGCGCTGCACCCCAACTTCAGGGACAACCTGCGCCTGGCCCTGCTGGGGGGGTGAGTTATGGGGGCTAATGGGGTAATGGGGGCTATGGGGTCAGGGGGGTCTATGGGGGCAATGGGGTAATGGGGGTAAATTGGGGTGAGGGGGGTTAATGGGGGGCACAGTGGGGCAATGGAGGGCAGAGGGAAGTAATGGGGGGTAAATTGGGGTGACAGGGCTATGGGGGTAATGGGGTGTAATGGGGATGTAATGGGGTATAATGGGATTTTGGGGTACAAATGGGGGGATGTAATGGGCTATATTGGGGATGGAATGGGGTATAATGGGGGTGAAATGGGGTATAATGGGATTTTGGGGTATAAGTGGGGGGATGGAATGGGGTATAATGGGGATATAATGGGTTATAATGGGGGTGTACGGGGGTGTAATGGAGGAATTTAATGCGTTATAATGGGGATGTAATGAGGTATAATGGGGACGTAATGGGTTATAATGGGGATGTAATGGGGAATAATGGGGGTATAATGGGGGAATGTAATGGGGTATAATGGGGGGATGTAGTGGGCTATAATGGGGGTATAATGGGGATGTAATGCAGTGTAATGGGTTACAATGGGGATGTAATGGGTTACAATGGGGATGTAATGGACTATAATGGGGATGTAATGGGTTAACAATGGGGATGTAATGGGCTATAATTGGGATGCAGTGGGTTACAATGGGGATGCAGTGGGTTACAGTGGGGATGCAGTGGGTTACAGTGGGGATGCAGTGGGTTACAGTGGGCTACAATGGGGATGCAGTGGCTTACAATGGGGATGCAGTGGGTTACAGTGGGGATGCAGTGGGTTACAGTGGGGATGCAGTGGGTTACAGTGGGGATGCAATGGGCTATAGTGGGGGGCTCGGGGTCTCCATGGCGCTGGCCGGGGTGCAGGGGCAAGGCCTGGTCCGATGACACGAGCCAGCTGGGGCCGGACCGGCACGCGCGGGATGTGCCGGCGCTGGACCGGTACGCGGAGGAGCGCTGGGAGGTCAGCGGTGGGGGGGACACCCCCATATCCATGACCCCCCCCCCATACCATGGGGGTTCCCCAAGGGCTGAACCCCTCAGGACCCCCCCAAACCCCTCAGGACCCCCCTGTTTCAGGTGATCCTACACTTCATGGTGGGGTCCCCCAGTGCTGCCGTGAGCCAGGATCTGGCCCAGCTCCTGGTTCAGGCCGGGCTCATGAAGAGGTGAGGGGGGGGGGTCCTAAAGGGGTTTTGGGGGTGCAGTGATGGTTTTAAACCCCGTATGGTTTAAGATCCCCCCCCCCCATAGTGTTGGGGGACCCCCCCCCCATGGTTCGGGGGTGCATTGATGTTGGGGTCCCCCCATAGCGAAGGGGGGGAAGCGCCGTGCATCACCTCGGCCGGGTTCCAGTTCCTGCTGCTCGATACCCCGGCCCAGCTCTGGTACTTCATCCTGCAGTACCTGCGGGGTGCTGAGGTGAGACACCCCCCCCGTAAAGGGGTACCCCCTCCCAGTGCTCCCATTGCTCCCAGTGCTCCCATTGCTCCCAGTGCTCCCATTGATCCCATTGCTCCCAGTGCTCCCATTGCTCCCAGTGCTCCCATTGATCCCGTTGCTCCCGGTTCCATCCAGGCACGGGGCATGGACCTGGTGGAGATTCTGTCCTTCCTCTTCCAGCTCAGCTTCTCCACCCTGGGCAAGGTGAGGGGGATGTTGGGGTGACCCCCCCCCATCCCTATAGGGTGTTATGGGGACCCCCCCATGGCTTGGACTAGGGGGGGAATGGGGGTTACTGGGGGGAAATGGGGGTAACTGATGAGGGGATATTGGGGTGACCCCCCCATTCCATAGGGTGTTATGGGGTCTGCTCCCTGGCTTGATGTGGGGGGTGACTGGAGGTAACTGGGGGGGGGTACTGGTGTAACTGGGGGGGGGTACTGGTGTAACTGGGGGGGGGTACTGGTGTAACTGGGGGGGGTACTGGTGTAACTGGGGGGGGGGTACTGGTGTAACTGGGGTGCCTGTGGCAGGATTACTCTGTGGAGGGCATGAGCGAGTCCCTGCTCAGCTTCCTGCAGCACCTCAGGGAGTTCGGTCTCGTCTTCCAGAGGAAGGTGCCATGGGGGGGGCCATGGTGGGGGGGGGTATGGAGGGGGCCATGGGGAGTGACAAAGGGGGATATGGGGGAGACAGAGGGGGAGGTGGGGGTGACACGGGGGGAGGTGGGGGTGACATGGGGCGATGCAAATGGGTGACGTGGGGCGATGCAATGGGTGACATGGGGCGATGCAATGGGTGACATGGGGCGATGCAATGGGTGACGTGGGGCGATGCAATGGGTGACATGGGGCGATGCAATGGGTGTCATGGGGTGACCCGAGAACCACAGGGGCTACACACAGAGGGCCACAAGAGAGGCTCTGCCCCCCCCCCCCCATTGGCCACCAATTGCCCCATCCTTAATGCCACCCCCTTCTTCTTCTGCCCCCCTTTGTGTCCCCCCCATTACCCTCCCCCAGCGCAAGTCCCGCCGCTTCTACCCCACGCGCTTGGCCATCGCTTTGGCCTCGGGCCCATCGGGGACCCCCCCGGAGCCCGGCGCGCGCGGCTTCATCCTGGTGGAGACCAACTACCGCATCTACGCCTACACCGGTGGGGACGGTCCCCGAGGGACCATGGGGTCCCTGTATCCCATTGCGCTCCATCCCTGCATCCTGACCCCCATATCCCTCTCTGTTCCCTATTGTCCCCAATGCCCCCCCCCCCCCCCCCCCCCCCCATAGACTCGGAGCTGCAGATCGCCCTCATCGCCCTCTTCTCGGAGCTCCTCTATCGCTTCCCCAACCTGGTGGTGGCCCAAGTGACCCGGGACAGTGTCCAGACTGCCATTGCCAATGGCATCACCGCTGACCAGGTCTGGGGGGGGGGGGGGGGGGGCACGCACAGAGGAGGTGGATGAGGATATGGGTTTGGGGGGTGATGGGGGTCTATTGGGGTGCTCTGGGGGGTGATGGAGGTATTGGGGTGCTCCAGGGGGTAAGGGGGGTATTGGGGTGCTACAGGTGGTAATGAGGTGCCTGGTGAGAGGGTATTGGGGTACCCTGGAGGGTATTGGGGTGCTCCCATTAACCTCTTCCCCCCCCCCCCAAGATCATCCACTTCCTCCGTACCCGAGCGCACCCCGTCATGGCCAAGCAGGTGGGTGCCTGGTCCATACATAGGGGGGGTGGTCTATAACAGGGGTATCCATTGGGGGGGTGGTCTATAACAGGGGTATCCATTGGGGGGGGGTGGTCTATAACAGGGGTATCCATTGGGGGGGGGTGGTCTATAACAGGGGTATCCATAGGGGGGGCTGGTCTATAACAGGGGTATCCATAGGGGGGTTGGGTCTATAACAGGGGTATCCATAGGGGGGTGGTCTATAACAGGGGTATCCATAGGGGGGTGGTCTATAACAGGGGTATCCATAGGGGGGTTGGATCTATAAGAGGGGTATCCATAGGGGGGTTGGATCTATAAGAGAGGTATCCATAGGGGGGTTGGATCTATAAGAGAGGTATCCATAGTGGGGGTGGTCTATAAGAGGGGTATCCATAGGGGGGTTGGGTCTATAACAGGGGTATCCATAAGGGGGGGTCCCTGTGTCCACACTGCTGTCTCCCCCTCCCAGACCCCCGTGCTGCCCCCCACCATCACCGACCAGATCCGCCTGTGGGAGCTGGAGCGGGACCGGCTGCGCTTCTCCGAGGGTGAGACACCCCCAATGTCCCCCTGGCCCAGTGTTGGTGACACCCCCTTAAATCCCCATTGGAAGCTGCCATCCCTTGAGATCCCTATGGGGGGGGGCGATGGCATCCCCTATGGGGCTGCAGCCCCCCCAATACGGGGGTGCCGCTGACCCCCTTCCCTTTGCTCCAGGGGTGCTGTACAACCAGTTCCTGTCCCAGGTGGACTTCGAGGTGCTGCGGGACCACGCGAGGGCGCTGGGGGTGCTCATCTTCGAGCACCCGGCCCGGCGCCTCATGGTGGTGACCCCCGGCGGGCACCCCGACGTGAAGCGCTTCTGGAAGAGGCAGAAGCACAGCTCCTAACGTGGGGGGACCCCCCCCTTGCACCCCCACAGGGTTCTTGTGCCACACCCCACACCCCCCCCCAAAGGATGGAGTCACCCCCAAGAGAAAAACGCGTTTTAGGGGGGAAAAGTATTTTTTTGTTAATGAAAATGGCGGTTTTTTACAATAAACCCATTATTTTGAGGAGGAAAAAGGAAGTTTTGAGAATAAATCTGAGTTTGGCTGAAAAGGGGAGGTTTGGGTGGGAATAAAGGGAGGGTTATGGTGGAGGGGTTGGAAATAGGGTTATTTCTGGGGGAGGAAAATGAGTTTATAACGTTTCCGGTCGGGGGGATGTGGATTTCTGAGGGGGTGACGTAGTTTATAGACGATAAATCAGGATTTGATTAAAACCCCACTTTTAAATGGCAAAAGCGAAGCCAGGGCTCGGTTTCGCCTCTGCCTTATATAGGGCGGGACCGGACGCGGCCGAATCAACCCGGGGGTCTCAATCAGGTCCGACCTTCCCTGCACGCCCCAGCCTCGGGTGGCACCGCCGGTTTCGAATCAGGTCCGACCCTCTCTTCCCGCGCTTCGGCTTCGCGCAGTGGCGCTGGGTCCTAAAGCCCGACCGCAAGGAGTCGGATCCCGCTATGGGTTGGGGTGAAGGGGACTTAAAGCTCCTCCGGCTCCAACTCATGGCATGGGCACGGACAGCTCCCACTGGAGAAGGGTGTTCCGAGCCGCTGTGTCCAACCTGGCCTTGAGCACTGCCAGGGGATGGGGCAGCCACAGCTTCTCTGGGCACCCTGTGCCAGCGCCTCGGCACCCTCCCAGGGAAGAGCTTCTGCCTCAGAGCTCATCTCAGTCTCCCCTCTGGCAGGTTAAAGCCATTCCCTTGTCCTGTCCCTACAGGCCCTTGTCCCAAAGCCCCCCTCCAGGTTCCCTGTAGCCGCTTTAGGCACTGGAGCTTCCTCTGGCCTGGCTCCAGCACCTCCACATCCCCTCTGCTGTTGTTGTTCCAGAGTTGGACGCAGGATGCAGCCTGGAAAGCCCCGGAGCTGCTGCACACGCTCTTGGGATGCAGCCCAGGACACGGGTGGTTCCCGGGATGGATCACGTTGAGCTTCTCCTCACCCGAACACCCCAAGTCCTTCTCCTCCGGTCTCATCACCGCTCTCTGCCTGGTAACCAGTGACACGGCATCGCTGGGGGAGGAAGGAGTATTCTGGAAACCCCCTATGCGCCATTCACACCCATTTCCCCCTTCCTAATGATGCAGGAGTATCCCGGAAGGCGAAAAGCAGCTTCTCGGTGATGCTCCCATTGGGATGGCTGGAGTCAAAAACCGGTCCCAAAGGGGTTCGCCCCATGGGTGCACGAGAAGTAACCCCAGCCCGTCTGCGGGCAGCGCTTTGTATGGGTTGGAGGCAGAAGTAACAGGTGTTTGGGGGGAAAAGCAGGGGGTTTGGGCAAGTTTGAGGGGAAAAGGGGTTATTCACAAATGCATTTAGGGCAAGGGGATTTAATGATTACAGGGCGCTAATTACGGGGGGGAGAGCAAAACACCCCACACAGCGACCCCAATGCCTCCACTGAAGCCGCTGCCACCGCCTCCCGCCTTATATAGGGCGGGACCAGACGCGGCCGAATCAACCCGGGGGTCTCAATCAGGTCCGACCTTCCCTGCACTCTCCAGCCTCGGGTGGCGCCGTGGGCTTCAATCAGGTCCGACCCTCGCTTCCCGCGCTTCGGCTTCGCGCAGTGGCGCTGGGTCCTAAAGCCCGACCGCAGGGAGTCGGATCCCGCTATGGATTGGGGTGAAGGGGGACTTAAAGCTCCTCTGGCTCCACTGGGCCAGGTTGCTCCCGCCTGGGCTTGAAGGGATGGAGCATCCAAACCTTCTCCTTTCAACCCATTCCAATGTCCCAACACCCTCATTGTGAGGAACTTCCCAATATCCATATAAGTCTTGGGATGGGTGCGAGTAACCTACCCAGGAGCCCCACATCCCATCGTGGGGTTCCTTTAGAGAAGAGGAAGCTGATGGAGAACCCAGGACCCCCGAGCTTCACCCAAGAGCTGGGGGTAGGTCCCTGCCCCATAGATCACCCCGAGAGTGGCCTCGTGGTGGGATCAACCCCAACCCACTTTATTGCAGTTACCAGGCAGAGAAGAACGGGAGCAAAGAGGAGGGTGAAGGACAGCGGCTGCCATGAGGAGCTGTGGGGCGGGACACCCCTCGCCTCCACTTGGGGGTCTGCGTGGTGAAAGGGGTGTGGAGGGGCCAGGTTTGGGGTGCTGGGGGTTCACAAGACCCCCCTGTGGTTGTGGGCGTTGTTCATCTTCATGGCCTTGATGATGAGGATGGTGCCCACCACGATGCCGACGATGCCTACGGCCAAGCCCAAGGCGCACACCAGGGTCTGGGTGGTCTCAGACGCAATGGGGGGCAGTTTGGGTTCTGCAGGGGGGGGGGGAGAAGAGAGGTGAGGAACCCCCCCCATCCAACTGCCCTCTTCCTCATCACACTTCCTCTTCCTCACCCTCCTCTTCCTCACCTTCCTCTTTCTCAACCCCCCCATTCCATTCGCCTCTTGTTCATCACAATCCCACCTTCTTCTTCTTCACCTTCCTCTTCCTCATCCCCTTCCCACCCTCCTCTTCCTCACCCCCCTCCAACCTTCCTCTTCCTCACCATTCCCATCCCCTTCTTCCCTCTTCCTCACCCCCCCATCCCACCCTCCTCTTCCTCACCCCCCATCCAACCTTCCTCTTCCTCACCCCCCATCCCACCTCTTCCTCTTCCTCACCCCCCATCCAAGCTTCCTCTTCCTCACCCCCCATCCCCTTCTTCCTCTTCCTCACCCCCCCATCCCACCCTCCTCTTCCTCACCCCCCATTCCAACCTTCCTCTTCCTCACCCCTCATCCCCTTCTTCCTCTTCCTCACCCCCCCATCCCACCCTCCCCTTCCTCACCCCACTCCCTCTGGAACCCGCTGGGGAACCCCTCGTGCTGCACGCGGCAGCCGTAGAGGTCTCCGCGCTGGGGCACGAAGGCCAGGTAGGAGAAGAGGCGGAAGGTGTTGTCCTCCCGCGGGTAGAACACGGTCTCGTAGATGCCCTCGCTCAGGGGCTGCCCGTTCCGCACCCACGTCACCGACAGCTCCGGCGGCCACATCTTATCCACGTAACACACCAGCAAGTTGGGCTCCTCCAGCTCCACGGGGTGCTTGGGGAACACCGACACCTCCGGCGGCACTGGGGGCAACGGGACGTGCGCGTGGGTTAACGGGGTTCTTACCGATGGAAGTCTCCATCGCGGTGACCAAAAGAGAAAGGTGGGGGGGGGAAACGCTCTCACCGATGGTCACCCGGGATTTGTTCCAGTTGGATATGGAGGTCTCCAGGTTCTGCTTCCCGATGGCCATGTTCTGCAGAGCCCCCTGCGCCTTGAAGCTGGCGAACTTCCCGAACTCCTCCAGGCGCCACACGGTCTCCTTGCGGTCCAGATCCACGTGGAAGATTTCATCGCCGTCGAAGTCGAACATGAACTCGTTGCCTTCGTGCTCCTTGGTCTCATCCCGCTGGTAGAACTCCGACTGCAGGATCATGTTTCCCACTGGGAAAAGGAATGGGGCGGGCTCCTTATGGAGCATCCCCAGGGAGACACCCGCTTCCTCTCCCTCCTCCCCTAAGGCTGCCTGATGGGCTCCGGGACCCCACAAGTGCTATGGGGCAGACCCACCACCAAGCATCGGGGGTGCTGCCCCACACCACAACCTGATGAAACTTTGGCATATCCCACCTCCCTCAGCCCCACAGCGCCTTAACCTTCACCTTCACCCACCTTTCACTGCCGTCGTGCCCCATAGAGCCAACGGGAGCAGGAGCAGGGCTGCGATTCCCAATCCTCCGGCCATGGCTCTCACCGCTCCCTTCTCCCGCTGTTCGAAGGGGCGATGCGGGGATGCAGGAGCACCCCTTTAAGCTCCTCGGCCAATCAGAAGCCTCCTCGCCGATGACTCATCTGTTTCCAGGCAGAGCAGCGCCGCGGGGCGCCCTATGGAGCTGACAGCCCGACGGGCTCCACGCTGGGGTCTAAACCTCGACCTGCCCCCCCCCCGGGCCCCATGGAAGGGGGGTTTGGGGTGGGTGATAGCGCTGGTGGAGGGTACAGGCACCGGGGAGCCCCGATGGTGGCATTGGGGGTGATGGTGGCAGCCGGGGGGTGACGGCTTCAACGGGGACCAAGTGTGGACGGGAGCCCCGTCGGCTCCTGTTCTACCCAGCAACGGGTGATGCTGCCCCAACCTCCGTGCTTATTGGTTCTTACCGGGACTCCCAGTCCCAGTACCGGGACCCCAGGGCGTGCGATTCCATTACTGGGGGGAGTCCGCTGTGTGTGCCATGGGGACTGGGGGTGCGCTGGGAGCTGGGACCGTGCTGGTGGCACTGGTGGCACTGGTGGCACTGGGAGCCCACCCGGCTCATGGCGAGGAGTTGTCGAGTGAGAATGGGGCCACGGCGCTGCGGGCGTTCGGGGTCTTTGTTGGGTCTTTGGGGGGGTTCTTTGTTGGGGTTTGGGGGTGTTTGTGGGGGGTCTTTGTTGGGTCTTTGGGATTTGGGAGGTTTTTGTTGGGGTTTGGGGTGGTCTTTGTTGGTTCTCTGGGGTCCAGGGGGGCTTTAGGGGAATCTTTGTTGGAGTTTGGGTGTTTGTGGGGGTCTTTCTTGGCGGTTTGGAGGGTCTTTTGGGGGGTCATTGGGGTCTTCGTTGGGTTTTGGGGGTGTTTGGGGGGGTCTTTGGGGTTTTGGGGGGTCTTTGTTGGGTCTTTGGGGGGTCTGCGGGGTTTGGGGACTGTTTGGGGGGGTCTTTATTGGGGGTTTGGGGTGTCTTTTTGGGGGTCTGAGGGGGGGCTTTGTTGGGGCTGGGGGGGCTCTGTCCCCGCGTTGCCCCCTTCTCCTGGCCCCTGCTGTGGCTCCCCCCCAAGGACGTGGTGAGGGGGAACCGCTCCCCCCTCAGGCACCACCCTGCACCAACAGGGATCTTCCAGGAGATGGTTAAGTCCGAGTGTCACTTCCTCAATGGCACCGAGCACGTCAGGTTTGTGCAGAGGTACATCTACAACCGGGAGACCTACGCGCACTTTGACAGCAATGTGGGGCACTTTGTGGGTGATAACCCCGTGGGTGAGTTCCAAGCCAAGCGACTGGAACAGCCAGGAGGAAGTACTGGAGCAGAAACGGGCTGAGGTGGACACGTACTGCAGGAACAACTATGAGGTGCTTCACCCCTTTCATCGTGAATCGGAGAGGTGAGTCCATGGCAGAGCGTTTCCCTGAGGAGCAGGCCCAAACCAACCCCTTGCACTGCTGGGGCTGTGCTGTGACTGTGCCTGTGACCATGGCGGTAGTTGATTATCACCATGGTTGTGACCATGGTGGTGGTTGGTTGTGACCATGGTTGAGACCATGGTGATGGTTGGTTGTGACCGTGGTTGAGATCATGGTGGTGCTTGGAGGCATTGCCAGCAACCACCTTATCCCCTCCTTCCCTGGTGCTCTTCTGCTGAGGACAAGTCCCTCCTGTCCTCTTTGGGCATGACCAGGATTGGGTTGCCCAGTGTTGGGTTGACCAACACACTGGGGTGTGCAACATTGTTGGGTTACCCAGTGTTGGGTTGAAGAACGCATCAGGGTTGCACAACACTGGGTTGACCACCACTGGGTTGGCCAATGCATTGCATTGCACAACATTGGGTTGACCACCATTGGGTTGATGAATGCATTGGGCTGTACAACATCGGGTTGACCACCATTGGGTTGGCCAATGCATTGGGTCGTACAACATTGGGTTGACCACCGTTGGGTTGATGAACGCATTGGGTTGCACAACATTGGGTTGACGGCCATTGGGTTGGCCAATGCATGGCGTTGTACAACATTGGGTCTCCCAACGCGTTGGGCGCCCGCTCTGCTCTTCCATGCAGTGGCTCCGCAGGTCGAGATCTTCCCGGTGCAGTCGAGCTCCGCGCCGCAGACCAACCGCTTGGCGTGCGCCGTGAGCGATTTCTACCCCGCGCCCATCGAGGTCCGATGGTTCAAGAACGGCCAAGAGGAGGTGCAGCACGTCGTGTCCACCGACGTCATGCAGAACGGCGACTGGACCTACCAAGTGCTGGTGATGCTGGAGACCACCCCGCAGCGCGGTGACACCTACATGTGCCAGGTGGAACACGTCAGCCTCCAGCAGCCCATCACCATCCACTGGGGTACGGCCACCCCCAAACCCATCTGGCACCCCCCAACATGAGAGTGGGGGGAGCCCCAAACTTGACACCCCCCCCACCCCGATTTTGGTCCTCCAGAGGCGACAGACGGCACCAGTAGCAAGATGCTGACGGGGATCGGGGGCTTCGTGTTGGGGCTCATCTTCATCGTGGGGGGGCTCATCTTCTACATGCGCAAGAAGGTGAATGGGGGGAGTCTTTGAGGTTTGGGGGTGCTTTCGGGTGTCTTTGGGCTGTGACACTGACCCCATCTCTGTGTTTCAGGGCACTTACTTCCCCCCACTGCAGGTAACGTCTATGTCCCCCCACCCCACATGTTGTGTGTCCCCCCCAACATTGGGGACCCCCCAGCCCCACACTCACCCCTTTTCTCTCCCCACAGGCCAGCTCCTGAGCAACCTCCTGACCCACTGCACACGACGCCAACCCGCCTCTGCCCCACAAGTGTTACCCCACAGTGACCACCAGTGTCCCAAACATCCCTCCCCAGCCCCACAACTGTGCCCCACAGCAGCTCCAGCTCTAATAAAATGGCCCACACTGCTCCAGCCCCGGTTGTTGGGGGGTTGTGGGGCAGGGGGGGATGACAGTGTGGGGCAGTGGCATGGCCACAGGGATGGGGCACGAGTGGAACGTTATGGGGCAGGAAGAGCCCTCTATGGGGCAGAATCTCCCCCCTAACAACCCCAGCCCCATATCATTTGCCCACCCCCACTTTGGGGGACTCCAAAAGAGGGTGGGAGGGGGATGGGTATCCCAAATAAAGGGGGGAGGGGCTTCTATGGGGGGATGGGGCCCCCCCAAAATGGGAGGGGGGGAAGGGGCACAAATCCCACAGGGAGTGGGGCATGGGGGTCCCATGGGGGGGGAAGGGAGGGGAAAATTCCCACGGGTGGGGGAGGGGCTCCAATAATATTTTCTTTATTTACACGTGAAAGAATCCGAAGGTTCCAAACAGGCGCGGGGGGGGGGGGGGGAAGGAGACGGAAGGGGGGTGTTTGATGGGGGAGAGGCGATAAAAAGAGAGGAGGATGGGGGAGGGGTATGGGAAAGAAACCTCAAAATCAAACAAATTCCCCCCTCCCCTCCCCCAAAGAAAAAAAAATAGAAAATTATACACAAAGGTTTAAAAAAAAAAAAAAAAAAAAAGCAGCACTGCCCCTCCCCCATCCGGGTCATGGGGGGGGGGAGGGGCAAATAAATTAACCCAGGGGAAAAAAAAACCAACCCCAACACCCCAAAAATCCACCGGGGGGGAGGGGTGGGAAATGTTGGTTTTTTTTTTTAATCCCCATTTTAAAAATATTGATTTTTTTCCTCCAAATTTTCCAAACTTTTTCAAATTTTCCAAATTTTTGTTTTCTTCTCAAAAACGCCCCCACTTCCCCCCTCCCCCCCCCCCAACCCCCCCAGAAATTCAGGGGGGAAAAAAAAATAAAATCCAACGAAAAACAAACAAACTAAAAAAAAAGAAAACCAAACAATAAAACCTGTGGGGAGTGGGGTGGGGGAGGGGCCACCCCATCACGCCCCTCCCCCCCTCCAAAGGCCCCTCCCCCCATGAAGTCCATTCGCGTGAGGGAGTGGCTCCCCCTTAACCCTGCCCCCTTTTTGGGGTGGGGGAGGGGCTGATGGGGGGGAGGGGCTCACTCCGGACCCACAGAGCCATTTGCGTCTCTGTCCAATCCCATCGCTGGCGGGGAGGGCGGGAGGAAGGGGGGGGGGGGGGGAGGAGAGAAAGGAAGGGAGTGGGAAGGGAGGGGTTGCATCCCGCTGACGTCATCGATGCCGTCATCATCCCCATGTCACCGCCTCACCCCGAGTCGGAGTCGCTGGTGTCCGAGGAGGAAGAGGAGGAGGAAGAGCTGCTCGAGTCCGAGCTGGAGCTGGAGGCGCTCAGGCGGGACACGGCCACGTGCTGCGCGGACTCGGCCTTGTCGCTGGCTGGGGGGGGGTAAACGCAGGGGGGTGAGGGCTCCGTCACCATAGCACACAATAGACCCCAATAAACCCCCAACGACCCCCAGGAACGGCCACGAACTGTGGTGATAGCACCTATAAGCACCAATAAACTGCCGCGATAGTGCCTATGAACCCCAATAAACTGTCACGATAGTCCCCATTAATCTACAGTAAACCCCAATAAGCACTTGCTACAGTCCCCAATGACAACTGTCACGATAGTCCCCAATAAACCCTTCTGATAGATCCCAATGGCGATGAACTTTGACAAGCTGTCGCAATAGTCCCGAATATCCCACAAGAATCCCCAATGAACTCCTGATACTCCCAAATGACAATAAACTGCGACATGTCACGACAGTCCCCAATAATCTACAATAAGCCCCAAGAAGCTCTTGCTATAGTCCCCTACGGTGATAAACTGCAACAAGCTGTCACAATAGTCCCCAATAATCTACAATAAAACTCTTGTGGTAGTTCCCAATGACAACAAACTCTGATAAACTGTTGCGATAGTCCCCCATCCCAATAAATTGCGGGAAGCTGTTGCGATAGTCCCTAATAAACTCATCTGAGAGTCCCCGATTACGATAAACTGTGATGAACTTTTGCGATAGTCCCCAATAAACCCTTCTGAGAGTTCCCAATGGCAATAAACTGTGACAAGCCGTCACGATAGTCCCCAATAATCTATAATAAACCCCAATAAACTCTTCTGATAATCCCCAATCACAATATACTATGACAAACTGTCACAATAGTGCCCAATAATCCACAATAAACCCCAATAAACTCTTCTGATAATCCCCAATCACAATATACTATGACAAGCTGTCACGACAGTGCCCAATCATCTACAATAAACCCCAATAAACTCTTGCTATAGTCCCCAACCGTGATAAACAGTGACAAGCTGTCGTGATAGTCCCCCAAAACCCCCAATGAACTCTTGCGATAGTCCCCACTTCGCAGTGACTTTGCAACAGTCCTCAATAAACTGCAATAAACCCCAATACCATTGTGATAGTCTCCAATCAGCTATCATAATAAATATCACGATAGCCCTCGATAAGCTTTGATAACCCCCAATAAACTGTCACGATAGTCAACAATCAGCTGTGATAAACCCCAATAAACAGCTGCGGTAGTCCCGGATCCACTGTCAACGAGAGCTCCCACTAAACAGCAATAAACTGCCACAACAGCCCCCAATCACCCCCCATAGCGCACAATAATCTGCTCTCAACTATCATCACAGCCTGTGATAACCCGCCCGTGACCTATCGCGACAGGCGCTCACCCTTCTTGGGGGGCTTCTTGGCGGAGTTGAGCTGCCCACTGACGTCCTGCAGCCGCTTCTCCAGCTCCCGCTTCTTCTCCAGCGCCAGCTCCTCTTTCGTCTTCCCCACCGGCTTCTTCAAGGCTACAGAAGGGACATGGGGGGGTTCAAAATGGACCCCAAAATAGCCCCAAACCACCCCAAAACCCAGCAGAGTCCCAAAACCAAACGGCCAAACAACGAACACCCAATGGTCAACCAACACCCTACCTACCACTGCAGAAGACCCAACCCAACTGCTTAACCAATGGCCAACCCACAGCCAAAACCCAATCAATCCCGAACACCCAACCCCTCAATGACCAGCACTCAACCAATGGCCAACCAACCAATCCAACCATCAACCAGCCACTGGAAACCCCCCACGCAATCAGCACCCCCCAAAACACCCAACCCCTCAACCCAATAGCCTGCACCCAACTAACCCAACACACAACCCCTCAACCCAACGGCCCGCACCCAAGCAACCCAACCCCTCAACCCAACAGTCAACCAAAGGCCGCCCCGGGGCCATGTCTCACTCTCGCTGTAGGGCTTGCGTGGCTTCTTCCGCAGGCAGGACAGGACGTAGCGCTCCAGCTCCCGCAGCGTCGAGGGCTTGAGGGTCTCGAAGTCAATCTCGATCTCCTCCGGGTTGGAATCCCGGAGCGAGGGCTCCCGGGACTGGATGATGTGCACCACGCGGCCCAGCTTCTCCCCGGGCAGCTTGTTGATGTCCAGGCTGAGCTGGCGCTTCTCATCGTACGTCATGGGTTTGCTCTCCTCCTCCTCCTCCGAGTCGTAGAGCGCCGATGGCGGCGGCGGCAGCGCCGCTTTCGCTGCCTTCTTGGAGTTCCTGATGGATAAATCGCTGCTTGAAGCTCGCTTTTCCTCACTAAAAACAAGGGGTTTCCCACCAGAACCGCCCCCCATTACAACAACGCAGGGCAGGCTGCACATAAAACACAAATTCACCCAAAATCCACCGATTTTCATGCTCCAAACCCCTTCAATTTCCTGCAAAACCACAAATTTGCCATCAAATCACCCATTTTCCTGCCCCAAAGCATGCTCTTCCTCCAAAACACCCCAATTTTCGCCTAGAACAACTCGGCAAGTCCAAGTTTTTCAAAACACACCCCAAAAGCTTAAAAATAAGCCCCCAAATCTCATTTTTCCTACCTCAAACCCCCAATTTCATCTCAAACATCCCAATGTCCCCTCTCCGTGTCCTCACCGGGTGCCGCTGCCGGCGGCTCTCCGGGCCCTGCGGAGCTGTGCCTGCCGCAACCGCGCTTCCTCATCTCCCACTTTTTTGTGTTTCTCCGTTTTCTTCTTCTTCTTCTTCTCCCTTTTCCTTTTGGGTTTGGAGACGGGGCCCTGCGAGAGGGCAGCCAACTGCTCGTGGACGGCACGTAACTGCAGGGGGGATGGACACGGGGAAGGGGGGGGTGAGGCGGGCACCGGGCAACGGCACCGGTACGGATCCGGCACCGGCTCCGGTTCCTCACCTGCTCCTGCAGCTCAGCCAAGCGGTTGGCACGTTCCTCCTCCGAGTCGGAGCTTTCCTCGCTCTCCGAGGAGCTCTCGCTGCTGCTTTCGTCGTCTTCATCGTCTTCATCATCGTCTTCGTCGTCGTCCTCGTCGCTGGAGGATTCTTCCGAGGTGGATTTGGAGAGGGCACCGGGAAGCGGTGCCGACACCGAGGGCGGGCTGGCGGCCTGCGGCTCATCCGGCATCTTGGCATAGCTGAACTCGAAGACATCCTGGGGGAGAGGCAGGGATGGGGGTCAGCGGTGGGCACTGGGACACCAAAAGCACCGGGGACATCATTGGGTAACAGGGACACCAAGGCAGCAACCAATGGGGACACCCCAAGGAACCAAGGGACACTCAAGGGCACCAGGGTCCTGTTGTATCCTTGGAAATGGAACCAGGAAGACACCAGGATCAGACAAGACACCAAGACAGAGCTAGCAGGGTCTTATCACTGGAGACAGGATACACCAGGACCCAAACATCAGCATCTTGCTCCATCCTCAAGAATAAGACACCAGGACAATAGGAATGGGACTGGACACTGAGACAAAGACATCAAGACCACACACTGGAACAAGACCACCAGACACCAGGAATGGGACTGGGCACTGGTGTCTTACCCATGGGGATCAGGACACTAGAACCAGAGTGGGAGACCAGGACACTGGTGTCTTATTCCTGAGGATAGGACTAGGACACTGGGCCAAGACATCAGACTGGAGAGCGAGACCAGAGCACTCAAGCACCTGAGCCCAGCTCACCTGCAGCTTCCGTGCCATGGCCACCACGTCATGGTCGGGTGGGTTGTACTTATAACAGTTGGAGAACATCAACCGGACGTCGGCAGCGAATTCCTGTGCGTCGTGGTAGTCCCTGTTCTCCATTTTCCGCTAAGAGAGGAAAACTGTCAGTCAGGAAACCCTTAAACCGCCCCCCAAAACACCTAAAACCACCCCAAAACCCTATTCCTGCCCTTCCCCCCCAAGCCCCACACCTTGATGGTGCTGAGGTCCATGGGGTGCTTGATGATCTCATGGTAATCATGCAGCCCCAGAGCTGAGGCATCAACGGGTTTGTAGAAGGGCCAAGCGTAGGCTGCGTGCTTCTTGGAGAGCAATTCCTTGAGGATCCCGTTGCAGTACTTGAGCTGCTCCGATAATTTCCCCTTTTTGGATGTTTGGTGCTGTTGGGAATCCGGTAAATCCTTCTTGGGGGGTTTGATGGGGCGGCCGCTCTCCCGCCGGGCCGGGATTTTGGCTGCTTTGCTTTCCAGCAGCGTGGCAGAGGGTGAGGATTCGCCGCCGCTGGTGGCGATGATGGCGGTGGTGGTGGGGGTGGTGGTGTCCGCTTTCCGCTTCACGCCCTTCTTCTGTCCCCAAAAACACCCCAACACCACCCAAAATCAGGCTGGGGAACAGCCGCCGCAGGACCCACGGGTGAGCCCAGCGTGCCAGGTCCTACCTTAGCCACGGGTTGAGTGGGTGCCGGTGCAGCCAGGACAGCCGGAGCGGCCGAGTGCAGGGATTTGAGGAGCGGAGCGGTGATCACCGATGGATGGGGAATGTTGACGATGGTGGTTGGGATTTCGGGGCTCGGGGTGTAGACGGTGGCGTGGGACACGGAGGAGACAGCAGGGACTTGCTGAGCGGCTGTGAGGCCCGCCAAGAGGGCTGTATGGGGGTGAGGAAGGCTGTTAGGAACCCCCTAAACCAGCTCCATCGCAACACCCCAACACCCATCATGGTGACCAGTACCTGCCGCTCGCGACGCTCCTTTCTTATGGCTGTTCCTGGCCACCGGCACCACGATTTCCTGCTCTTCTGGTGGCATCTGAGCCACCTTCTGCAGGAAGATCTTCTCCAAGGTTTGGGCCATCAACACAATGTCATCAGTGGGCTGCAAGGAGAAGCCACAGGGACGTTAGGTTGTGCTGGAGAGATGATGGTGGTGGCCTTGGGGTGGTTCTCACCTTGTTGTAGATGTAGCAGTTGGTGAACATGGTGTTGAAGTCCTGCATGCACTCGGCAGCCCCCCAGTAGTAGTTGTTCTCCAAGCGACGCTTGATCGTCCCCATATCCATGGGTTGCTTGATGATCTTGTGGTAATCCTGAGGGATAAAGGGATGCTGGCACCGCTGGTTACGAATGGGGCGGAAGCTTCGGCACCCGGCGCTGAGCTCACACACCAGCTCTCACACAGCACCCAAACGCAGGCAGGGGGTGGGGGGGTCAACAGAGGGTTGCTCCCTACCCTGAGAGTGCCACCGTCCCCCTATAAGTCCTTTGCCGGGGTGGAAAACCTACGCTATGGGGGCAGCTGGATGGAAGCCGGTGTCCGGATGGGCTCGATGATCCCGGGAAAGGAGGGGGAAAATCTAAGGAAGAGCAACAAAAAACAACCTACGTGGAAAAATTACCTCCGGGCTTTAAATCCTCAAGCGCCACAGGTGAGACACGGGGGGGCTGGCGTTTAATTTTGGGGTCACAGGATGTCTTCTACAAACTCATGGATGGGAATCTGCAAAACGCATTCAGGGCACAAGAGATTAGGTGGGAATGGGGGTGGTGGTGGGGGGGAAACGTCCGGATTTACCTTTAGGAGCAGCTGCGCGGCTTCATCCATACTTTTTAGAAGGGATAACGGGATAAAAGGGGAGGTGGCAGCTGCTCAGAGGACGTCCCCAGGATCAGCCCCGACGCCTACGAGGGGCCACGGGGGGTAACAGGGAAGGTGTTGGGATGGGATCTGGCGCCCGGAAAACATGGCAAAATCTCATTGGGAAAGGTTTGGGAACGCCGGCGGTGGCACTCTCAGGGTTGGGGGGACAAGAGGGGAACCAAGAGGGAACGGACCTGCCACAAGCGGCATCTCCATGTGCCTGACACCCCCTGCCTGCACGCGTTGAGGGGCGAAGGGGACACACATACACACACATCCATCCATCCATCCCACACGGATCCACGTGCATGGACACGCTTCCGCACACCATCCCACCCTCCCCATCCGGGCTTCGTTACCGGGAGCCCCAGCTTGACGGCGTCCACCGGTTGCCGAAAGGGCCAAGCAAACTGATGCTTCCAAAGGGCTTTCATCACCACTTTGTGCAGGTACTGGAGCTGGTTGGTGACCCGACCCGGCTTCTTGGGGTTGGAAACCTCCGGGGGAGGTGGGTTCACCTGTGGGGACGGCAGCGCCGGCACCGAGGCCATGGTGGGGCTCTCGAAGCCCTCGTAGAGGAGGGAGGGTTTGCGGATCCGCTTCCCGGGGGTTGATTCCGTAGCCAGAGCCATGAGCCCGGCGTTGCCCTCCCCCAGAAGCCTGGAAAAGGGGAGCAGAGACAAGGTTAAGCCAAACAGCTCCGTTATGGCTTGGCCGAAGAAGCCACCCCCAAAACCATCACCGAGCGGTTGGGGCAGGGGGTTCCCAGCCTTGGAAACGGCTCCGGATGCAAATCCGGGTGCCAGGGATCAACTTCCCAAGTAAGGGGCAAGCGGAGCAGCCAAAGCCAAGAGCTTGGTGTGGATCCAACCTCCCCCTCAAAAACAAAGGGCACCGGTGCCACCGTCACCCACTTGCACCGGTGTCACCGCTCCTTATGCCGCTGTCACCGTTTCTTCCGCTTCCATCGGGATTTACCCATCACGGCAATGCCAAGAAAGCGGAATCACGGCGTGGGGTCGGTGCTTCACCGAGACCCAAACCCATCCACGAAGGGACACGGGAGATCCGTGCCTGCGTTCCGTTTACAGCGTGAACCCCCAATGCTTTACGGCAACAAGGGGGAAAAACGGGATGAAGGGAGCACAAGATCCATGGAAAACCGGGATCCCCAGGACCCCAACCCAAGGGCGCACCCAAGAGCCAAGGAGGCGGTCGGGATGCGGTGGACACAGGGAAAACCCCAACACGGGCTGACAACGACCCCATTCCCCCCCTCTATAACCGCGGCTCCGGTACGTACTTGCTCTGGGGGTTCACGTTCTGCAGCATCCCGGCGGCTGCGTGCGAGGCCCGCGGGCCCGGCCCTTCTTCTCCTCCTTCTCCTCCCGCCGCCGCCGTCTCTTCCGACGCCCCCCCCACTTTGCCCGGAGTAACGGGGTTCAACGGCACCGGCCCGGTGGGGGCCTGCCCCCGTCAGTGCATCACCAGCGAACGGGGAAAGGGGGGGGGACGGGACGAGCCGGACGCCCTCTCCCCTCGGGGGTACAACGGGCGTCAAGCGGCGGCTCCTCCGGCCGGGAGCATCCAGAGGCCTTCACATGAGAAAATGGCGGCGGGGAGACGGTGAGGGAACGGCTGAAGGATGGAGGGGATGTGAGAGAGGGGGGGGGTTCCCCTCTCCGGAGCCCCCCCCAAGTCCGACGCGATGCGGTGTCAATATCGGCCTTTCCGCGTCGCTAAGAGCCGGCGGAGCCCGCGGTGAGCGGGGATGAGGGCGGCGGCGGCGGTCCCGGAGGCGGATGAGAGCGGATTGGAAGCGGGCAAAGTCACCGGCCGGGCTCCATCTTGGCTCCCGGAGGAGGAGGAGGAGGAGGGAGGGTTGGAAGGGGAGGGCCCCTCACCGCTGGCCGCAGGCAGGGGTCGCTGCGGAGGCCGGGGAGGGTCCGGCGGAGCCCTCCGGGAGCGGCGGAGGCGGGGGCTGAGGGCCGCCCGAGCGGGGATGGATCCGGACTGGGGCCGCCCCCCCCGCCCCGCTTTGCGCGCACCGCGCCCGACCCGCGCCGCGCTCCGTCCCTGCGAAATGGCGCCTCTCGCCCGGCCCCCGGCCGCCCTTATATAGACACGAGCCGGCCCCTCATTGGGCGACGAGGCCGCTGACGTCTGCAACCCCGCCCCTCCGCGGCCCCATTGGCCCCGCGACGCGCTCTGATTGGACGAGCTTCGCGTCCGTCAACAGCGCCGCTCCCACCCACCCCCCCCGCCACCGCGCGCGCGCTCCCCTCCCGCCCTTCCTCACCCGGCGGAGCGGGCGGTGTCGCCGCTGATTGGCCGGAGCCCGCGTTCCTCGCGATGTGATTGGCCCGGCGGGGCACGAAGGGGCGGGACCGGCGGCCGTTGGCGGCCGTTGTCTGTGTGTGAGGGGAAGAGGCGCCGCCGCCATCTTTGCGGCGCGGGGCGGGCACCGAACACAGCGCTCCGCGGTGGCCCCGCAGCCCCCCGGGGGGACCCCCGCACCCGCCCGCACCCCCCATTGTGGAGAGTCCCGTAGGACCCGGTTCACCCCCGCGCCCGTTTCGCCTTCCCATTTTTCCCCGGGCTCCCCTCTGCGCACCCCGGGCCCTACGGCCCCGCAGGGAGCACCGAGCCCCCGTTGTGCCCCTCAGCAACGCGGCAACCCCCACGGACACGGCGCTGCTGCGGCCGCCAGCGCCGGGACAGGGCCTGATCGGCGGGTGAGGCCCCATCCCACCGCTCTTTCCCCTTCTCCCCCCCCCCCAGCGCCTACACCGTGAGGGGCCCCCGGCGGCGCCGGGACCCCCGGAGGCCCTCGGGGGAAGCCCCAAACCCCTTTGCCCTATGAGGCAGAGCCGCTTTTCCCCCCTGTCTCCCTCCGTGGGCTCGCAGGACGCGGCTGAGGGCCCTCCCCTCCCCCCCGCCGTGACACAGCACTTGGGGCCCTGCCCGCCGCCCCCGCACTAACACCCAAACATGGCGCTTTTCGCCCCAAAACCGCCGCCTCCCGCCCCACCCTTGCGTCACCGCCGTTCTCGCCGCCCATTGGCCCTCAGTGATGACGCGAGGGGGGGGACCATCCCCCCCCCGTACCCCCCAATCCTCAATGAAGGGGGGGGCACAGGTCTTTCCCACCCCACCCCCCCATCACTCACCTGAGCCGTCCCCCCATGGGGCCGCGACCCCCCTGGCCCCTCTTCGTCCCCTCCCCCCCACCCCGAAAACCCCTTTTTGGGGCAAAAACGACGCTTCAAAAGCCCCAAAAACCCCCATTCTGGGGCAAGAAAAGGGAGCCGCGCGCGACGTCACCCGCGCCCCGATTGGCTCCCCGCCGTCACGTGGCGCCCCCGCGGCTCCCACGGCCCCATTCATCACCACCACCACCACCCCCCCCCTCCATCTCCATTCACCTCCGCGGGGGGCCCTGGCGGCTCCGCAGGGTCCTAACGCCGACCCTGCGGGTGGTGGGGGGGACATAGGCACACACAGAGCCACAGCGCTGGTACCCGCGGGGGGGGGGGGCACCCATGGGGGTCCCAGGCGGTGGGGGCACCACATAGGGGTCTGCGTGGGAGAGGGGGGTCAGATATGGTGGGAACACCCATTAAGGGGGGGGAGAAAAGGGATTTGCAGCAGCGCCCTGCAGCCGCTCGGGGCGTGCGGCGCCAGTGCGCGCTGCTATGGGGGTGCAGTGAGTGCAGTGCACGGTACTATAGGGGAGCAGTGGGTGCTGCTAAGGGGTGCCAAGGGATGCGGTGGTGCTGCTATGGGGTGCAAGGAGGTGCAGGGGGTGCAATGGTGCTGCTATGGGGGTGTAGCGCATGCTAATAAAGGGGTGCAGAGCACGCTGCTAGGGGGAACAAGGGGATGCAGTGGTGCTGCTGTGGGGTGCAAGGAGGTGCAAGGGGTGCAGCGGTGCTGCTGTGGGGGTGCAGCGCATGCTAATAAAGGGGTGCAGAGCACGCTGCTATGGGGGTATTGTATGCTGATAAAGTGGTGCACAGCACGCTGCTATGGGGAACAAGGGGATGCAGTGGTGCTGCTCTGGGGGTACGTTGTACGCTGATAAGGGGGTGCAGTTCTCGTTAATAAAGGGTACCCTGGGGGTGCAGTGGTGCTGCTATGGGGGTACGTTGTACGCCGATAAGGGGTGCAGTGGGTGCAGTGCAAGCTGCTATAGGGGTGCAGTGCATACTGCTAAGGGGATGCAGTGCATGCAGCCGGGCGTTGCAGCGTGTGCTTTGCCCCCCACAGCCCCCCGCAGCATCAACGCTCAGTGTGGGGCTGTGGGGTCATAGCGCAAGGGGTGTCCCCTAATTAACAGCGGCTGTTAATGAACCCGGGAGCGGGTCGGGGGTCCCCGCTGTCCCCAGCGCTGTCACTGCACCGGAGCGGGACCGCGGGTTCTTCCCCCCGGTGACAAGTGACGTAGGGACAGCGCCGGCCGCCCATTGGTGGAGGGGCCGGCACCCGGCAGCGCCGCGGGTCCCATCGCCATGGGTGCTGAGGCCGTGCTGGTGGCCGCGGGGTGGCTCTGGCTGGCCCTGGGGGCTGCTGCCACCGATGGTGAGAGGTCGGGGTGGGGGGCATTAATGCAAGGGGTGAGTGTGAGCGGCGGGGGGACATCAGTGCAAGGGGGTGTGAACAGTCTCCTCCTTATCCCCTTCCGTGTCCCCTTCTTCTCTTCTCTCCCCGCAGAGACCCAGGTCCTGAATGAGGTCCTCTTCTGTCAACCGGATGAGCCCTTGCTGGGGCTGACGGTGACCCTGGACACGGACCAGCTCTTCTGGTTCAACTTCTCGGGCTCCTCCTGGATCCCGCGGGTCCCTAAGCTGCCACCGGGGCTACCGGAGCTGGAACCACCAGAGCTGGTCCTGCGGGATGCGGAGTTCTGCCAGCACCTGCTCTTCCGCCTCACCGACATCACCGGCGAGGAACTGGCTCAGGCCAGGGGTATGGGGGGCATCGTGGTTGGCGTGGTCATGGTGGGCACCGTGGTGGTGGTTGGCATGGGGATGGCAGCGGCATCATGGTCGTGGTGGTTGTGGTGGTTGGCATAGGGATGGTGTGGTCAGGGTGGTCATGGTGGGTCGGCGTGGTCATGGTCATGGTGGTCATCATGGTTGTTTGGGTTATGATAAGCAATCATGGTCACTGAGGTCATGGTGGTCACCATGGTTGTCGTGGTCATGGTGGTCATCCTGGTCATGGTGTTCATCATGGTTAGCATGGTCATGGTGACTGTAGTGATCACTGTGGTCATCATGGCCATGGTCATTGTGGTTATGGTGGTCATCATGGTTGTCATGGTCATGGTGGTCATCCTGGTCACGGTGGTCATCATGATTATTATGGTTGGCATGTTCACGGTGACCATAGTGATCGCTGTGGTCATCATGGCCATAGTGCTTGTGGTCACGGTGATCATCCTTGTCATGGTGGTCATCATGGTCATTATGGTTGGCAGGGTCACAGTGACCGTAGTGATCACTGTGGTCCTCATGGCCATGGTCATTGTGGTTATGGTGGTCGTCATGGTCATTGTGGTTGTCCTGGTCATGGTGGTCATCATGGTTGGCATGGTCGTGGCGACCTGTAGTTATCACTGTGGTCATCATGGCCATGGTTGTTGTGGTTATGGTGGTCATCATGGTCATGGTGGTTATGGTGATCGTCATGGTCATGGTGGTCATCATGGTCATCATGGTTGGCATGGTCATTGTGACCGTGGTGATCACTGTGGTCATCATGGTCATGGTCATTGTGGTCATGGTGGTCATGGTGGTCATCATGGTTGGCATGGCCATGGTGACTGTAGTGATCACTGTGGTCATCATGGCCGTGGTCATCATGGCCATGGTCATGGCGGTTATGGTGGTCATCATGGTCATTGTGGTAGTGGTAGTCATCATGGCCATGGTGGTCACTATGATCATTGTGGTTAGAGTGGGTCAACATGGTCACTGTGGTCACTGTGGTCATTGTGCTTGGCATGGTCATGGTGGTCATCGTGCGGCCCTTGAGGGGATGCTGATTTTGTCCCCATTGCTCTTGGGGGATGATTTTGAGCTGCAAAAGGGCCAATTTGGGTCTGAAGAAGAAACATTTCATGGGGAGGGTTTGGAGATGTGGGATGAGGGTTCCCTCAGGAGCCCCCCATGGTTGCCTTGAGGTGACCGCCACCAAAGGTCCCATCCACCCCAAGTGCCCCTTTGTCCCCATCCCATCACAGGGATCCCAGTGGCCAAAGTCTTCCCATCCCAACCCGTGGCCTTGGACAAACCCAACTCCTTGGTGTGCCTGGTGGAGAACATCTTCCCGCCCGCGGTGGACATCACCTGGAGGGTGGACGACGTCCCCGTCACCCTCGGTGTCACCCACACCCACTACACCCCAACAGACGACGTGGCCTTCAGCCCGCTTCTCCTACCTCCGGGTGACCCCCAGCGCCGGTACCACCTACAGCTGCGTTGTCACCAGCCAGGGCCTCAACAGCTCCACGGTGGCTTATTGGGGTGAGCGTGGTGACGATAAGGGGGGACCATGGGGACAACCGAGCCTCGGTTGTTCCCATCCCCACTGTGTGTTGTCCCCGTTGTAGTGGCGCAGGAGACGGGGGACACCGAGACATTGTGGACAGCGCTGTGCGGCGCTGCCATGGCTTTGGGCATCATCTTGGCTCTGATGGGCATCACCATGATGGTGGTGGCGTGGCGGAGCAGGATGGGAAGGTGACGGTTGTCACTCGCCTGTCACCTTGTGCCCCGTTGGCGGTGGTGGTGACTCCAGTTGTCTTCTTTCAGCATTAAACCCCTTTTGTCTATGGCTGTTGTTATCCACTGTGGTGGTGGCTTCTCCGATGGCTGATATGGGGTTGAGCTACACACCCACACACACACCCACACACACACACACCCACACACACACCCCTCCACCAAAATGAGGTTCTTCAGCACCGTGCTTCAGTTTCCCCATTGTGGGATGCTGGGATGTGGCCATGGTGGTGGCTTCTCCAATGGCTGATATGAGGGTTCAACCCCTACAGTCACCCCCAGTGTCCCTACAGGTTGTCCAGGTGAGGAACACGGTGGAGACCACCTGGTTTAGGGGTGATCCAGGTTCATCTACTGGTGTCTGACAGGTACTATCCTGGTCCTGGTCCCCAGCCTGGCGCTGCCTCAGTCCTTGTGCTGGTTCTACTCTTGGGCCTCGTCCTGTTCCTGGTTCTGATGTGGGTCCTGGTCCAAGTTCTGGATCTGGTCCTTGTCCTGGTCTCAGTTCTGGTCCTGGTCCCCATCCTGGACCTGTTCCTGGTCCCAGTTCTGGTCCTGGTCCCTATCCTGGACCTGTTCCTGGTCCCAGTTCTGGTCCTGGTCCCCATCCTGGATCTGTTCCTGGTCCCAGTCCTGGTCCCCATCCTGGACCTGTTCTGGTCCCAGTTCTGGTCCTGGTCCCCATCCTGGATCTGTTCCTGGTCCCAGTTCTGGTCCTGGTCCCCATCCTGGACCTGTTCCTGGTCCCAGTTCTGGTCCTGGTCCCCATCCTGGATGTGTTCCTGGTCCCAGTTCTGGTCCCAGTTCTGGTCCTGGTCCCCATCCTGGACCTGTTCTGGTCCCAGTTCTGGTCCTGGTCCCCATCCTGGATGTGTTCCTGGTCCCAGTTCTGGTCCTGGTCCACATCCTGGATGTGTTCCTGGTCCCCATCCTGGATGTGTTCCTGGTCTCAGTTCTGGTCCCAGTTCTGGTCCTGGTCCCTATCCTGGACCTGTTCCTGGTCCCAGTTCTGGTCCTGGTCCCCATCCTGGACCTGTTCCTGGTCCCAGTTCTGGTCCTGGTCCCCATCCTGGATGTGTTCCTGGTCCCAGTTCTGGTCCCAGTTCTGGTCCTGGTCCCCATCCTGGACCTGTTCTGGTCCCAGTTCTGGTCCTGGTCCCCATCCTGGATGTGTTCCTGGTCCCAGTTCTGGTCCTGGTCCACATCCTGGATGTGTTCCTGGTCCCCATCCTGGATGTGTTCCTGGTCTCAGTTCTGGTCCCAGTTCTGGTCCTGGTCCCTATCCTGGACCTGTTCCTGGTCCCAGTTCTGGTCCTGGTCCCCATCCTGGACCTGTTCCTGGTCCCAGTTCTGGTCCTGGTCCCCATCCTGGATGTGTTCCTGGTCCCAGTCCTGGTCCCCATCCTGGATCTGTTCTGGTCCCAGTCCTGGTCCCCATCCTGGACCTGTTCTGGTCCCAGTTCTGGTCCTGGTCCCCATCCTGGATCTGTTCCTGGTCCCAGTCCTGGTCCCCATCCTGGATCTGTTCTGGTCCCAGTCCTGGTCCCCATCCTGGACCTGTTCTGGTCCCAGTTCTGGTCCTGGTCCCCATCCTGGATCTGTTCCTGGTCCCAGTCCTGGTCCCCATCCTGGACCTGTTCTGGTCCCAGTTCTGGTCCTGGTCCCCATCCTGGATGTGTTCCTGGTCCCAGTTCTGGTCCTGGTCCACATCCTGGATGTGTTCCTGGTCCCAGTTCTGGTCCTGGTCCCCATCCTGGATGTGTTCCTGGTCCCAGTTCTGGTCCTGGTCCCCATCCTGGATGTGTTCCTGGTCCCAGTTCTGGTCCTGGTCCCCATCCTGGATGTGTTCCTGGTCCCAGTTCTGGTCCTGGTCCCCATCCTGGATGTGTTCCTGGTCCCAGTTCTGGTCCCAGTTCTGGTCCTGGTCCCTATCCTGGACCTGTTCCTGGTCCCAGTTCTGGTCCTGGTCCCCATCCTGGATGTGTTCCTGGTCCCAGTTCTGGTCCTGGTCCCCATCCTGGATGTGTTCCTGGTCCCAGTTCTGGTCCTGGTCCACATCCTGGATGTGTTCCTGGTCCCAGTTCTGGTCCTGGTCCACATCCTGGATGTGTTCCTGGTCCCAGTTCTGGTCCTGGTCCCCATCCTGGATGTGTTCCTGGTCCCAGTTCTGGTCCTGGTCCCCATCCTGGACCTGTTCCTGGTCCCAGTTCTGGTCCTGGTCCCCATCCTGGATGTGTTCCTGGTCCCAGTTCTGGTCCTGGTCCCCATCCTGGACCTGGTCCTGGTCCCAGTTCTGGTCCTGGTCAGGACCTCCTCTTGGTCCGGATCCTACTCCTGGTCCCGATCCCGGTCCCATTCCCCATCCCCATCCCGCTCCCTCCTTATCCATCCCATGTCCATAACCCCCAATAGAGACCGCGGTGACCCCAGTTTTGGGGGGGGGTCAAAGCAGTGTCCAATGGCCCTGTGCCCCCCCCGGTGCTGGGGACACCCCGGATAACGCCATGTCCCGACGGCGGCTGCCGCCAGCATCTTCTGCCCCGGCAACTGATGACGCGCGCCCAACTCGAGCGCTCATTGGTTGTTCCACGCAGGGGTCACTCCCCCCTCCCAGTGACCCAAGGCTGTGGGGCAGGACCGGGGGGGGGGGCAGGCGGCTGCTGGAGGACCCCGAGATGCTGCTGCTGCTGCTGCTGCTGGGGCTGGTCCTGGGGGGCCGGGGGGCAGGTGAGGGCAGGAAGAGGGAGATTTGGGGGTGATGGGGGGGGGGGGGGGCTCGGCCCTATGGGACATTGGGGAAGGTTTTGGGGGGCTCAGCCCTATGGGACATTGGGGAAGGTTTGGGGGGGCTCAGCCCTATGGGACACTGGGGACAGTTTGGGGGGGCTCAGCCCTATGGGACATTGGGGAAGGTTTGGGGGAATTCGGCCCTATGGGGCATTGGGCACGGTTTGGGGGGGCTCAGCCCTATGGGACATTGGGGACTGTTTGGAGGGGCTCAGCCCTATGGGACATTGGGGAAGGTTTGGGGGGATTTGGCCCTATGGGACATTGGGGAAGGTTTGGGGGGATTCCACCCCATGGGGCATTGGGGACTGTTTGGGGGGGCTCAGCCCTATGGGACATTGGGGACTGTTTGGAGGGGCTCAGCCCTATGGGACATTGGGGAAGGTTTGGGGGGATTCGGCCCTATGGGACATTGGGGAAGGTTTGGGGGGATTCCACCCCATGGGGCATTGGGGACTGTTTGGGGGGGCTCAGCCCTATGGGACATTGGGGAAGGTTTGGGGGGATTCCGCTCCATGGGGCATTTGGGACGGTTTGGGGGGGCTCAGCCCTATGGGACACTGGGGACAGTTTTGGGGGGCTCAGCCCTGACAGTCCTCAAGTGATGTTTTCAGGGCGCTTGAGGGGTTGGGATTGATGGGGAGATGGGAATAGATGAAGGGATGGGAATGGGGATGGATGGAGGGGAAGGATGGAGGTGCATTGGGATTGATGGAGGGATGGGGATGGAAGGAGGTGCATTGGGGTGCACAGAGGTGCATTGGGATGGATGGAGGGATGGGGGTGGATGGAGGGATGGGGATGGATGGAGGTACATTGGGATGTAATGTATGGGCATGCACAGAGGTGCGTTGGGATTGATGGAGGGATGGGGACGGATGGAGGTGCATTGGGACGGATGGGGTGCATTGGGATGCACAGAGGTGCATTGGGACGGATGGGGTGCATTGGGATGGATGGGGTGCATTGGGACGGATGGAGGTGCATTGGGACGGATGGAGGTGCATTGGGACGGATGGGGTCCATTGGGATGGATGAGGTGCATTGGGATGGATGGGGTGCATTGGGACGGGGCCGTTTGGGGGTGCTGCAGGCCGGGCACAACCCCCCCGGAGCTGCCCCTATGTCCCCTCCGCAGCCGCCTTCGTGGTGCAGCTCTGGGGCTTCTGCGCTCTGTCTCCCAACGGCTCCGTCCCCAGCTTCATGCTGGGCTTCAACGGGACCCCGCTGGTGTGCTCCGGGCCCCGCGGCTCCGGCCGCACCGTGCCCTGCGCCGCAGGGCTGCTCAGCGGCATCGCCCGGGCCCTGGCCCAGGTGCTGAGCCAGAGTCCGGCCTGGATGAGGAGGATGCAGGAGCGGGAGCGCGCCTGCGCCCGCCTGCGGCCCCACGGCGCCGGCGGCCTGCTCAAGGGTGGGCACGGGGGGACGGGGGTGTGGGGTGAGGAGGGGAACGGGGATGGGCAGTGGGGGTGGGCAACGGGGACATTGCATGGGGATGGTCAATGGGGAAGGTCAATAGGGATGGGCAATGGGGACGGGCAATGGGGACTTTGAATGGGGATGGTCCATGGGGATGGTCAATGGGGACTTTTCAATGGGGACGTTGAATGGGGATGGTCAATGGGGATGGTCAATGGGGAAGGTCAATGGGGACTTTGCATGGGGATGGGCAATGGGGAAGGTCCATGGGGATGGGCAATGGGAGATTGAATGGGGGTGATCAAAGGGGATGGGCAATGGGGACTTTGAATGGGGATGGTCCATGGGGATGGTCAATGGGGAAGGTCAATAGGGACTTTGCATGGGGATGGTCAATGGGGAAGGTCAATGGGAATGGGCAATGAGAGATTGAATGGGAATGGTCAATGGGGAGATTGAATGGGGGTGGGCAATGGGGATGGGCAATGGGGACATTGAATGGGGATGGCCAATGGGGATGGTCAATTGGGACGGTCAATGGGAATGGTAAATGGGGATGGTCAATGGGGATGGTCAATGGGGATGTTGAATGGGGATGGTCAATGGGGATGGTCAATGGGGACGGTCAATGGGGACGGTCAATGGGGATGGTCAATGGGGATGTTGAATGGGGATGGTCAATGGGGATGGTCAATGGGAATGGTAAATGGGGATGGTCAATGGGGACGTTGAATGGGGATGGGCAATGGGGAAGGTCAATGGGGACGTTGAATGGGGATATTACAGTGCTCATTACACGGGACCATTGCCCCCCCCAACACCCGATCCCCCCCCCCCAAGCACGCAGCAGAGGACACAGCCTATGTCTATGTGTGTGTCCCCCCGTGTCCCCCTTTTCCCGCAGCCCCCCCCCAGGCCCGTGTCACCTCCTCATCCTCCAGCGACTCCTCCTTGCCCGTGCTCCTCACGTGCCACGTGTGGGGCTTTTACCCCCCGGACATCACCGTCCTTTGGCTGCACAACGGGGACATCGTGAGCGCTGGCAATGAACCCCCCCCCGTCCTCCCCAATGGGGACCTCACCTACCAGACCCAACTCACCCTCAAGGCGGCCCCGGCGCATGGGGACACCTTCACCTGCTCCGTGCTGCACCCGACCCTGGAGCAGCCCCTTATGGTGGACTGGGGTGAGTCGAGGGGTGACCATCCCCTTCCTCGTCACCCCAATGGTGACAATCAGGTCACGGTGTTGTGTGTATGTGTGTGTCCCCCCAGGTCGTGGTTTACCCCCAGCGCTGGTGGTGAAGGTGGCGGTGGCCACCGTGGTGATGGTGTTGGGGCTCGGGGTCTTCGCCATTGGGCTCCATCGCTACTGCGCACCGACGCCGGTACCGGGTGAGACCCTGGGGACGGTGACAGTGATTTCTGGGTGATCCGGACCCTGCTCACTCCCCCCCCCCTTCGCCCCCCTTTGCAGGTTACACCCCCCTCAAGGGTGACACCCACCCCATAGGTAAGGCCACGTCCCCCCCCGCGTCCCCATAGACCCCATTCTGCTGCCACCCCATGTGTGTGTCCCCATTGCAGGCAGCACCTGAGGACCACCCCCCACGCCCCCCCGAGAGGTGACATCCGGATGGTCCCCTCCCGGCGATACCATTCACCGCCGATGGGGGGGGGGGGGACAGACGCGGTGCTGATGGCAATAAAGATGCTCCATGGCCTCTGGGGATGGATCGGCACTGGGATGGGGGGGGGGGCACGGGCCCTGCTCTGCGCTATGGGGTGGCCAGGGGGGGGGTCCCCATTGTCGTCCCCCCCTCCATGTTCCCTCCTTCCCCCCCCCCGAGTTGGTGTCACTTCTCGCCACCCGCAAAGCCAGGATCTGCCTAGCACCCGATGACGTCATCGGAGATTCGAGTTCTGATTGGTGTACGCGGGGAGGCTTCGCCAATCACGAGCCGCAGAGGATCCGGAGCCGGTCCTGGAGTCTCCCTCGTTCCCCACCCACCCCGAACGCCACCGTCCCCCCCCTTGCGCCCACCTTGCGCCCCATTTGCGCCCCCTCGGCCGCCAATGGCCGCTCCCTGCGCCCCGCGGGCCCCATTTGGGCGCTTACCCTTAACAAAGATGGCGGCTGCGGCTTCATCACTCCACTACGCATGCTCAGAGTGCTCCCTGCCCTAACCCCGGGCCGCGCTCGTGGCCTTGCGCATGCGCGACAGGAAGTGAGCCCTTGGACAAGAGGCCGGGAAACCCCGTCTGAGGCCTCTCAGTAGGCCTGAGCCGCCCGTGCTGCCGCCATGTGAGGGGGAATGGGGCTCTGTGGGGCTTCTATGGGGCTTCTGTGGGGCTCTGTGGGGCTTCTATGGGGGCTTCTATGGGGGCTTCTATGGGGGCTTCTATGGGGGCTTCTATGGGGGCTTCTATGGGGCTCTGTGGGGCTTCTATGGGGCTTTTATGGGTCTTTATGGGGCTCTATGGGGCGTCTGGGGATGAGGAGGGGAAATGGGGGGCTCAGGGGGGTCTGTGGGGCTCTAAGCTGGGAACTGGGGGGCTCATTCCTATCCTGGTTGGGACCCATTCCCTATCCCGGTGGATCCCCATCAGTGCCCCTCATCGGCGCTTCCTTTTCCCTCATTGATGGGATTTGCTCCTGACCCCCCCCCCACTTCGGGATCTGGGGGTGCCCCCCCTCACCCTCCCCTTTTCCATGCATATTCCCAGCATGTCCGACTGGGAAACAGCTCCAGCCGTGACCGAGACCCCGGACATCAAACTCTTTGGGAAGTGGAGCACGGATGACGTCCAAATCAACGACATCTCCTTGCAGGTACAGGGCCTTGAAGGTGGGATAATGCTTCCCGTGGCATTCCCAGTGTTGGGAATCCCTTTGGGATGCGATCCCCTCCCTTTTACCCCTCCCTCCAGGATTACATTGCTGTCAAGGAGAAGTATGCCAAGTACCTGCCCCATAGCGCCGGGCGCTACGCGGCCAAGCGCTTCCGCAAAGCCCAATGTCCCATCGTGGAGAGGCTCACCAATTCCATGATGATGCACGGCCGGAATAACGGGAAGAAGCTGATGACCGTGCGCATTGTGAAGCACGCCTTCGAGATCATCCACCTGCTCACCGGCGAGGTGGGAATGGGGCTCTGTGGGGTGCCTGAGGTGGGAATGGGACATCTATGGGGCACCCAAAGGGCTCTCTGGGGTGCCTGAGGTGGGAATGGGACATCTATGGGGCACCCAAAGGGCTCTCTGGGGTGCCTGAGGTGGGAATAGGACATTTATAGGGCACCCAAAGGGCTCTATGGGGTGCCTGAGGTGAGAATGGGGCATCTATGGGGTTCTGTGTGGTGCCTGAAGTGGTAATGGAGCATCTATGGGGCTCTACAGGGTGCCTGAGGTGGGAATAGGACATCTATAAGGCACCCAAAGGGCTCTGTGGGGTGCCCGAGGTGGGAATGGGGCACCCAAAGGGCTGTATGGGGTGCCTGAGGTGGGAATGGGGCATCTATGGGGTGCCTGAGGTGGGAATGGGGCACCCAAAGGGCTCTGTGGGGCACCCAGGGTGTCTTTTGGGCACCTATTATCCCTTTGGGGCAGTTGAGCTTTCTCCCCAGGGTCTTTCCTCTTCCCCCCATATTCCCCATTGCCTCATGCGCTGATCCCCCCTTTATCCCATTCCAGAACCCACTGCAGGTCCTGGTTAACGCCATCATCAATTCCGGCCCTCGGGAAGACTCGACTCGGATCGGGCGCGCGGGCACGGTGCGGCGCCAGGCCGTGGATGTGTCCCCCCTTCGCCGTGTCAACCAGGTACCCCCTATTGGTGCCCCCCCACCCCCAATTCCATCCCAAGCATCCCCTTTTCCATCCCAAATTCCCATCTTTTCCTTAGGCCATTTGGCTCCTGTGCACCTGGAGCCCGGGAAGCCGCTTTCCGCAACATCAAAACCATTGCGGAATGCTTGGCTGATGAACTCATCAATGCATGCCAAGGTGAGGATGAGGAGGATGGGATGCGGGGGGGGGGGGGGCGGGGCCACCTTTGTCGCATTCCCATAGGAGATGGGGATCCACAAAGCTCCCCCCCCCAGCTGGAATTCTTCATTCCAGGGCTCTTCCAATTCCTACGCCATCAAGAAGAAGGATGAACTGGAACGCGTGGCCAAGTCCAACCGTTAGGAAGCTGCTGTTGGCATCTCCCTTCTAATAAACGGCCTTTGTGTCACCTCCTGCCTTGGGATGTAGCTCCGGAAACCTGGATCCGAGGGGATGGGATAAAGGGAATGGCTTTAAATGGGGAGGTGGGATAATGGGAGGAGGTTCCTCCCTCTGTTGGGATGGGTCGGATGGGGAAGGTTTGGATGCTCCCAGTGGGAGGTGTCCCCATGGGTCGGTCCTTTTTGGCCCAAACGGAGCTGGGATTCCAGGGAATCGCCCAAAACCGCCTTGAATTGCCCCAAAAGTAGCACAAATCAGCCCAGGTCCACCCAAAACTGCCCCAAAAAGGCCCTGAATGCCCTGCGGGGGGATTGGGGGGGATTTTGGGTGTATTTCAGTATATTTTGGGTGTTTTGGGAGGTAATTTGGGGGTATTTTTGTATAATTTGGGGTGTTTTAGTGGTGTTTTGGGGCTGTTTTTGGGTTTTGGGGTATTTCAGTATATTTGGGGGGTATTTGGGAGTATTTCAGTATATTTAGGGGGTATTGGGGGTATTTCTGTATATTTTGGGTTGGTTTAGTGGTGGTTTGGGGTATTTTGGGTTGTTTCAGTATATTTTTTGGCATTTCAGTGTATTTTGGGGTGTTTTAGTGGTGTTTTGGGGTATTTGGGGGTATTTATGTTTTGGGGTGTTTTAGTGGTGTTGGGGTTATTTCAGTGTATATTGGGGTGTTTGGGGGTATTTCAGGATATTTGGGGGGTGTTTTAGTGTTTTTAAGGGATATTTTCGTGGTTTTGGGGTATTTTGGGGTGTTTTAGCGGTATTATGGGGGTATTTCAGTTATTTTGGGGTGTTTCAGTGGTATTTTAGGGCTATTTCAGTTATTTTGGGGTGTTTCAGCGGTATTTTGGGGCTGTTTCAGTTATTTTGGGGTGTTCCGGGGCTGTTTTATGCCCTCCCATTGCCCCACCGCCGCCCTCCGCCCGCTCACTCCGTGTCCCGGAACCACTCTCCCCCTGTCCCCGCTGCAGGGCGGAAGTCCCTGGAGAACGGACCGGAAGTCCCGAGGACACGAGCCAGGCGTCCTGGCAACCGGGCGGAAGCCTTCGGGCTCTTGTTCCCCCGCGCTTCCTTTTCCTCCCCACCAATCAGCGCGCAGCCCGTCCCTCACCCAACCAACCAGCGGCCGTCGCTAGGCAGGTTATGCAAATGAGAGGGGAGTAGCGCGGTGCACTCTGGGAAGGCGCGGTCTCCATCCCTCCTGCGGCCTGGTCCGGCCGGGACCCCCCCCGTTCCCTATCGGGACCCCCCCGTTCCTTACCGGTACCCCCCGGGTCCCCCCGCGATGCTGGCGCTGCCCCCGGGGCTCACGGAGGAGGAGGAGGCGCTGCAGAAGCGGTTCGCGAAGCTGAGGAAGAAGGTGGGGGGGGGGGGGGGGGTTATGTGGGGGAGCTATGGGGAGGTTATTGGGGGCTTATAGGGGGGCTATGGGTGGTTATGGGGAGGTTATAGGATGTTATTGGGGGCTATGGGGGGGTTATGGGGTCTTATATGGGGCTATGGGGGGGCTATGTGGGGTTATGGGGGGGCTGTGGGGGGTTATGGGATATTATGGGATGTTATTGGGGGCTCTGGGGGGGTTATGGGGTCTTAGGGGCTATGGGGGGTTATTGGGGCTATGGGGGTGTTACTGGGAGCTATGTGGGGGTTATGAGGTCTTATATGGGGCTATGGGGGGGCTATGTGAGGTTATGGGGGGGCTGTGGGGGCTATTGGAGGTTATGGGGTGTTATTGGGGGCTATGGGGTGTTATTAGGGGCTATGGGGGTTTATTGGGGCTGGGGGGGGCTATGGGGTCTTATATGGGGCTATAGAGAGGGTTTGGAGTCTTATTAGGGGCTATGGGGGTTTTTTAGGGGCTATGGAGGGGTTTTGGGGTCTTAGGGGCTATGAGAGGGCTATGGGGGGTTATTGGGAGCTTACGGGGGGCTATTGGAATCGGGGGGGTTAATGGGGGGTGATGGGGGAGACTGAGGGAGTCTCTATGGGGTTTGGGGGTTCTCTATGGGTGCTGGGGTGCCCCTGACTCCCCCATTTCCCCCCCCCAGAAAAAGGCACTGTTGGCACTGAAGAAGCAGCAGAATGCGGCCGGACCCAGCGGACAGGGGGGGATCAAGCGATGTGAGGGGGCAGCCTATGGGGGGACCCATGGGGGTGTCCCTGGGGGGGGGGGAGGTGTTGGGGTCTTTTGGGTCGATTTTGGGCTCGTTTTGGGGCCCTACGGGGAACGAAAGGGCCATTATAGAGCTAAAGGGGCCGCTTTACCCCCCCCAAACCTATGCCCCACACTTGGGGGGGTCCCTATGGGTGCCCCTGGGTGGATTTTGGGGCTCCCCAGGGGGATTTTGGGGTCCCTGGGGTGGGTTTTGGGGTTCATTGGGGGGGTTGGGATGCCCCCCACTTGGGAGTCCCCATAGGGGTCTCTGTGTGTGTGTCCCCAGCCCTGTCGGACCAGCCCCCCCTGGACACAGCCATGGCCACGGAGCAGGCGAAGCTGTTGGTGAAGTCGGGGGCCATCAGCGCCATCAAAGCCGAGACCAAGAACTCGGGGTTCAAACGGTCCCGGACCCTCGAGGGCAAACTCAAGGTGGGACACCCCCCCCCCCTTTGACTCCCTCAAACCACCCCCCCCGAGGGACCCTAAACCCCATGGGGGCCCCTTTACCAACACTTGGGCACCCCATAATGGGGCTACTGAGGTTTTGGGGTCCCTTTTTACCCACACCCCCCCCCGCCAGGACCCCGAGAAGGGCCCTATCCCGACATTCCAGCCCTTCCAACGCAGCATCTCGGCTGATGATGACACCCAAGAGGTACATGGGGGGGTCCTTTGGGTGCTGGGGGGGGCACCCCTATATATTGGGGTCCCCCCATCACCATGCCCCTCCCCTACAGTCACGTCGACCCCAGCGGAAGTCGCTCTATGAAAGGTAAATGGTGCTCCTCCCCCTGTAAGTTGGGGTCCCCCCCCCATTGACTTTGGACTCCCCCCATTGATTCCGCCCCCCCCCCCCCCAGCTTCGTGAGTGCCAGCGAGAGGCTGCGGGAATCTGAGGGGGGGTCGAGCTCAAGGGGGGACCCCCCCGAACGGGGGGAGCGGCGCCTGGATTGGGAACAGGACCCAGAGCCGGAGGAGCGGAGCAGGGACCGGGATGGACCATTCCGAAGTATGGGGGGGGGGGGGGGGGGCACCGCAAAATGGGGTCCCCAAGGGGGTATTTTTGGGGGTCCCTCACCCCATTTCCCCCCTCCCAGGGTCAGATTCGTTCCCCGAGCGCCGCCCCCCCCGCAAGGGGAACACTTTGTACGTGCACGGAGTGGAGCTGAGCCCGGAGCTGCTGCGCGGAGCCTTCGGCCCCTTCGGAGCCATCATCGACCTCGCCATGGACACCCCCAGGAAGTAGGCGGGGCCTGGGGGAGGGAGGGGGCGTGGCTTGGGTGAAGGTGGGGGGTCCCATTCATTAGCACTCGGTCCCATTGATAAAAGGGGCGGGGCTAAGGATAAAGGGGCGGGGTCAAGCAGCGCGAGGGGGTGGGGCTAAAGGGAGTGGGAGGGGCTAAGGGAAGGGGAAAGGACGGCAGACGGCACTGATTGGATAAGCGCGGTTAGAGGGGGCGTGTCCTGTTGTAACCCCGCCCACCCCATTCTCTTCCCCCCCCCCCAGCTGTGCCTTTGTCACCTATGAGAAGATGGAATCAGCGGATCAAGCCATTGCCGAGGTGGGGGGGGGATGGGAGGATGGGTTTGGGGGTGTTATGGGGCTCTATAGGGGGGTTTTGGGGTGCTGACCCCCCCCCCCTTACCCCCTCCAGTTGAATGGGGCCGTGGTCCAGGACGTGCAGCTCAAAGTCAGCATCGCCCGGAAGCAGCCGCTGCTCGATGCGGCCACCGGGAAATCGCTGTGGGGGTCCTTGGGTGAGTGTTGGGGGGTCCCGGAGGGTCCTATGGGTCATAGGGACCCCATAGCCTCCCCTATACACCCATGGGGTGACACTGGGGTCCCCCTCTTTGCTCCTGACCCCCATTTCTTATCGTTCCCCCCCCAGCGGTGAAGAACAGCGCGAAGGGCTCCCATAGGGACAAGCGCACGCAGATTGTCTACAATGAAGACCTATTTGGGGGGCAATAAATGACACACACCCCCCCTTCAGTGGTGCCTCTTTGGGGGGGGTCTCTCAGGGGGGATCCCCTCAAGTCCTTTTTGGGAGGGTGGCATCAATGTGGGGGCAATGCATATAGAAAGGGGACTATTGAGGATCACAATGCGGGTCCAGGAGGGTCTCTATGGGGCACAGGGGTTATTGGGTATCACAGGGCTCATAGGTGGGGCTATTCCACCCCCAGTACCCATAGTGACCTCCACAGTCCCTTCCACTCCATTCCAGTCCATTTGGGGGTATTTTAGGGGTGTTAGCAAAAAACACACCAAAACCACTCCTAAAATACCCCCAGATCATACTGGAACACCCCGAAAGACACTGAAATACCCTAAAACACACCAAAAGATGCTGAAACGCACCAACCCCACACCCCAATACCCCCTAAACTCCCTGAAAACATGCCACAGCGTTCTGCCCCACAGCGAAAACCCATCCTAACCGCCCTCCAAAATACTCCAAACCACCCCAAAATCCCCCTCATTCCCCCCAAAACGCCTCTCTCATCCCATCTCACCTTTTCCCCTCCCTATGACGCAGCATCCGCAGCTCCATGGCCACCCTGTGCCATGGTCATACATTCCCAATGTCCTACCTCCTCTTCCACTTCCACTCCCCCTTTTCCTGCCCCGTGGTCCCCGTTCTTTGGGATGCTCCCGGAGAACATCCCCAGGCCCAGGTCGAGGCGGCTTTATTGCAGATCCCTGCTCCCCATTGCTGGTGGCATCCGGATGCGTCCGTGGTCCCCATCCCATGGCATCCGTTATCCTCGGTGCTCCGTGCCTGGCTCCATCCCAGGTCCCAACCGCACGGTGCTGGTCGGCCCCGGCCAGGAGCCGCGGGCAGTGGGTGATGAGCAGCAGCGTCCTGGTGACCCCCAACTGCACCCAGTGCCACGGCTGCAGGACAGCAGCACCCTCAGCACCCGCTATGGGGCTGGGACCCCTATACCCCCCCCCATCGCAGCCCCACATCACCTCCAGCTCCTGGCTGCCCTCCAGGGCGCTGGTGGGCTCATCGAGGATGAGGAGGGTCGGGCGCCGCAGTAGAGCCCTTGCTATGGCCACGCGTTGCCTCTGCCCCACTGAGAGCTGCGCCCCTTTGTCCCCCACGTCTATGGGGCGCAGGGGGGTTTTCAGAAGGATGGGGGTGATTTGGGGTCCTGTCACCCCCCCGCATCACCACCGCTCACCAGTGTCCAGCCCCTGCTCCAGGTCCTTGATGAAGCTCCAGGCTCCGGCCAAGGTAGCGGCCGCCTTCACCTCCTCCTCCCTGGCGCTCTCCAGCCCCAGGGTGATGTTGTCTCGGATGGTTCCGGAGAAGAGGACGGGCTCCTGCCCCACCAGCACCACCTGGGAATGGAGCCATGGAATGCCATGGGCAGGGACACCTTCCACTAGAGCAGGTCGCTCCAAGCCCCATCCAACCTGGCCTTAAAGCGATGGAGCACCCAAACCTTCTCCATTCAACCCATTCCAACGTCCCACCACCCTCATGGTGAAGAACTTCTTCCCAGTATCCATCCAACTCTTCCCTTTCCCGGTTGGAGCTGTTCCTCCTCATCCCATCCCTTTGTGGTTGACCACAACTCATCCTGCCACTTCCTTCTCCACCAAACTCACGCCTCTCCATTCAGAGACAAGGCCGTGGTGGGGGGACCATGGCACAAGCCCATGGGCATCCCTGGTCACCACCTCTCTTGCGCCATCGTAGATGGCCACCGGCTTGGATTTGCCCACGGTGAAGCCCAACCATGGCTTCCAGCCCTCACCTGCTGGTGCAGATACTGATGGTCGTAGTCCTTCAAGGAGACCCCATCCAGCAGCACCTCCCCTCTCTGGGGCTCATAGAACCTCTTCAGCAGCGCTGCGCAAGAGCTCTTCCCGCTGCCGTTGGGTCCCACCAGCGCCGTCACCTCGCCGGGGCGCAACTCAAAGGTGATGTCCTACGTGGGGTGACATCGGGGCGGGTGGCATCACCCAAAACCCGCCCGAGGAGCCCAGCGCCCGCGCAGGTACCTGCAGGACGAGGCACTCGGGGCGCGTGGGGTAGGCGAAGGTGACGCGGTGGAAGGTGACGTGGCCCCGGAGCGCTGCCGGGCGCCGGGTGCCGCCGCTGTCACCGCCGGGGACGTGGTTGAGGTTGGCCAAGACGTGGCGGCTGGCGGCAGGCTTTGCTCAGGAGGTCACTGTGGCCGAAGACCAATGCCTGGTGGTGGCAGCAGAGATGGGAGGGGATGGAGAGGGGATGGTGGATATGGAGAAGGGATGGAAGGATACGGAGAGGGGATGGAAGGATATGGAGAAGATGGACATAGAAAAGGGATGGATGGACACAGGCGACACCGCATCCCAGAGTCTCACCTTTACTTGGTGCCCGAGCCTGGCCTGGTAGAGCAGGAAGGTGCTGAGATCCCCGGCGGTGCTGGAGCCCTCCTGGAGCAGCCGATACCCTCGGAACAGCACCAGGACCTGCAGCCCCAGGCGCAGCACCTGCGGGGCCGGGATGAGCGGGACACTGGGATCAGCGGGACAGGGATGAGCAGGATGCCAATGGGGGACGGGGGACACGGGGCCCCCCCGTACCTGCTGCAGCAGGGTGAAGAGCATCGTCTCCAGCTCCAGGCGCTGCTTCAGCCTCAGCAGCTGGGTCACGGCCCTGCGGTGCCGCTGCTTCTCCTCCTCCTCCCCGGCGCAGGCCCGGACCGTGTCCATGGTGGCCACCGTGTCCTGCACCACCCTGGCCGTGGCGGCCGTGGCCTCCAGCACTGCGCGCTGCAGCACCTGGACATGGGGACACACTCATCCCATCCTCATCCCATCCCATCACCCCATGTTCCTTGTGCCACCCTGTCCCCACCATCCCATCCTTTTGGTATCCATCCTTTCTCCACTCTCCTATCCCATCCCCACCATCCCATGCTCCTGGTCTCAATCATCCCAATCCATTCTGTCCCCATCCCCTCATCACCACCCCATGCCCCTTGTGCCACCCCATCCCCACCATCCCACCCTTTTGGTACCCATCCTGTCTCCACTGTCCCATCCCACCCCCATCCCATCCCAAACATCCCATGCTCCTGTTCTCAATCATCTCAATCCATCCTGTTCCCATCCCATCATCCCATGCTCCCGGTTATTGCCTCATTTCCATTTCCCCATCCCTTCATCCCCACCCCACCCCCATTTCCCCATCCTTTCATCCCCATCCCACCCCCATTTCCCCATCCCACCCCCATTTCCCCATCCCCCCATCCCCACCCCACCCCCATTTCCCCATCCCTCCATCCCGTCCCCACTCCACCTGGTTGCGCCCTTCATGGGCCTTCCCGATGGTGACGGTGAGGGGCACCTCCAGCGCCGCCAGCAGCGCCAGCTCAGGGGACAGCAGCACCATGAAGCCCCCCAAGCCCAACACCATGGCCAAGCTCCTCAAGGCCACGTTGGAGCTCCTCGGCACAGCCCCGCACAGCAGTGGCACCTCGTTGGACAGCTGGGCGCAGAGCTCAGCTGCGGCGATGGGCACGCGGTGAGCGCGGGTGCCGGGACGTGGATGGGGGGGTGATGGGGGCACCACAAACCTGCTGGAGTGTCCTGGAAGAAGGTGAGATCCCGGTGGAGCAGGTGGGAGAAGAGCCGGGAGCAAGTGCTCAGCTTAAGGCGGGCTTGGGCCAAGAGGAAGAGGCCACCGCGGCAGCCGGAGAAGAAGGAGCTGGGGTGGACATGGAGATGACATGGAAGCATCATGGACACATGGGAAGCGTCAGCATGGGGATGGATGGATGGATGGGGATAATGGACAGATGGATGATGGATGGATGTGGATGATGGATGGATGGATGGGTGATGGATGGATGAGGGATGGATGATGGATGGAGGATGGATGGAGGAATGTGGATAATGGATAGATGGATGATGGATGGATGGATGGATGTGGATAATGGATAGATGGATGATGGATGGATGTGGATGATGGATGTGGGTGATGGATGGATGAGGGATGGATGATGGATGGATGAGGGATGGATGGATGGATGAGGGATGGATGGAGGGATGTGGATAATGGATAGATGGATGATGGATGGATGTGGAGGATGGATGGATGGGTGGATGAGGGATGGATGAACAACCAACGAGGCCACGTGCCCACCAACCTGCCCAGATCCGCAACCAGCACCATGCCGAGCGCCATGTTGGTGATTCCATCCCCACTCCTGATGGCGTCCAAAGCTTTCCCGGTGCAGTAGGGCCCAGCCACCTCCCCTGCATGACCACGGGTGGGTGACGCTCACCGCCGTCACCCCCCCCACCCCGAACCCACCCCGGCTCCTCCGTCGCTCACCCAACACGGCCAACGCCAAAGCCATGAAGGCGCCGCCGAACACGCGCCACTCAGCCCACGCCAAGGCCAAGAGCTGCCACACGGCCACCGCACCCTGAGCTGTGTCAGAACCACCCGGCACCGGCACGGCCCAGGCCACTGCGGCCACCGCGGCCTGCGCTGTGGGTGGCCACCAACCACCACGGGTTGGCCATGGCCAAGAGCGGCAGCGCGGAGCGTGGTGGCCCCAGGAGGCTCTGGAGGGTGCTGAAGGCAGCCGGGGTGAGGCCGATGGTGATGGTGGCACTGCGGGGACACCCCAGGGACAGGGACCGCGTGGCCGCGGTCAACACCGCCACCCGCAGCCCGGCCTCGAGCCACGTGGCCACCAGCGGCCACGGCGGCAGCACCGGGGCCGCCGCGGCCATGGCGGTCACCAGCACCGCATCCAGGAGCAGCAGCAGCAGCAGCGATGAGGCTGTGGCCAGGGTGGGCGGCAGAGCCATGGTGCGGGACCAGGATGGACCAGTGCGCTCCCAGTACAGCTCTCCCAGTCCCAGTCTGGAGCAGCAGCACCCTGCTGGGCACAAATGGGGGGATCACCGATCCGCACCAGCACTCCCAGTACAGCCCCAGCACCCTGGGGCACTCACCAGTCCGCACCAGTGCTCCCACTACAGCCCCAGCACTGGGTGAGGCACTCACCAGTCCACACCAGTGCTCCCAGTACAGCCCCAGCACTGGGTGAGGCATTCACCAGTTCACACCAGTGCTCCCAGTACAGCCCCAGCACCCTGAGGCACTCACCAGTCCACACCAGTGCTCCCACTACAGCCCCAGCACTGGGTGAGGCACTCACCAGTCCACACCAGTGCTCCCAGTACAGCCCCAGCACACCGGGTGGGGCACTCACCAGTCCACACCAGTGCTCCCAGTACAGCCCCAGCACCCTGGGGCACTCACTAGTCCGCACCAGTGCTCCCAGTACAGCCCCAGCACTGGGTGAGGCACTCACCAGTCCACACCAGTGCTCCCAGTAAAGCCCCAGAATCCCGGGGCACTCACCAGTCCACACCAGCACTCCCAGTACAGCCCCAGCACCCCGGGTGGGGCACTCACCAGTCCGCACCAGTGCTCCCAGTACAGCCCCAGCACCCTGGGGCACTCACCAGTCCACAGCAGTGCTCCCAGTACAGCCCCAGCACCCCGGGTGAGGCACTCACCAGTCCACACCAGTGCTCCCACTACAGCCCCAGCACTGGGTGAGGCATTCACCAGTCCACAGCAGTGCTCCCACTACAGCCCCAGCACCCTGAGGCACTCACCAGTCCACACCAGTGCTCCCACTACAGCCCCAGCACTGGGTGAGGCACTCACCAGTCCACACCAGTGCTCCCACTACAGCCCCAGCACCGGGTGAGGCATTCACCAGTTCACACCAGTGCTCCCAGTACAGCCCCAGCACCCCGGGTGAGGCACTCACCAGTCCACACCAGTGCTCCCACTACAGCCCCAGCACACTGGGGCACTCACCAGTCCGCACCAGTGCTCCCAGTACAGCCCCAGCACTGGGTGAGGCATTCACCAGTCCACAGCAGTGCTCCCAGTACAGCCCCAGCACCCTGGGGCACTCACCAGTTCACACCAGTGCTCCCAGTACAGCCCCAGCACCCCGGGTGAGGCACTCACCAGTCCGCACCAGCGCTCCCAGTACAGCCCCAGCACTGGGTGGGGCACTCACCAGTCCACAGCAGTGCTCCCAGCACAGCCCCAGCACTGGGTGAGGCACTCACCAGTCCACAGCAGTGCTCCCAGTACAGCCCCAGCACCCTGGGGCACTCACCAGTTCACACCAGTGCTCCCACTACAGCCCCAGCACCCCGGGTGAGGCACTCACCAGTCCGCACCAGCGCTCCCAGTACAGCCCCAGCACTGGGTGGGGCACTCACCAGTCCGCACCAGTGCTCCCAGTACAGTCCCAGCACTGGGTGAGGCACTCACCAGTCCACACCAGCGCTCCCAGTACGGTTCCGTTTACTTTCACTTCCGAAGCCCCGCCCCTTCCCTTTTCCCACCAATCACCTCCCTCCTCCCCGCCCCCTCCCCGATAGCCCCGCCCCCTTTCTGCCCCCCCCCGCCCCTTCAGTCTCCATCGTGCTCCATCTGCCCGGCAACTGATGACGCGGTCTCCCTGACCAATCAGAGCCGCCTCCGCTCGGTTTCGCTTTCGATGCTCGGAGCCCCCGCAGGCTCCGAGGGGTCCCGGCGCATCCCGATGGCTCCGGATCCCTCCCGCCGCTTCCTATCGCTGTTCCGTCCCGAGCAATGGCGCTGCGCCATCGTGGCCGTGCTGATGGTGGCCTCGGTGCTCGGTACTTGGAGGGCAGGAGCCGTGTGGGGAGGGAAGGACCCATGGAGGGGTAGGAGCCGGGGGGGGGGGAACCATTGGGGAGGGCAGGACCCGTTGGGGGGGTACAATGGGGGGTGAGGGGGATTCCTATGTTCCATATCCCCATCCCCATGTCCCATATTCCCATGTTCCCATATCCCCATGTCCCCATGTCCCTATAACCCATATCCTCATGTCCCTATACCCCACATCCCTATATCCTATATCTTTATATCCCTATACCCCCTATCCCCATGTCCTATATTCCCATGCTCCCATATCCCTATATCCCCATACCCCCATGTCCCTATGTCCCTATAACCCATATCCTCATGTCCCAATACACCATATCCCCATGTCCCATACTCCCATACCCCCATGTCCCTATGTCCCTCTACCCCATATCCTCATATCCCTATACCCCCTATCCCCATGTCCCTTTTTCCCATGCTCCCATGTCCCTATATCCCCATACCCCCACATCCCTATGTCCCTCTACCCCATATCCCCATGTCCCTATACCCCCTATCCCCATCTCCCCAGCTGAGGTGACCGTCCCCTACTTCACTGGCCACATCACCGACTGGGTGGCCAGCGAGGACGAAGCGGTGGCCATCCGCTCCATGGCGCTGCTGGGGGTCACCAGGTAGGACAGTGACACCGCGGGGCTCATAGGAGGTGAACAGGGGACGCACACCCCTAACTGAGCCCCCCCCCCCTCCGGTGTCACCCCAGCGCCATCACCGAGTTCATCTGCGATGCCACATACGGACACACCATGAGCCGGGTCTTCGGCCACCTCCATGGCCGGGTCTTTGCTGCCGTCCTGCACCGGGACCTGTTGTCACTGCGGGCGCTGGGCGCCGGGGCGGTGACATCGCGGGTGACTGGGGACGTCGATGCCACCCATGAGGCCGTGGCCCATGCGCTGCTGCTGCTGCTGTGGGAGCTGGCACGGGCGACGCTGCTGCTGCTGCCCATGGCCTGGGTGGCCCCGGCGTTGGCCACCGCCACCCTCCTGGCCATGCCGGTGATCCTGGCGCTGGCCCGGGCCATGGGCAGTGTCCAGCAGGTACCTGGGGGGACACACACACATGGGGACATGAGAACCTCCACGTGGCTGCTGTCACCTCCTGTGCACCCTTTGTCCCCTCCCCATGTTCCCCCATCACCTCCCCAGTGCCCCTTATCCCCACTGTCGCAGGGGCTGTCCCAGCGGGTGCAGGAGGCGCTGGCGGGTGCCACCAGGGTGGCCATGGAGACCTTCCAGGCCATGGCCACCGTCCGTGGCTTCGCCTTCGAGGCCGGAGCGGCCAAGAGGTACCGGCAGCAACTGCAGAGGGTCCACAGGCTGGAGGCCACCGAGGCGGTCACGTACTGCGGCCACCGGGTGGACCAGTGGGGTATGGACATGGGACACAGGGACACGGGGATATGGGGGGACATGGGGATGGTGTGGCCACAAAGCTGCAGGACATGGCGACGTGATGATGTGGGGCCATCAGGACACAGGGGCTCTGAGGCTGGGGTCATGGGAGGTGGCAAGCGGGGATGTGGCGGCACAGGGCAAGGCTGAGACCTCAGTGTCCCTGCGGAGGTGGCCGTGGTCAGGAGGGGGATAGGGAACCCCGTTGGTGTCCCCTGGCAGTGGGTGACCCCCTATCCACGTCCCCAGTTCTTGGCGCTGGCGTTGAAGTTGGGGCTCCTCTACTACGGGGCACAGATGGTGGCCGCAGGGACCATCACCACGGGGGACTTGTTCACCTTCCTCATCTACCAGATGCAGTTCACCAGTTCCATTCGAGGTGGCCCCAGCGCGTCCTCCCCGTTGCGTCCCTGACCCTCATCCCGCTGCCTCCCCGTGCTGGTCCCACCGCGTCCCCTCTGTGTCCCCAGGTCCTGCTCCGTTACTACCCCGGGTTGACCAAGGCTGTGGGCTCCTCAGAGAAGATCTTTGAGTTCCTGGATGAGGAAGAGCAGAGGACACCTGAGGGGACACTGGAGCCCGAGGTCCAGGGACACCTCAAGCTTGAAGACGTCTGGTTCTCCTACCCCGAGCAGCAAGAGCCCGTCCTCAAGGTGGGTACAGGGACATGGTGGGTCATGGGGACATAGAGACATGGAGACATGGATGGGGTCATGGGGACGTGGACGGGGACACGGATGGGATCACGGATGGGGCCATGGGGTCATGGATGGGGACATGGATGGAGGCGTGGATGGGGTCATAGATGGGATCATGGATAGGGGTATGGATGGGGTCAATGATGGGATATGGATGGGGGCATGGAGGGGGTCATAGATGGGATCATGGATGGGGACATGGATGGGATCATGGATGGGGACATGGATGGGGACATGGATGGGGACATGGATGGGGTCATGGATGTCTCCTGTCATGGGGCTGGGGCCATAGGACGTCACCTCTGTCCTCAGGGCGTGTCTCTGGAGCTGCTCCCTGGGCAGGTCCTGGCCGTGGTGGGTGCCCCGGGCGTGGGGAAGAGCACCCTGGTGTCCCTGGTGCTGGGCTTGCTTCAGCCCCACCGCGGGAGGGTGCTGCTGGACGGGCACCCGCTGCCCGCATACCGGCACCTTCACCTGCGCCGGCAGGTGCCAGCAACGGGTCCCCAACCATCACCAACGGGTCCCCATGGCCACCCCTGTGTCACCAACCAACACCAACGGGTCCCCATGGCCATCTCCATGTCACCAGACAAGCACCATGTCCCACATCCCCATGTCCCATGTCCCACATCCCCATGTCTCCATGCCCCACATCCCCATGTCTCCATGTCCCATGTCCCACATCCCCATGTCCCTATGTCCCACATCCCCATGTCCCCCTGTCCCACATCCCCATGTCTCCATGTCCCATGTCTCACGTCCCCATGTCCCATGTCCCACATCCCCATGTCCCCATGTCCCACATCCCCATGTCCCATGTCCCTCATCCCCATGTCTCCATGTCCCATGTCTCACGTCCCCATGTCCCATGTCCCACATCCCCATGTCCCCATGTCCCACATCCCCATGTCCCCATGTCCCACATCCCCATGTCCCATGTCCCACATCCCCATGTCTCCATGTCCCACATCCCCATGTCTCCATGTCCCATGTCTCATGTCTCCATGTCCCATGTCTCACGTCCCCATGTCCCATGTTCCACATCCCCATGTCCCCATGTCCCACATCCCCATGTCCCATGTCCCACATCCCCATGTCTCCATGTCCCCATGTCCCACATCCCCCTGTCCCATGTCCCACATCCCCATGTCCCATGTCCCACATCCCCATGTCTCCATGTCCCACATCCCCATGTCTCCATGTCCCATGTCCCACATCCCCATGTCCCCATGTCCCACATCCCCATGTCCCATGTCCCACATCCCCATGTCTCCATGTCCCATGTCCCCAGGTGGCCTTTGTCCCCCAGGAGCCACTGCTCTTCTCCCGCTCTCTCCATGCCAACATCTCCTATGGGGTTGGTGACCGGAGCCGGGCGCAGGTGACAGCGGCCGCTCGTCGCGCCGGTGCCGACCCCTTCATCAGCCGCCTGCCCCGTGGCTACGACACCGGTACGGGATGGGTGTCCCCGTGTCCCCTATCCCCATGTGTCCCCATGCGTCCCCGCCGCCCTCCATGCCCCCATATCCCTGCAGAGCTGGGTGACCTGGGGACGCAGCTCTCCGGGGGGCAGCGCCAGGCCGTGGCCATCGCTCGTGCCCTGGTGAGGGACCCCCATGTCCTCGTCCTCGATGAGCCCACCAGCGCCCTGGACACCACCACCAGTGCACAGGTGGGAGGTGACACCGGCGTCCCTTCATGTCCTCTTTCCGTTGTCCTCGGGCACCAGACCTGGTGGCCTCTTGGTGCCTGGTCCCCACGTCCCCTGGGTCCTTCCTATGTCCCCTTGGTCTCAATGCATCTCCATGTCCTCTTACTGCCTGGTCTCCTTCTCCACTGGGTCCTCACTGTCAGTGTCCACATATCCCCATGTCCCCATATCCCTGTGTCCCATGTCCCCATATCCCATATCCCCATGTCCCCATATCCCCATGTCCCATATCCCCATGTCCCCATATCCCTGTGTCCCATGTCCCCATATCCCATATCCCCATGTCCCATATCCCATATCCCCATGTCCCCATATCCCCATGTCCCCATATCCCCATGTCCCCATGTCACATATCCCATATCCCCATGTCCCATATCCCCATGTCCCCATATCCCTGTGTCCCATGTCCCCATATCCCCGTGCCCCATGTCCCCATATCCCCATGTCCCATATCCCATGTCCCATATCCCCATGTCCCATGTCCCATGTCCCCATGTCCCATATCCCCCATGTCCCATATCCCCATGTCCCATATCCCCATGTCCCATATCCCCATATCCCCATGTCCCATATCCCCATGTCCCATATCCCCATATCCCCATGTCCCATATCCCCATGTCCCATATCCCCATGTCCCCATGTCCCATATCCCCATGTCCCATATCCCCATATCCCCATGTCCCATATCCCCATAGTCCCATATCCCATATCCCCATGTCCCATATCCCCATATCCCCATGTCCCATATCCCCATGTCCCATATCCCCATGTCCCATATCCCCATATCCCCATGTCCCATATCCCCATGTCCCATATCCCCATGTCCCATATCCCCATAGTCCCCATGTCCCATATCCCCATAGTCCCCATGTCCCATGTCCCCATGTCCCATAATCCCCATGTCCCATATCCCTATGTCCCGTGTCCCACGCAGGTGGAGCAGGAGGTGCTGAGGCCCGGGCGGTCGGTGCTGCTGGTGACGGGGCGGGTGGACCCTGGCGCTGCGGGCGCAGCGAGTGGCTGTGTTGGCCGGGGGACGCCTGTGGGAGCTGAGGAACCCCATGGAGCTCCTGCGCCCCGAGAACCGCTGCTGGGAGACACCAGGGGATGGGGACACTGAGAGACGGGATGGGGACAGTGCGGATAGGGATGGGGACGTGAGGAGCAGGGATGGGGACACAGAGAGATGGGATGGGGACCGTGCGGATAGGGATGGGGACGTGAGGAGCAGGGATGGGGACACTGAGAGATGGGATGGGGACAGTGCGGATAGGGATGGGGACGTGAGGAGCAGGGATGGGGACACAGAGAGATGGGATGGGGACAGTGCGGATAGGGATGGGGATGTGAGGAGCAGGGATGGGGACACAGAGAGATGGGATGGGGACCGTGCGGATAGGGATGGGGACATGAGGAGCAGGGATGGGGACACAGAGAGATGGGATGGGGATGGTGCGGATAGGGATGGGGACATGAGGAGCAGGGATGGGGACACTGAGAGATGGGATGGGGACACTGAGAACATGGATGGGGACGTGAGGAGCAGGGATGGGGATAGTGAGAACATGGATGGGGACAATGCAGATAGGGATGGGGACACTGAGAAATGGGATGGGGACATGAGGAGATGAGATGGGGACACCAAATGCCAGCATGGGGGCATCAGGGGATGGGGATAGTGGAGATAGGGAGGGGGACACTCAGAACATGGACGGGGACATGAGGAGCAGGGATGGGGACACCAAGGGATGGGACCACCACAAGCCATGATGGGGACACTGGAGGATGGGGTGGGGCCACCAAGGGATGGGAACACCACAAGCCATGATGGGGACATTGGAGGATGGGATAGGGACACCAAGAGCTTTGAGTAGTGAGACAAGGAGGCATCAAATGTAATCAGTTCTAAGTAATGTAAAATCTGGTGGCTTTGTAATGGAAAATAACTGATACCTTGAAGGCAACTGAGGCAGTTTTAGGTCCTTAGGACCTTAGTACAGAACTGTAGAAAACCAGGATCTGGGGATGGGGAGCATTCGGGACCAGCAGCAAACCTAGCTGCTTAGGACAGGATGATTGCTATGTCTGTAATGTGAATTAAGCCGGTGCTTCAGAGACTGCAGCAGTGATGATGGTTGGAAGAAGTAAACGACTCTCAAAGACCATCATTTTGTATGTATGCAGGAAACTGTCTGGAAAATGATGTAATTCATGTGTAGCCTCATGAACATGTATGTGTGCCCAAGGGACTGGATAAGGATGGCCTGTGTGGCAATATGGGGACACACGTTAGGAGGGGCGATCCCCACCGCAGTAAAGAATACTGCTTGCCAACTTCAAACCGTGTTGGCGAGTTTGTTCTTTGTGATAGAATAGACTACGATTCGTGGTAAAAAAGGAAATAGAGAAGTGATTGTTTGTTACAAAATATGGGGTGAAAATTCGTGAAACGGGAAAGCATTTATATGGGGTGGAAAGTAACGATACGAGAAACTGAGTTATTATATCCACATAGCTAAGGCAACATCGATAAGAAGTCGCCATCCGTCACTTCTTTGGGTAAAAGAAAAGGAAGTGACTTCGGTTGAAATACTTTCACCCTAACTTAGAGAACAGTGTCTGTGTTGTAAGTCTGTGATGTGCTAATAAGATTTAGTAGCCCTTCTACATATCAGTCAGCCTGAAAACAGTGCCTCCTGGGCGTCTGCTAAGCTTCGAACACTCCCTATCTGCCCGAATGGTGTTGCTTACCTCTTGTAAGGAAGTCGCACTGCTCTAAACCTTTACTAGCCGTCAGAAACTCCCCAGTGCGGCTGGTTTCAGCTAATTGGGACCACTAGGGCCTTCAACCGTGCTAAAGGTGAAAAGTGCATCCTGAGGAAGACTCCTTACTTCATCTTGAAGACCCCTGCCCACGACCATCAACCATCGGAGGGCAGTGCGCAAGCGCCAAAAAGGAGGAGCCTTATGATAATGAGTACCTAAACTGATTGTAAGATCCCCGCTGCTCTCTCGGAAACCCACTGAATATGCATGTTGGTGTGGAATAACTATCTGCTCGCTTAACCCCCCAAATTCCTTAAAATTCCTTGCTTATCTCCCATCAATGAGCACAATAAGGAAATTGGCTGATAATGTTGGTGCTGGCGTTGGGTTTTTCATAGCAAAATTGGTGTTTGTAACACATTGGTGACCCCGACGTGATCCTCTCTACTCCTGTGGGCCGAAACCGAACCTGACGGGAAGGCGCCCCGCTTCACTTTTATAGTGGTCTCGCGGGAACGTGGAGGCCATCACAAGAGAGAGAATTCCTTCGATGAGAGATAAGCAAAGGAATTTTAAGGAATTTTGGGCTCCCGGGAAAACCACAGTTTCTTTTACCTGTAATTCTTGTGCACAAAGCCCCAGGCGAGAACATCGGGCTGTGAGTATTGCTTGGTCGGGTGGTAAGGGAGGTCGGTGAATGAGTGAGACGTAACTTGGTTACGAAACGAGTGCGGAGTCCTTCTACCCTCAGTTCCGTAACCCCGCGAGGGGAACGGTAGGTGAAGGGACGAAGTGAATAAGAAGGGACCCATTGGGGATCGGAGAGTGGTTACTAGTTTGAAGAGGGGACCTTGGGAATAATGCGAGTAAGCGCAAGGGCTCCAGGTGTAAAGGGAGCAACAAAGCATGGCCAGACATCCCCCACGACAGCCCATTAGGGGTGATGTGGAAGAGTAAAGAGAAGATGATCCAATTCTGTATGGTAGAGTGGGCAAAAGAGGAAATAAGACCAGATGGGACCTTAACTCCGCTCGGCTGCAGGACCCGCTGAGGACAGGGCTCCCTAGGGCCCTTGGGAATTTTTCCCGGAGGGACCCCTCGACTCATTCGGATCACCGCAGGAGCAAACAGGGACCATCTTCATAAAAGGTGTCCTTACAGTAATGATTTTGTGATTTTGAGACAGGTGACCGGATGTTATAACTGTGTTATTAGCTGTTTGTTTGATTGAATTTTAGTCTCTGTCTCTGTCTCAAATGTTGTAACTGCGGAGTGCGTGTCTGTGGGGTGTGAATGTGAGATTGACAATGGGAAATCAGCAGAGTGATCTTGAAAAATAGTCCTTTAAGGTGCATTTTAGCACATTGGAAAGAACTGGGAGGGTCTCCTGAGGGCTCCGTAATTAAGAAAACGTTGGTAAAATATTGTAACCAATGGTGGCCTTCGTATACTTTGGAATGTTAGGAAAAATGGGCTAAAAATGGAATTTGGGACTAAGATACACTGCTACAATTACTGTTGGTTTTGGGGTGGCAAGGAAAACGCGATGAAGTGATGTATGCAGATATGTTTTTCGCTTGAAGGAACCACCCGGAGTGACGGATGGAATGCGAAATTAATATAGCTCCGCCAGATCCCTTAATTTTGGGCTTTGGAAAAGGACAGGGGAAAACTGAAAGTTAAGATGGAGAGAAGTTGTTCAGCTTGTGATAGCGGAGAAGGGCACTTAAAAACAGTAATCAGGAAGATAGGTTGGGGAAATTTTGTGTCGCGGGTACCTCCGAGAGGATCACGCTCTGCATCTCTCCTATCTGATGTTGACAAGGAGGAAGAGCTTGCTGTCGCTGTCATGCTGTCATGCTGTCATGCTGTCGTGCTGTCTTCCATGCCGAGCGGCGCCGGCACTCGAGCCGAGTCGGGGCTGAGCTGTGCTCGGGCCGAGCGCTGGAGCCAATGGTCGCTGCGGGGCGGGATGGAGACGTTGCCCGAGGCGGTGGCGGAGTTCCTATGGGAGCGCGGAGCGGGGTCTCCTTCCCTGGAACCAGATCGGTGTATGTGCTATGGGGAGTTTGGGCGTTGGAAGTGAGACTGCCCTTGGCGGGGAGAGTGCCGTGGGGTGGTTCCCGTGGCTGAGTTGGAACTAAACAGATAGAGAGGGACCTGGGGAATCTACCCTAGGAGATAAAAAGCTGGGGAATAGAGGAAATAAAGTGGAATTTTTAGTGGATACAGGCGCAACTTATTTGGTGATAAATCAGAAGGAAAAGACTTTGTTACAGATGTGGGAGCTCCTGGCCACCGAGAGAAAAAAAAAGAGGGCATAAAAACCCTCTCGATGTATGGATGTATTGGAGCAGTGTGTAGAGACACCACAAACGGGGCCTGGGGAAGCCTGCAACACACTGGGCACAGGGGAGTCCTATTTAGTGTGTTTAAGATAACCTGGGAATGAATCCAAGGCTTGAAACACAGTCTGCTAACTGAAAAAGACAGAGGGGTAGTGCAATCACAAGCTTTATCAGCCGCCCCCCAAGCAGCATCAGGGTGGAAGAGGGAGAGAGAAAATGGGTAATGCCACGACAAACTCCTTGACGGTTAACACTGTGCAGTTTGCTTCTACAACTGCTTCACTTTCCTTTGTTTCTTTAAGGAATCACTTTAACCTCTCTTACTTCTCAAGTCCTGATAACCTGGGGAAGGGAGTATATTTGTGCCCTTCTACCTATAGGTCCATGGTAGCTGCCTGCAGAGTTTGTCAAGCCTTGCCATGAACTGGACAGACGAGTGAAAGAAGCTGATACCTCAGCTATAGGAGCTGACAGTAAATACCCCAAGCAGAATGAGACAGAAAGAATGACTGCAAAACCTTACTTGGGGGCAACTGAAGAGTAACGGTTTGGATATGTGTGCTTGAAAAGTAATTACTATTAGGGGCTGTGATTTGGTGTATAAAACCACCTGCGCTTGCTGGTCAGCTGCTAATGGGAAATTACACCTTGTATTGTATGGATTTATCACTTATAAAACCGACATTGGAGCATACAAATGTACCGCAGCTGCTAGAAAATGCTAAGGCAAAAGCGGAATGAGCAGATCCACTGGGGAACTAAGGCACTATGTGACCAGACTCTTATGGATGCATTGGCATTGCTGAAATAGGTGAACAAGTTACCAAGGGGTGCCTCATCTGTCAAAAAGTTAATAGGAAAGTGATGAGACAAGTACCATCCGGAGGAAGGATCCTAACCCCTCGGTGTGCGGCTTGAGCGGAGTGATGCCTCCCCATGTACCCAGCAATGCTTCCTTCTCTCTCATCAACGAGCACAACAAAGAAATTAGCTGCTGATGGTGCTGCTGTTGGAGGTTTTTTTATAACAAAATTGGCGTTTATAACATTCCTGGAGTTTTCTCCGAATCAGGAGGTACCATGGAAGCTGTGCCCGGGGCAGCACCATGCCCCTGCCGCGGGACCGTGACCACGGGGGCATCCGGGTGCCAGCAGCACTGGGGAGCAGCAGTCTGCACCAAGCCAGATGTACACGTATATGCATTGCAATCACTCCTTGCACCTCTTGGACATGAAGAAACGTTTCTCTGCTATCAGTGCTGTGAGAAACTATGGACTAGGGTATTGTTTATTAAGATTTATGTTAAGCCCAATGTAAAGATCGGACCATTTGTGTACGATAAATCGCATATGCAAGCTAAAACAGCCATAAAACACCACTTGTAAGATAAGGATAATTGCATATGCAAGACAGCCATAAAACACCACTTGTGCAAGATAAGATAAGCGCCAGATGTTCCAGGAACCGGCAGAAACATGACAAGTAAAGGAAATATGAGTGAGAGGTCAAGGGAGAAGGACTTCTTACTCAAACGGCCCCCAGGAAGCAGAAAACGACCCCCTAGCAACAACTGAAGCATGCGCAAAGTACCTCCACTACTTCAAAGAACATGGAAGGAAAGATGTATAAAAGGGGACTGTTTAAACTGCTTAGCACGGCAGTTGGCGGAGTGCAGACTCCCCTGTCGTCCAGCGCTGCTTTTGCTCATATTCTACTTGCTATAATTAATAAATTCCGATTGGATTCTAGTCTGTTGTGGTCTCAATTTATAACAGTGCTTAGCACAGTTTACCCCGTACCCCTATACACGACCCTGTTCCTGAGTACCAGGCGCCAGGACCTCACTGGACCTCATTTCCTGGGCACTGGTGCCCCATTCCTTGTGTACGAAGCGCCAAATCCATCAGGATCGAGCCTCACGTCTGAGCTGGATGGGTTTCCAAGATCACAACAACGCCTTTTCCTTACCACGGGTCTTAATCCGAGCTACCAGGGCGGGAATCAGGGGGCTTCCCAGGGAAGATCCTTTCGCTTTCGATTTTCAACCTCGGCAAGTGGGATCTGCCCAGCAACCGATGACGTCAGGAGCAGTCCGGGCTTCCCATTGGTTGGTGGCTGGGGTAGAGCCAATACCGGAGGAGGAGAGTGGGGCAGGTGGCGAGGATCCAGGGTCAGTGTTCAGTGGAGCAGCGCCATGGGGCCAGGCGCTGCCGTGGGGCTCCTGCTGCTCTGCGGCCTCGGAGGGGCGGTGAGAGGTGAGCGCGGGCACAGGGACCCGGGACACCCTTGGACCTCTTTCCTGGGCACCAGTGCCCCATTCCCTATATCCCAGGACACCCACATTGACCCCCTCGCCATTGGGACCCCCCTGAACACCCTTTATTCCCCCTCTCTGGGTACCGTGATGCCTCCTCAGACTCTCCCTCACACAGACTCACCTGCCCAGTGCACCAGGAACCCCTCAGACCACTCCCTGGGACCCGCATGCATTCCCTTTTCCAGACACCAGGACCCCCAGAGCCCTCCCCTGGCTCTGCTTTAATGACACCCACGATGCCCCTGGTCCCCACTTCCCAGGAATCCCGAGTGTCCCTGCCTCTCACCCTCCTTTCCCTGGCACCAGGACACCATGGCATCCCCTTCCATAAGAACACAGACTCCCCCCCCATCACTCACATCCCCATTGCCACCCTGCTCTGGACCCTGGGACACCCTCTGCCCTGTGTACCCACATCACCATCTGTGTCCCCACAGTGCTCCATTCCCTGCGGTACTTCTATGTCGCCGTGTCAGACCCCAGCCAGGGGGCTCCCTGGTACCAGTCACTGGGATATGTGGATGGGAACCCCTTTGTGCGCTACACCAGTGAGAGCAAGCGGGTGGAGCCCCAGACACAGTGGATTGAGGCCAATGTGGATCAGGAATACTGGGATAGACAGACCCAGACCGCGCAGGGAAACGAGCAGAGAAGCTACAGTAACCTGGACACCCTGCGGGACCGCTACAACCAGAGTGGAGGTGAGTGTGGTGCAGGGACGGCACTTCACGAGGCTGGCATGGGGCTCCTTGGGGATGCAGGGTGCTCTGTGGGGCAGGGATGGGCTGCGTGGGGCAGCCCCTCAGACCCGTATCACTGGTGCTGTTGCAGGGACTCACGCAGTGCAGCTCATGTACGGCTGTGACCTCCTGGACGATGGGAGCACCACGGGGTACCGGCAGGATGCCTACAATGGGAAGGACTTCATCGCCTTCAACATGGACACCATGACGTTCACCGCGGCGGACGTGGCAGCGCAGGCCACCAAGAGGAAGTGGGAACACGATGGGAGTGTGGCTGAGAGCTGGAAGAACTACCTGGAGAACACCTGCGTGGAGTGGCTGAAGAAATACGTGCGCTATGGGCAGAACGTGCTGGAGAGGAGAGGTGAGGGTGAGACGGGGACACTGTGCCCGGGCCATGCGGGCGCGTGGTCTGATCCCTCACCACCATCCCATTCCCAGTGCCCCCCATGGTGCGAGTGTCAGGAAAGGAGGAGGAGGATGGCATCCTGACCTTGACCTGCCGCGCTCATGGTTTCTACCCGCGGCCCATCGTCCTCAGCTGGCTGAAGGATGGCGAGGTGCGCGATCAGGACACCCAATGGGGCAGCATCGCACCCAACAGTGATGGCACCTACTACACGTGGGCCTCCATCGAGGCCAACCCCAGGGACAAGGACAGGTTCCGGTGCCAGGTGGAGCACGCCAGCCTCCTCCAACCCGGCCTCTATGCTTTGGGTGAGCCCAGGGGGCCTTTGGGGCTTCTGGAGCACATGGTGGGAGTGGTTCCCCTCCCACCTCCTCATCCTCCTGCTCTTCCTCCAGAGTCGCAGTCTGCCCTGTCCAGCACCCTGCTGGTGGCTGTTGTAATCATCATCGCCATCATCGTTGCCGGAGTCTTCTTCTGGAAGTACAAACTGAGTAAGGCTCCGTGTCCAGTGAGGAAGAGGGGGGGGGGAGGAAGGCAGGGCAGGAGCTGCTGCTCTGCAGAGCCCCAGTCAGCCCCATGGTGGCTGCTGATGTCTCTTTCTCTCTGCAGAGAAGAACAAAGAGTATGGCTACAAGATGCCCACAGGTGAGTACCAGCGGCAGATCCAGCACTGTGGTGGTCCCGTAACTCTGGTTTCCCAATCCCTCATCCCTCTTGAGTAGGAACATTGGGAAAAGGAGGTGCCTCTGGAGGTGCCTCTGGAGGTGTCTCTGCTGCTGGCACTTGTATCTTTGCTGGTCCCCTCACAGCACTTTCTCTTGCAGGCATGGACATGGGTTCTGCCAGCTCACCAACAGGTACGAGGTGGGACCAGTGGGCATGGACAGGGTGACCCCAGCTCCTCCATGGAGCCTCCATGGGCTGCAGGAGGACAGCGAGGTCTCCCAAGAGCAGTGGGGTGTCTGGGGTCAGGGATGGAGCCCTGTGTGACACATCTCTTCCTCTCATCCCTGCAGACATTCCTGCTTAATTCCTGCACGAGGGACAGGCACGGGCTGGACGAGCTCCTGCGACTGGAGGCTTCTTCTTGCTGCTGACCCTCTTCTTTGCTAATACCTGCTTAATTAAGCACCGCTGGTAATGGCCATGGTTTGAATCCTGAGCTTCTACTGCACAATAAATGCTGGTCCCTCTTTCTAATGGGTTCGACCTTGGGGCTGAGGGCTGGATGGAGCCCAGAAATTCTTTCCATGGCCTGGGTGGATCCCATGAGCCGGATGGATCCCAGGCCATGGTACATTAACCCTGCGGAGACAAAGAGATGAGATGGAGCTGGAAGGTGTGCGGAACAAGTCTTGGGTACGGGGCAGATGGTGGTAGTGCCCCCAGGATAGCCCCCAGCTCCTCTTTGCTCCACTGAGCCCCCCTGGTGTCACCCCAGTGCCATCACTCAGTTCATTTGCAATGCCACCTCCGTAGACACCTTGAGCCGAGTCTTTGGCCACCTCCATGGCCGGGTCTTTGCTGCTGTCCTGCACCGGGACCTGTTGTCACTGCAGGCGCTGGGTGCCGGGGCGATGCCGTCGAGGGTGACCGGGGATGTCAATGCCAACCATGAGGCTGAGGCCCATGCGCTGCTGCTGCTGCTGCGGGAGCTGGCACGGGCGATGCTGCTGCTGGTGCCCATGGCCTGGGTGGCCCCGGTGTTGGCCACCGCTACCCTCCTGGCCATGCCGGTGATCCTGGCGCTGGCCCGGGCGGTGGGCAATGTCCAGCAGGTACCTGGGGGGGGGACACATGGGGACATGAGGACCTCCACGTGGCTGCTGTCACCTCCGTGCACCCCTTCTCACTTCCATGTGCCCACTGTCACCTCCCCACGCCCACAGTGCCCACTATCTCATCTCCATGTGCCTGTCCCATCCATGTACCCCTTCTACCCTCCTCATGTGCCCCATCACCTCCCCATGCCTCCCGTCCCCTCACGTCCAAGAGGTACCAGCAGCAACTGCAGCAGGTCCACAGGCTGGAGGCCATTGAGGCTACCACATACGTGGCCACCGGGTGGAACAGTGGGGTATAGACAGGGGACATGGGACATGAGAATATGGGACTATATGGGAGCATGGACACGGGGACATGAGGATGGGGAGATGGGGACATGGGACGCGGGGCTGGGATGGTGTGGGGCTGGGGGATAGGATGGCATGAGGATGGAGCGGTATGGAGATGGGGATAGGGTGGCATGGATGGGCAGGACAAGGGGATGAGGTGGCATTGGGGGCTGGAGGACACGGGACGTAGTTGCATGGGGATGGGGGACATGAGGATGGTGTGGTACAAAGCTGGAGGACGTGGGGACTTGATGATGTGGGGATATAAGGACACGGGACACAACAACGTGGTGGCTGCGCTGGGGACAGCGCCATTTCCCTGCTGTGGGACCGTGACCACCGGGCCATCGAATCATAGAATAGTGTGGGCTGGAAAGGACCTCAAGATCATCCACTTCCAACCCACTGCCATGGGCAGGGACGCCTCCCACTAAACCATGGCACCCAAGGTTCTGTCCAACCTCACCTTGAACAGCGCCACCAATGGAGCATTCACAACTTCCCGGGGCAACCCATTCCAGTGCCTCGCCACCCGCACACTAAAGAATTTCTTCCTAATATCCAACCTAAACGTCCCCTGTTTAAGTTTGAACCCGCTCCCACGTGTCCTATCACTACAGTCCCTAATGAACAGTCCCTCCCCAGCATCCCTATAGGCCCCCTTCAGATACCGGAAGGCTGCTATGAGGTCTCCAAGCAGCCTTCTCCAGGCTCAACAGCCCCAACTTTCTCAGCCTATCTCCATACGGGAGGTGCTCCAGTCCCTCCCTGATCATCCTCGTGGCCCTCCTGTGCACTTCTTCCAACACTTCCATGTCCTCTTTATGCTGAGGACACCAGAACTGCACACAATACTCCAAGTGAGGTCTCACAGAGCAGAGTACAAGGGCAGGATCACCTCCCTCCACCTGCTGGTCACGCTCCTGTCGATGCAGCCCAGGGTCCAGTTGGCTTTCTGGGCTGCGAGCGCACACTGCAGCCCCCTCCTGCTCATCTTCTCATCCACCGACACCCCCACGTCCTTCTCCGCAGGCCTGCTCTCAATCTCTTCCCTGCCCAACCTGGAGCTGTGCCTGGGATTGCTCCCACCCACCTGTAGGACCTCAAACATGGCATGCTTGAACTTCATCAGGTTGGCATCAGCCCACCTCACAGCGTGTCGAGGTCCCTCTGGATGCCATTCCTTCCCTCCAGTGTATCAACCCAACCACACAGCTTGGTGTCATCGGCAAACTTGCTGAGGGTGCACTCAATCCCACCGTCCATGTCACCGACAAAGATGTTGAACAAGAGCGGTCCCAACAGCGATCCCTGAGGGACACCACTCCTTCCTGGTCTCCACCTGGACATTGAGCCATTGAGCACAACTCTTTGCGAGCGGCCATCCAGCCACTTCTTTATCCACCGAGTGGTCCACCTATCAAATTGATGTCTCTCCAACTTAGACACAAGGATGTCGTGTGGGACAGTGTCGAACGCTTTGCACAAGTCCAGGTAGATGACCTCAACTGCTCTACCCCTCTCCATCAGTTCCGTAGCCCCATCATAGAAGGCCACCAGATTGGTCAGGCAGGATTTCCCCATAGTCAAGCCATACTGGCTGGCACCAACCACCTTCTTGTTTTCCATGGGCCTCAGCATGCCTTCCAGGAGAATCCGCTCCAAGATTTTGCCAGGCACAGAGGTGGGACTGACTGCTCTGTAGTTCCCCGCCTCATCCATTTTCCTCCTCTGGAAAAAGGGGGTTATATTTCCCTTCTTTGCCATCCCGGAGCCAGCAGCACTGGGGAGCAGCAGTCTGCACCAAGCCAGATGTACACATATATGTATAGCTTTCCATTCTGAAAGTCCATTTGAGGCCAACATCTCCGGCTCCCGGTATGGGCGGGCCACCGAGTGAGTAGAGCACGAATGATTGGCCTCTGCTCCCACAGACAAAGAGCCAGGACTGAATTGTGCTGCTGGACCTCTTCTGCACACAGTAAGCTTTGCAACGGTGCCATTGCATTGCTGTCACACCTTGCTTTCCCACCTCAGAGACCATTTGACTCCAACCTCTCCAGCTCCCTGTCTCTTCAGTCCACCATACAAGTAGAGCATGAATGTTTCGCCTCTGCTCCCACTGACAAAGAACTCTTTCTGTGGGAGCAGAGGCCAAACATTCGTGCTCTACTCAGATACATGACGGCCAAGATCGAGCGCTGGAAATGTTGGACTCAACTGGGCTTTCAGATGGGAAAGCAAGGAGCGACAGCAATGCAGGTGGCACTGGTGCAAAGCTCACTGTCTGCAGAAGAGGTCCAGCAGCACCTTTCAGTCCTGGCATGTCATCTGTGGGATTAGAGGCCAAACATTCGTGCTCTACTCACTCGGCTGCAGGAGGGCCAGGAGCGGGTACCACAGGGGTTTCTATCAAATGGACTCTGAGGTGGGAATGGTGGAACTCTTTTCTTGGGCACTGGTGTCCCATTCCCAGTACACAAAGCCCCAAATCCATCAGGATCGAGCCTCACGTCTGAGCTGGATGGGTTTCCATGATCACAACAATGCCTTTTCCTTACCAGGCGTCTTAAGCCGAGCTACCAGGGCGGGAATCAGGGGGTTTCCCAGGAAAGATCCTTTCGCTTTCGATTTCCAACCTCGGCAAGTGGGATCTGACCGGCAACCGATGACGTCAGGAGCAGACCGAGCTTCTCATTGGCGGGCGACTGGGGCACAGCCAATAAGGGAGGAGGAGAGTGGGGCAGGTGGCGAGGATCCAGGGTCTGTGTTCAGCGGAGCAGCGCCATGGGGCCAGGTTCTGCCGTGGGGCTCCTGCTGCTCTGCGGCCTCGGAGGGGGGGTGAGAGGGGAGTGCGGGCACAGGGACCCGGGACATCATGGATCATGGAGCCAGATGTACACGTATATGCATTGCAATCACTTCGTGCACCCCTTGGACATGAAGAAACGTTTCTCTGCTATCAGTGCATAGCAGAGTTTGCCCCATTCCCATGTCCCGGGACCCTGTTCTTGAGTATGAGGAGCAAGGAACTCCCTGGACCTCTTTTCCAGGGCACAGCTGCCCCATTCCCTGCACACAAACCCTCATGCCCATCAGGATTGAGCCTCACGTCTGAGCTGGATGGGTTTCCAAGATCACAGCAATGCCTTTTCCATACCAAGCATCTTACTCGGAGCTATGAGGGCATTATCCAAGGGAAGGTCTCTTTCCCTATGTCTTTTCATGCCTCAGGAGGTGGGAACTGCCCGGTAACCACTGAAGTCAGGAGCAGTCCGGGCTTCCCATTGGTTGGTGGCTGGGGCAGATCCAGTACAGTATGAAGGGAGTGGGGCTGGTGGTGAGGATCCAGGGTCTGTGTTCAGCGGAGCAGTGCCATGGGGCCAGGCACTGCCGTGGGGCTCCTGCTGCTCTGCGGCCTCGGAGGGGCGGTGAGAGGTGAGTATGGGCACAGGGACCCGGGACACCCTTGAACCTCTTTCCTGAGCACCGGTGCCCCATTCCCTACATCCCAGGACAACCTCCTAGAGGCCCTCGCCATTGGAATCCCCCTGAATGCCCTTTATTCCCCCACTCGGGGTACTGGGATGCCTCTTCAGACCCTGCCTCACACAGATTCCCCTTCCCAGGCACCAGGAACCCTCGGGCCACTCCTGGCACCCCCTTCGATTCCCTTTTCCAGAAACCAGGACCCCCAGAGTCCTCCCCTGGCTCTGCTTTAATGACACCCACGATGCCCCTGGTCCCCGCTTCCCAGGAATCCCGAGTGTCCCTGCCTCTCACCCTCCTTTCCCTGGCACCAGGACACCATGGCTTCCCCTTCCATAAGAACACAGACACCCAATTAGTCACAACCCCCTGACACCTTGCTCTGGACCCTGGGAAACCCTCACCCATGTGTCCCCACATCATCCTATGTGTCTCCACAGTGCTCCATTCCCTGCGGTACCTCGAATTCGCCGTGTCAGAACACATCTCAGGGCTTCCCCGCTACCAGGTGGTGGGATATGTGGACGGGAACCTCTTTGTGCGCTATACCAGTGAGAGCAAGCGGATGGAGCCCCAGACACAGTGGATTGAGGCCAATGTGGATCAGGAATACTGGGATAGACAGACCCAGACCGAGCAGGGAAACGAGCAGAGAAGCTACAGTGACCTGGACACCCTGCGGGACTGCTACAACCAGAGCGGGTGTGAGTGTGGGGCGGGGATGGCACTTCACGAGGCTGGCATGGGGCTCCTTGGGGATGGAGGGGGCACTGTGGGTCAGGGATGGGCTGCGTGGGGCAGCCCCTCAGACCCATCTCACTGGTGCTGGTGCAGGGACTCACACAGTGCAGCGCATGTACGGCTGTGACCTCCTGGACGATGGGAGCACCACGGGGTACTATCAGTATGCCTACGATGGGAAGGACTTCATCGCCTTCGACATGGACACCATGACGTTCATTGCGGCGAACGTGGTGGCGCAGGTCACCAAGAGGAAGTGGGAAAACGATGGAAGTGTGGCTGAGCGTTTGAAGAACTACCTGGAGAACACCTGTGTGGAGTGGCTGAAGAAATACGTGCGCTATGGGCAGAATGTGCTGCAGAGGAGAGGTGAGGGTGAGACGGGGACACTGCGGCCGGACCATGCGGGCGCGTGGTCTGATCCCTCACCACCATCCCATTCCCAGTGCCACCCTCGGTGCGAGTGTCAGGAAAGGAGGAGGAGGATGGCATCCTGACCTTGACCTGCCGCGCTCATGGCTTCTACCCACGGCCCATCGTCCTCAGCTGGCTGAAGGATGGCAAGGTGCGCGACCAGGACACCCAATGGGGCAGCATCGCACCCAACAGTGATGGCACCTACTACACGTGGGCCTCCATCGAGGCCAACCCCAGGGACAAGGACAGGTTCCAGTGCCAGGTGGAGCACGCCAGCCTCCTCCAACCCGGCCTCTATGCTTTGGGTGAGCCCAGGGGCCTTTGGGGCTTCTGGAGCACATGGTGGGGGTGGTTCCCCTCCCACCTCCTCATCCTCCTGCTCTTCCTCCAGAGTCGCAGTCTGCCCTGTCCAGCACCCTGCTGGCGGTGGCTGTTGTAATCGTCATCCTCACCTTCATCATCACCGGAGTCTGCTTCTGGAAGTACAAATTGAGTAAGGCTCCGTGTCCAGTGAGGCAGAGGGGGGCGGGAGGAAGGTAGGGCAGGAGCTGCTGCTCTGCAGAGCCCCAATCAGCCCCATGGTGGCTGCTGATGTCTCTTTCTCTCTGCAGAGAAGAACAAAGAGTATGGCTACAACATGCCTGCAGGTGAGGACCGGCGGGAGATCCAGCACCGTGGTGGTCCCGTAACTCTGGTTTCCCAATCCCTCATCCCTCTGGAGTAGGAACATTGGGAAAAGGAGGTGCCTCTGGAGGTGTCTCTGCTGCTGGCACTTGTATCTTTGCTGGTCCCCTCACAGCACTTTCTCTTGCAGGCATGGACATGGCTTCTGCCAGCTCACCAACAGGTACGAGGTGGGACCAGTGGGCATGGACAGGGTGACCCCAGCTCCTCCATGGAGCCTCCATGGGCTGCAGGAGGACAGCAAGCTCTCCCAAGAGCAGTGGGCTGCCTGGGGTCAGGGATGGAGCCCTGCGTGACGCATCTCTTCCTCTCATCCCTGCAGACATTCCTGCTTAATTCCTGCACGAGGGACAGGCACGGGCTGGACGAGCTCCTGCGACTGGAGGCTTCTTCTTGCTGCTGACCCTCTTCTTTGCTAATACCTGCTTAATTAAGCGCCGTTGGTAATGGCCATGGTTTGAATCCTGAGCTTCTACTGCACAATAAATGCTGGTCCCTCTTTCTGATGGGTTCGACCTTGGGGCTGAGGGCTGGATGGAGCCCAGAAATTCTTTCCATGGCCTGGGTGGATCCCATGAGCCGGATGGATCCCAGGCCATGGTACATTAACCCTGCGGAGACAAAGAGATGAGATGGAGCTGGAAGGTGTGCGGAACAAGTCTTGGGTACGGGGCAGATGGTGGTAGTGCCCCCAGGATAGCCCCCAGCTCCTCTTTGCTCCACTGAGCCCCCCTGGTGTCACCCCAGTGCCATCACTCAGTTCATTTGCGATGCCACCTCCGTAGACACCTTGAGCCAAGTCTTTGGGCACCTCCATGGCCGGGTCTTTGCTGCTGTCCTGCACCGGGACCTGTTGTCACTGCAGGCGCTGGGTGCCGGGGCGATGCCGTCGAGGGTGACCGGGGATGTCAATGCCAACCATGAGGCTGAGGCCCATGCGCTGCTGCTGCTGCTGCTGTGGGAGCTGGCACGGGCGATGCTGCTGCTGGTGCCCATGGCCTGGGTGGCCCCGGCGTTGGCCACCGCCACCCTCCTGGCCATGCCGGTGATCCTGGCGCTGGCCCGGGCCATGGGCAATGTCCAGCAGGTACCTGGGGGGGGACACATGGGGACATGAGGACCTCCACGTGGCTGCTTTCACCTCCGTGCACCCCTTCTCACTTCCATGTGCCCACTGTCACCTCCCCAGGCCCACAGTGCCCACTATCTCATCTCCATGTGCCTGTCCCATCCATATACCCCTTCTACCCTCCTCATGTGCCCCATCACCTCCCCATGCCTCCCGTCCCCTCACGTCCAAGAGGTACCAGCAGCAACTGCAGCAGGTCCACAGGCTGGAGGCCATTGAGGCTACCACATACTTGGCCACCGGGTGGAACAGTGGGGTATAGACAGGGGACATGGGACATGAGAATATGGGACTATATGGGAGCATGGACACGGGGACATGAGGATGGGGAGATGGGGACATGGGACGCGGGGCTGGGATGGTGTGGGGCTGGGGGATAGGATGGCATGAGGATGGAGCGGTATGGAGATGGGGATAGGGTGGCATGGATGGGCAGGACAAGGGGATGAGGTGGCATTGGGGGCTGGAGGACACGGGACGTAGTTGCATGGGGATGGGGGACATGAGGATGGTGTGGTACAAAGCTGGAGGACGTGGGGACTTGATGATGTGGGGATATAAGGACACGGGACACAACAACGTGGTGGCTGCGCTGGGGACAGCGCCATTTCCCTGCTGTGGGACCGTGACCACCGGGCCATCGAATCATAGAATAGTGTGGGCTGGAAAGGACCTCAAGATCATCCACTTCCAACCCACTGCCATGGGCAGGGACGCCTCCCACTAAACCATGGCACCCAAGGTTCTGTCCAACCTCACCTTGAACACCGCCACCAATGGAGCATTCACAACTTCCCAGGGCAACCCATTCCAGTGCCTCGCCACCCGCACACTAAAGAATTTCTTCCTCATATCCAACCTAAACGTCCCCTGTTTAAGTTTGAACCTGCTCCCCCTTGTCCTATCACTGCAGTCCCTAATGAACAGTCCCTCCCCAGCATCCCTATAGGCCCCCTTCAGATACCGGAAGGCTGCTATGAGGTCTCCAAGCAGCCTTCTCCAGGCTCAACAGCCCCAACTTTCTCAGCCTATCTCCATACGGGAGGTGCTCCAGTCCCTCCCTGATCATCCTCGTGGCCCTCCTGTGCACTTCTTCCAACACTTCCATGTCCTCTTTATGCTGAGGACACCAGAACTGCACACAATACTCCAAGTGAGGTCTCACAGAGCAGAGTACAAGGGCAGGATCACCTCCCTCCACCTGCTGGTCACGCTCCTGTCGATGCAGCCCAGGGTCCAGTTGGCTTTCTGGGCTGCGAGCGCACACTGCAGCCCCCTCCTGCTCATCTTCTCATCCACCGACACCCCCACGTCCTTCTCCGCAGGCCTGCTCTCAGTCTCTTCCCTGCCCAACCTGGAGCTGTGCCTGGGATTGCTCCCACCCACCTGTAGGACCTCAAACATGGCATGCTTGAACATCATCAGGTTGGCATCAGCCCACCTCACAGCGTGTCAAGGTCCCTCTGGATGCCATTCCTTCCCTCCAGTGTATCAACCCAACCACACAGCTTGGTGTCATCGGCAAACTTGCTGAGGGTGCACTCAATCCCACCGTCCATGTCACCGACAAAGATGTTGAACAAGAGCGGTCCCAACAGCGATCCCTGAGGGACACCACTCCTTCCTGGTCTCCACCTGGACATTGAGCCATTGAGCACAACTCTTTGCGAGCGGCCATCCAGCCACTTCTTTATCCGCCGAGTGGTCCACCTACCAAATTGATGTCTCTCCAACTTAGACACAAGGATGTCGTGTGGGACAGTGTCGAACGCTTTGCACAAGTCCAGGTAGATGACCTCAACTGCTCTACCCCTCTCCATCAGTTCCGTAGCCCCATCATAGAAGGCCACCAGATTGGTCAGGCAGGATTTCCCCATAGTCAAGCCATACTGGCTGGCACCAACCACCTTCTTGTTTTTCATGGGCCTCAGCATGCCTTCCAGGAGAATCCGCTCCAAGATTTTGCCAGGCACAGAGGTGGGACTGACTGCTCTGTAGTTCCCCACCTCATCCATTTTCCTCCTCTGGAAAATGGGGGGTATATTTCCCTTCTTTGGCATCTGGGAGCCAGCAACATTGGGGAGCAGCAGTCTGCACCAAGCCAGATGTACACACATATGCGTTGCAGTCACTTCTTGCACCTCTTGGATATGAAAAAAAGTTTCTCTGTTATCAGTGCTTAGCACAGTTTGCCCAATTCCGATATCCAGGACCCTGTTCTTCAGTACCAGGTGCCAGGAACTCCCTGGACTTCTTTTCCTGGGCACCTGCGCCCCATTCCCTGTACACAAAGCCCCACATCCATCAGGATTGAGCCTCACGTCTCAGCTGGATGGGTTTCCAAGATCACAACAATGCCTTTTCTTTACCAGGCATCTTACTCGGAGCTATGAGGGCGTTATCCAAGGGAAGGTCTCTTTCGCTTTCTCTTTCCCTGCCTCAGGAGGTGGGAACTGCCCGGTAACCACTGAAGTCAGGAGCAGTCCGGGCTTCCCATTGGTTGGTGGCTGGGGCAGATCCAGTACAGTATGAAGGGAGTGGGGCTGGTGGTGAGGATCCAGGGTCACTGTTCAGCGAAGCAGCGCCATGGGGCCAGGCACTGCCATGGGGCTCCTGCTGCTCTGCAGCCTCGGAGGGGCGGTGAGAGGTGAGCATGGGCACAGGGACCAGAGACACCCCTGGACCTCTTTCCTGAGCACCGGTGCCCCATTCCCTATATCCCAGGACACCCACATCAACCCCCTTGCCATTGGGACCCCCCTGAATGCCCTTTTTTCCCCCTCTCTGGGTACTGTGATGCCTCCTCAGACCCTCCCTCACCCACATTCCCCATCCAGTGCACCCAGAACCCCTCAGAACACTTCCTGGGAACCCCTTCGATTCCCTTCTCCAGGTACCAGGACCCCCACAGCCCTCCCCTGGCTCTGCTTTAATAACAACCACGATGCCCCTGGTCTCCGCTTCCCAGGAATCCCGAGTGTCCCTGCCTCTCACCCTCCTTTCCATGGCACCAGGACACCATGGCTTCCCCTTCCATAAGAACACAGACACCCAATTAGTCACAACCCCCTGACACCTTGCTCTGGACCCTGGGACACCCTCATCCCTGTGTCCCCACATCATCCTATGTGTCTCCACAGTGCTCCATTCCCTGCGGTACGTCAAAGTTTCTATGTCAGACCCCATCCCGGGGCTTCCCCGCTACCAGTCACTGGGATATGTGGACGGGAACCCCTTTGTGCGCTACACCAGTGAGAGCAAGCAGATGGAGCCCCAGACACAGTGGATTGAGGCCAACGTGGATCAGGAATACTGGGATACAGAGACCCAGAGAGAGCGGAGAAACCAGCAGATTGACTACAGTAACCTGGACATCGCGCGGGACCGCTACAACCAGAGTGGGGGTGAGTGTGGGGCGGGGACGGCACTTCACGAGGCTGGCATGGGGCTCCTTGGGGATGGAGGGTGCTCTGTGGGGCAGGGATGGGCTGTGTGGGGCAGCCCCTCAGACCCGTATCACTGGTGCTGGTGCAGGGACTCACTCAGTGCAGCTCATGTACGGCTGTGACCTCCTGGACGATGGGAGCACCACGGGGTACCATCAGTATGCCTACGATGGGAAGGACTTCATCGCCTTCGACATGGACACCATGACATTCATTGCGGCGGATGCGGCGGCGCAGGTCTCCAAGAGGAAGTGGGAACACGATGGGAGTGTGGCTGAGGACTTGAAGAACTTCCTGGAGAACTTCTGTGTGGAGTGGCTGAAGAAATACGTGCGCTATGGGCAGAATGTGCTGCAGAGGAGAGGTGAGGGTGAGACGGGGACACTGCGGCCGGGCCATGCGGGCGCGTGGTCTGATCCCTCACCACCATCCCATTCCCAGTGCCCCCCATGGTGCGAGTGTCAGGAAAGGAGGAGGAGGATGGCATCCTGACCTTGACCTGCCGCGCTCATGGCTTCTACCCACGGCCCATCGTCCTCAGCTGGCTGAAGGACGGCGAGGTGCGCGACCAGGACACCCAATGGGGCAGCATCGCACCCAACAGTGATGGCACCTACTACACGTGGGCATCCATTGAGGCCAACCCCAGGGACAAGGACAGGTTCCGGTGCCAGGTGGAGCACGCCAGCCTCCTCCAACCCGGCCTCTATGCTTTGGGTGAGCCCAGGGGGCCTTTGGGGCTTCTGGAGCACATGGTGGGAGTGGTTCCCCTCCCACCTCCTCATCCTCCTGCTTTTCCTCCAGAGTCGCAGTCTGCCCTGTCCAGCACCCTGCTGGTGGCTGTTGTTGTAATCGTCATCCTCATCATCATCGTAGCCGGAGTCTTCTTCTGGAAGTACAAACTGAGTAAGGCTCCGTGTCCAGTGAGGAAGAGGGGGGCGGGAGGAAGGCGGGGCAGGAGCTGCTGCTCTGCAGAGCCCCAATCAGCCCCATTGTGGCTGCTGATGTCTCTTTCTCTCTGCAGAGAAGAACAAAGAGTATGGCTACAACATGCCTGCAGGTGAGGACCGGCGGCAGATCCAGCACCGTGGTGGTCCTGTAACTCTGGTTTCCCAATCCCTCATCCCTCTGGAGTAGGAACATTGGGAAAAGTTGGTGCTTCTGGAGGTGCCTCTGGAGGTTTCTCTGCTGCTGGCACTGGTGTCTTTGCTGGTCTCTTCACAGCACTTTCTCTTGCAGGCATGGACGTGGATTCTGCCAGCTCAACAACAGGTACGAGCTGGGACCAGTGGGCATGGACAGGGTGACCCCAGCTCCTCCATGGAGCCTCCATGGGCTGCAGGAGGACACGAGCCCCCCCGAGAGCAGCGGGCTCTCTGGGGACAGGGATGGAGCCCTGCGTGACGCATCTCTTCCTCTCATCCCTGCAGACATTCCTGCTTAACTCCTGCATGAGGGACAGGCACGGGCTGGACGAGCTCCTGCGACTGGAGGCTTCTTCTTGCTGCTGACCCTCTTCTTTGCTAATACTTGCTTAATTAAGAGCCGCTGGTAATGGCCATGGATTGAATCTTGACCTTCTACTGCACAATAAATGCTGGTCCCTCTTTCCGATGGGTTCGACCATGGTGCTGGGGGCTGGATGGAGCCCAGTGATCCCTCCCATGGCCTGGGTGGATACAAGGGCATGGCACATCAACCCAGTGGAGACAAAGAGATGAGATGGAGCTGGAAGGTGTGCAGAACAAGTCTTGGGTAAGGGGCAGATGGTGGTAGTGCTCCCAGGAAAACCCCCAGCTCCTCTTTGCTCCACTGAGCCCCCCTGGTGTCACCCCAGTGCCATCACTGAGTTCATCTGCAATGCCACCTCAGTGTGCCCCGTGATCCGGGTCTTTGGCCACCTCCATGGCCGGGTCTTTGCTGCTGTCCTGCAGTTCTTTATCTTTATTCTTACACCATCCAGCCACTTCTTTATCCACCGAGTGGTCCACCTACCAAATTGATGTCTCGCCAACTTAGAGAAAAGGATGTCATGTGAGACAGTGTCAAATGCTTTGCACAAGTCCAGGTAGATGACCTCAACTGCTCTACCCCTCTCCATCAGTTCCGTAGCCCCATCATAGAAGTCCACCAGATTGGTCAGGCAGGATTTCCCCATAGTCAAGCCATGCTGGCTGGTACCAACCACCTTCTTGTTTTCCATGTTCCTCAGCATGCCTTCCAGGAGAATCCACTCCAGGATTTACCAGGCACAGAGGTGGGACTGACTGCTCTGTAGTTCCCCACCTCATCCATTTTCCTCCTCTGGAAAATGGGGGGTATATTTCCCTTCTTTGGCATCTGGGAGCCAGCAACACTGGGGAGCAGCAGTCTGCACCAAGCCAGATGTACACACATATGCGTTGCAGTCACTTCTTGCACCTCTTGGATATGAAAAAAAGTTTCTCTGTTATCAGTGCTTAGCACAGTTTGCCCAATTCCGATATCCAGGACCCTGTTCTTCAGTACCAGGTGCCAGGAACTCCCTGGACTTCTTTTCCTGGGCACTTGCGAACCATTCCCTGTACACAAAGCCCCACATCCATCAGGATTGAGCCTCACGTCTCAGCTGGATGGGTTTCCAAGATCACAACAATGCCTTTTCTTTACCAGGCATCTTACTCGGAGCTATGAGGGCGTTATCCAAGGGAAGGTCTCTTTCGCTTTCTCTTTCCCTGCCTCAGGAGGTGGGAACTGCCCGGTAACCACTGAAGTCAGGAGCAGTCCGGGCTTCCCATTGGTTGGTGGCTGGGGCAGATCCAGTACAGTATGAAGGGAGTGGGGCTGGTGGTGAGGATCCAGGGTCAGTGTTCAGCGAAGCAGCGCCATGGGGCCAGGCACTGCCATGGGGCTCCTGCTGCTCTGCAGCCTCGGAGGGGCGGTGAGAGGTGAGCATGGGCACAGGGACCAGAGACACCCCTGGACCTCTTTCCTGAGCACCGGTGCCCCATTCCCTATATCCCAGGACACCCACATCAACCCCCTTGCCATTGGGACCCCCCTGAATGCCCTTTTTTCCCCCTCTCTGGGTACTGTGATGCCTCCTCAGACCCTCCCTCACCCACATTCCCCATCCAGTGCACCCAGAACCCCTCAGAACACTTCCTGGGAACCAATTCGATTCCCTTCTCCAGGTACCAGGACCCCCAGAGCCCTCCCCTGGCTCTGCTTTAATGACACCCACAATGCCCCTGGTCTCCGCTTCCCAGGAATCCCGAGTGTCCCTGCCTCTGACCCTCCTTTCCATGGCACCAGGACACCATGGCTTCCCCTTCCATAAGAACACAGACACCCAATTAGTCACAACCCCCTGACACCTTGCTCTGGACCCTGGGACACCCTCATCCCTGTGTCCCCACATCATCCTATGTGTCTCCACAGTGCTCCATTCCCTGCGGTACGTCAAAGTTTCTATGTCAGACCCCATCCCGGGGCTTCCCCGCTACCAGTCACTGGGATATGTGGACGGGAACCCCTTTGTGCGCTACACCAGTGAGAGCAAGCAGATGGAGCCCCAGACACAGTGGATAGAGGCCAATGTGGATCAGGAATACTGGGATACAGAGACCCAGAGAGAGCGGAGAAACCAGCAGATTGACTACAGTAACCTGGACATCGCGCGGGACCGCTACAACCAGAGTGGGGGTGAGTGTGGGGCAGGGACGGCACTTCACGAGGCTGGCATGGGGCTCCTTGGGGATGGAGGGTGCTCTGTGGGGCAGGGATGGGCTGTGTGGGGCAGCCCCTCAGACCCGTATCACTGGTGCTGTTGCAGGGACTCACGCAGTGCAGCTCATGTACGGCTGTGACCTCCTGGACGATGGGAGCACCACGGGGTACCATCAGTATGCCTACGATGGGAAGGACTTCATCGCCTTCGACATGGACACCATGACATTCATTGCGGCGGACGCGGCGGCGCAGGTCTCCAAGAGGAAGTGGGAACACGATGGGAGTGTGGCTGAGGACTTGAAGAACTTCCTGGAGAACTTCTGTGTGGAGTGGCTGAAGAAATACGTGCGCTATGGGCAGAATGTGCTGCAGAGGAGAGGTGAGGGTGAGACGGGGACACTGCGGCCGGGCCATGCGGGCGCGTGGTCTGATCCTTCACCACCATCCCATTCCCAGTGCCCCCCATGGTGCGAGTGTCAGGAGAGGAGGAGGAGGATGGCATCCTGACCTTGACCTGCCGCGCTCACGGCTTCTACCCGCGGCCCATCGTCCTCAGCTGGCTGAAGGATGGCGAGGTGCGCGACCAGGACACCCAATGGGGCAGCATCGCACCCAACAGTGATGGCACCTACTACACGTGGGCATCCATTGAGGCCAACCCCAGGGACAAGGACAGGTTCCGGTGCCAGGTGGAGCACGCCAGCCTCCTCCAACCCGGCCTCTATGCTTTGGGTGAGCCCAGGGGGCCTTTGAGGCTGCTGGAGCACATGGTGGGAGTGGTTCCCCTCCCACCTCCTCATCCTCCTGCTCTTCCTCCAGAGTCGCAGTCTGCCCTGTCCAGCACCCTGCTGGTGGTGGCTGTTGTTGTAATCATCATCATCGTCATCATCGTTGCCGGAGTCTTCTTCTGGAAGTACAATCTGAGTAAGGCTCCGTGTCCAGTGAGGCAGAGGGGGGCGGGAGGAAGGCAGGGCAGGAGCTGCTGCTCTGCAGAGCCCCAATCAGCCCCATGGTGGCTGCTGATGTCTCTTTCTCTCTGCAGAGAAGAACAAAGAGTATGGCTACAACATGCCTGCAGGTGAGGACCGGCGGCAGATCCAGCACCGTGGTGGTCCCATAACTCTGGTTTCCCAATCCCTCATCCCTCCGGAGTAGGAACATTGGGAAAAGTTGGTGCTTCTGGAGGTGCCTCTGGAGGTGTCTCTGCTGCTGGCACTGGTATCTTTGCTGGTCCCTTCACAGCTCTTTCTCTTGCAGGCATGGACGTGGATTCTGCCAGCTCAACAACAGGTACGAGCTGGGACCAGTGGGCATGGACAGGGTGACTCCAGCTCCTCCATGGAGCCTCCATGGGCTGCAGGAGGACACGAGCCCCCCCGAGAGCAGCGGGCTCTCTGGGGACAGGGATGGAGCCCTGCGTGACACATCTCTTCCTCTCATCCCTGCAGACATTCCTGCTTAACTCCTGCACGAGGGACAGGCACGGGCTGGACGAGCTCCTGCGACTGGAGGCTTCTTCTTGCTGCTGACCCTCTTCTTTGCTAATACTTGCTTAATTAAGAGCCGCTGGTAATGGCCATGGATTGAATCTTGACCTTCTACTGCACAATAAATGCTGGTCCCTCTTTCCGATGGGTTCGACCATGGTGCTGGGGGCTGGATGGAGCCCAGTGATCCCTCCCATGGCCTGGGTGGATACAAGGGCATGGCACATCAACCCAGTGGAGACAAAGAGATGAGATGGAGCTGGAAGGTGTGCAGAACAAGTCTTGGGTAAGGGGCAGATGGTGGTAGTGCTCCCAGGAAAACCCCCAGCTCCTCTTTGCTCCACTGAGCCCCCCTGGTGTCACCCCAGTGCCATCACTGAGTTCATCTGCAATGCCACCTCAGTGTGCCCCGTGATCCGGGTCTTTGGCCACCTCCATGGCCGGGTCTTTGCTGCTGTCCTGCAGTTCTTTATCTTTATTCTTACACCATCCAGCCACTTCTTTATCCACCGAGTGGTCCACCTACCAAATTGATGTCTCGCCAACTTAGAGAAAAGGATGTCATGTGAGACAGTGTCAAATGCTTTGCACAAGTCCAGGTAGATGACCTCAACTGCTCTACCCCTCTCCATCAGTTCCGTAGCCCCATCATAGAAGTCCACCAGATTGGTCAGGCAGGATTTCCCCATAGTCAAGCCATGCTGGCTGGTACCAACCACCTTCTTGTTTTCCATGTTCCTCAGCATGCCTTCCAGGAGAATCCACTCCAGGATTTACCAGGCACAGAGGTGGGACTGACTGCTCTGTAGTTCCCCACCTCATCCATTTTCCTCCTCTGGAAAATGGGGGGTATATTTCCCTTCTTTGGCATCTGGGAGCCAGCAACACTGGGGAGCAGCAGTCTGCACCAAGCCAGATGTACACACATATGCGTTGCAGTCACTTCTTGCACCTCTTGGATATGAAAAAAAGTTTCTCTGTTATCAGTGCTTAGCACAGTTTGCCCAATTCCGATATCCAGGACCCTGTTCTTCAGTACCAGGTGCCAGGAACTCCCTGGACTTCTTTTCCTGGGCACTTGCGAACCATTCCCTGTACACAAAGCCCCACATCCATCAGGATTGAGCCTCACGTCTCAGCTGGATGGGTTTCCAAGATCACAACAATGCCTTTTCTTTACCAGGCATCTTACTCGGAGCTATGAGGGCGTTATCCAAGGGAAGGTCTCTTTCGCTTTCTCTTTCCCTGCCTCAAGAGGTGGGAACTGCCCGGTAACCACTGAAGTCAGGAGCAGTCCGGGCTTCCCATTGGTTGGTGGCTGGGGCAGATCCAGTACAGTATGAAGGGAGTGGGGCTGGTGGTGAGGATCCAGGGTCTGTGTTCAGCGGAGCAGCGCCATGGGGCCAGGCACTGCCGTGAGGCTTCTACTGCTCTGCAGCCTCGGAGGCGCGGTGAGAGGTGAGCGCGGGCACAGGTAACCGGGACACCCATGGACCTCTTTCCTGGGCACCAGTGCCCCATTCCCTATCTCTCTGGACACCCAAATTGATCCCCTTGCCATTGGGACCCCCCTGGACGCCCTTTATTCCCTCTCTCTGGCTACTGGGATGCCTCCTCAGGCCCTGCCTCACACAGATTCCCCTTCCCAGGCACCAAGAACCCTCAGAACACACCCCGGGACCCTCTTTGATTCCCTTCTCCAGACACCAGGACCCCCACAGCCCTCTCCCGGCTCTGCTTTAATGATACCCATGATTCCCTGGTCCCCACTTCCCAGGAATCCCGAGTGTCCCTGCCTCTGACCCTCCTTTCCCTGGCATCAGGACACCATGGTTTCCCCTTCCATAAGAACACAGACACCCCCCCCCCATCACTCACATCCCCCTGCCACACCACTCTGGATCCTGGGACACCCTCTCCCCTGTGTCCCCACATCACCCCCTGTGTCCCCACAGTGCTCCATTCCCTGCGGTACTTCTATGTCGCCGTGTCAGACCCCAGCCAGGGGGATCCCCGCTACCAGGTGGTGGGATATGTGGATGGGAACCCCTTTGTGCGCTACACCAGTGAGAGCAAGCAGATGGAGCCCCAGACACAGTGGATTGAGGCCAATGTGGATCAGGAATACTGGGATACAGAGACCCAGATTGTGCGTGGCATCCAGCAGATCGACTACAGTAACCTGGACATACTGCGGGACCACTACAGACAGAGCGGGGGTGAGTGTGGGGCACGGATGGCACTTCACGAGGCTGGCCTGGGGATCCTTGGGGATGCAGGGGGCTCTGTGGGGCAGGGATGGGCTGCGTGGGGCAGCCCCTCAGACCCATCTCACTGGTGCTGGTGCAGGGACTCACACAGTGCAGCGCATGTCCGGCTGTGACCTCCTGGATGATGGGAGCACCACAGCGTACAGGCTGGAAGCCTACGATAGGAAGGAAATTCTCGCCTTCGACATGGACACCATGAAGTACATTGCGGCGAACGCGGCGGCGCAGGTCTCCAAGAGGAAGTGGGAACATGATGAGAATGAAGCTGAGCGTTTGAAGAACTACCTGGAGAACACCTGTGTGGAGTGGCTGAAGAAATACGTGCGCTATGGGCAGAATGTGCTGCAGAGGAGAGGTGAGGGTGAGACGGGGACACTGCGGCCGGGCCATGCGGGCGCGTGGTCTGATCCCTCACCACCATCCCATTCCCAGTGCCACCCTCGGTGCGAGTGTCAGGAAAGGAGGAGGAGGATGGCATCCTGACCTTGACCTGCCGCGCTCATGGCTTCTACCCACGGCCCATCGTCCTCAGCTGGCTGAAGGACGGCGAGGTGCGTGACCAGGACACCCAATGGGGCAGCATCGCACCCAACAGTGATGGCACCTACTACACGTGGGCCTCCATCGAGGCCAACCCCAGGGACAAGGACAGGTTCCGGTGCCAGGTGGAGCACGCCAGCCTCCTCCAACCCGGCCTCTATGCTTTGGGTGAGCCCAGGGGCCTTTGGGGCTGCTGGAGCACATGGTGGGAGTGGTTCCCCTCCCACCTCCTCATCCTCCTGCTCTTCCTTCAGAGTCGCAGTCTGCCCTGTCCGGCACCCTGCTGGCGGTGGCTGTTGTTGTCATTATCCTCATCATCATCATCATCGCCGGAATCTGCTACTGGAAGTACAAACTGAGTAAGGCTCCGTGTCCAGTGAGGCAGAGGGGGGCGGGAGGAAGGCAGGGCAGGAGCTGCTGCTCTGCAGAGCCCCAATCAGCCCCATGGTGGCTGCTGATGTCTCTTTCTCTCTGCAGAGAAGAACAAAGAGTATGGCTACAACATGCCCGCAGGTGAGGACCGGCGGCAGATCCAGCACCGTGGTGGTCCCGTAACTCTGGTTTCCCAATCCCTCATCCCTCTGGAGTAGGAACATTGGGAAAAGGAGGTGCCTCTGGAGGTGTCTCTGCTGCTGGCACTGGTGTATTTGCTGGTCCCCTCACAGCTCTTTCTCTTGCAGGCATGGACATGGCTTTTGCCAGCTCAACAACAGGTACGAGCTGGGACCAGTGGGCATGGACAGGGTGACCCCAGCTCCTCCATGGAGCCTCCATGGGCTGCAGGAGGACAGCGAGCTCTCCCAAGAGCAGTGGGCTGTCTGGGATCAGGGACGGAGCCCTCTGTGACGCATCTCTTCCTCTCATCCCTGCAGACATTCCTGCTTAACTCCTGCACGAAGGACTGGCAAGGGCTGGATGAGCTCCTGCGCCTGGAGGCTTCTTCTTGCTGCTGACCCTCTTCTTTGCTGATACCTGCGTAATTAAGTGCTGCTGGTAATAAGCATGGATTGAATCTTAAGCTTCTATTGCACACTAAATGCTAGTCCCTCTTTCTGATGGGACCTACCTTTGGGCTGAGGGCTGGATGGAGCCCAGCGATCCCTCCCATCACACGGATGGTTCCTAGTGCTTGGGACATCAACCGTGTGGAGACAATGAGATGGAACTGGAAGGTGTTCAGAACAAGTCTTGTGTAAGGGGCAGATGGTAGTAGTGGGGGTGTTTAGCGTGGGGAAAGGCACAAGGTCCTGGATGGTGACACCAGGTCATCCTGCTCCACAGTTTCAGCCTCTTGAATGCCATGGTGTAGTGATATCCACCTGCACTTCTCTACGTCTGTCCTGGGTTTGGCTGTAGCAGCTCTTTTTCTCCTCCGTAATAGCTGGTGCAGTGTTGGGTTTGGGCTTTAGGCTGAGAACAAAGCTTATAACACACTTATGGTCTTAGCTGTTGCTAAGTAATGCTTACCCTGACCAAGGACTTTTAGTCTCATGCTCTGCCAGGGAGGAAGGGCACAGGAAGCCGGGAGGAAGCAGAGCCAGGACACCTGACCCAAAGTAGCCAAAGTGGTATTCCATACCACAGCTTGTCATGCCAGGATAGAACCTGGCAGGAGTCACCTGGAATAGCTGCTTGGGCTGGCTGGGTATCTGTCAGCAGGTGGTGAGCAATTGTGTTCTCTCTGTTATTCCCCTTATCATTATTATCACAGGTGGTCGCAGTAGTGGGTTTGTGTTATACCTGAGTTACTGGACTGCTCTTATCTCAACCCATGGGGTTTATGTGCTTTCCCTTCTCCTCCCTCTCCCTCCAGGGGGGAGCGAGCGAGCTCCTGCGTGGTTCCAAGTTGCTTTAAGCCATGACTTTTGCTTGTGGCGCCCAACGTGAGGCTTGAAGGGTTGAGATAACACCAGATCTGAGCAGAGTGTGTCTGATCCTGTTTGTGATAAGCATTCATTGTTCCTCATTAATAGTCACTCCTTATATTGTTGGTGTTTGCTGTTGGAGTTGCCGTGCTTGATCTTGGAGTATCAGTGTGTTGTATCTTACTTACAGTCAGTATTTGCTGTTGTAGTGCTGGGGTGGTTGGGCTGAGATTGTTGTTTTGCTGTGCTTCATGGGAATGACTTGTAATACAACATGATGTAATACAACAGATCACTATTGATCATTAAACTGGTCTGGAATGTGTGGTCATCACCTCTAGGCTATGGGAAGCATGGAATGGGAATGGTTGATCATTCCCATTTGTCTTTTTCCTTCCTCTTTTGCCTTCCCTCGGGGGGTTAACCTATGGAGGACATATCCCCTCACACCCCCCACTCCCCCACCAGGCTACTTCCAGTGGGAGTAGATCCTGGAATCCGGAATACCCTTTCAATGATCTTGGAAGCATCCTGCTTCAGAAGGGATTGGCCCTGAAGCAGAGCTCCTCCGGGCACCCCGGTTGCCCATGCTCGGCTGGATGTTCAAAGGGAAGGTCTACACATGATAGAACTGATGCTACATGGGGCAAGCGGGTTGCACTGATCACACAATGAGCTCTAATGGGAAATCCAGGGATTCTGGAAGTCATTATTCGGAATGACACCAGAGGTGGAGGGGATGGAGGCCCCACCATATAATGAATGTCAACACACCTTGTTTACTGATGGGTCTACTGGAGTGGTGCAGTCCTGGTGTCCTCAACGTAAGCACATGAAGCTGTTGGAGCACAGAGGAATCCATGAGGATGAGCAGGGGCTGGAGCACCTTCCAGAGGAGCCAGGCTGAGAACATCGGAGCTGGAGCAGCTGGTGGAGACCTCAGAGCAGCTCCAAGGATGTGGAGAGGGACCTGCAGCAGGGATAGGACAAGGAGAAATGGGCTTAAACTGGAACAGGGGAGATTTAGGTTGGATACAAGGAATTCCTTCACTTGGAGGGTGCTGGGACACTGGGATGGGTTGAATGGAGCAGCTTTGGATGCCCCATCCCTGGCCAACGGATGGATGGGGCTCGGAGCAAGCTGCTCCAGTGGAGGGGTTGGAACTGGAGGATTGGAGCTTCTTTCCACCCCAGACCATTCCATGACTCCACATCATTGCCAAACCCTTTGCCTTTAAGTTGCCATCAGCTCCCAATGAGGCTTTTGTACCATTACAACCCCAGACCAGAGCAGCAAAATAGCCACAAATAGGCCAAAATACGGGAGCAGAGCCGATTTGGCACCAAATCCCTAGGGAATTACCTCTGGATTAGCCATGGTTAACGGATTCGTTTGTGATAATGACTGTGTTTATAGCAGGAGACAATGGTAGAGCTGCTGCTCACAGCGTTGGCACTTAGAGGGTCTATGAGTAACCTGTGGGTCTCAAAGGGGGGAATTACGAAGTAAAACACCGAGCTGTACGTTAAAACCGCTGTTAATTGTAAGCAGCGCGCTCTTTGACAGTGACAAACCCCCATTAACACCTCACAAGAGACCCCTACAGCGAACCCCCACACTGGGACCCCAGCAGCGCTACGAGGGACGTCCCCCATCCCTTTCCCCCCACCCCACCGACTCCAAACCCGGACCCTCCGCCCGTTCTACCTCGGAGGCGGCTCCAAACGCTGGCCCAAACGCTGGCCCAGCCCCTTTCCCAGCCCCTTTCCCCGCCCCATAGCGGCCTCAGCCCCACAGCCCCATCATAGAGGCGGTGGCTCAAGATGGCGCCGGAGCCCGTCCTCCTTCTTCTCCTTCCCCTCCCTCCTTCCCGCCCTTTCAGCGGCTCAGCCAATGAGAGCGGCGATGCTCCCGTGACGTCAGCGGCTGCTGGGTGGAATGGGGAGGATGCTGAGGGGAGGTGAGGGGGGGCGGCGGTGGCGGCCATCACCGCGCCTCAGGCCGGGTCCCCGCCGCGATGTTCTTCACGTGTGGCCCCAACGAGGCCATGGTGGTGTCGGGTGAGCCGCGATCCCCCCCCCCCATCATCCATAAACCCTTTCCCCTTGGGCGCATGGGTCCGTCCGTGACAGCGTTTGTCCCCGTAGGCTTCTGCCGCAGCCCCCCCGTCATGGTGGCCGGGGGAAGGGTGTTGGTGGTGCCGTGCCTGCAGCAGATCCAAAGGTGAGGGGGGAGATATATCCATAGGGATGGGTACAGGGAATTGGGAGCAGCGGGCGGATCTGTCCCTCCCTTAGGATCTCCCTCAACACGCTGACCCTCAACGTGCGCAGCGAGAAGGTGTACACCCGCCATGGGGTGCCCATCTCCGTCACCGGCATCGCGCAGGTACCCCCCCCCCCCCGTACTTGGTACGGCCCCTTTTAAGTGGGACCCACTCAATGCTAAGGGGGGGGGGATCATCTCCCTTCTCCCCTTCCTCCCCTCCATGAAGACCCCCACTTAAAAGGGCCCTGCCATGGTGGACACCCCCCCTACCACCCCCCCCCCGGTACTTGGTGCAGCCCCTTTTAAGTGGGACCCACCCAATGCTAAGGGGGGGCATCCTCTTTCTTCTCCCCTTCCTCTCCTCCATTAAGACCCCCACTTAAAAGGGTCCTGCCATGGTGGACACTTCTCCCCCCTCCCCCCAGGTACTTGGTGCAGCCCCTTTTAAGTGGGACCCCCACCAATACTAAGGCGGGGTGTGTGTGTGTGTGGAATCCTCTCCTCCATTAAGACCCCCACCCCCCTTAAAAGGGTTCTGCCATGGTGGACCCCACCCCTCCCTCCACCCCACTATAAGAGGCTTGTAGTGGTGGGTCCCCTGCGCAAGAGAGGCAGGCTCTTCTTAAAAGGGCAATGCACCCCCCCAAACCTCACCATGGTGGACCCCCCCCAACCTCTCTATAGAGCTTGTAATGGTGGGTGCTCTGCACAAGAGGGGCACCCCCCCCAACCGTCACTATGGTGGTCCCCCCTAATCTTAAGTAGGTGCCTGCTATGGAGGAGCAGCTTCTTAAAGGGGCTGTGTCACAGCAGCCCTATGAGTCTTAAAGGGGGGGGAGGGATGAGGCTGAATGTGTCCCGCTGGGAGCAGGTGAAGATCCAGGGGCAGAACAAGGAGATGCTGGCGGCCGCCTGCCAGATGTTCCTGGGCAAGTCGGAGGCTGAGATCGCCCAGATCGCCCTGGAGACCCTCGAGGGCCACCAGCGCGCCATCATGGCACACATGACAGTGGAGGTGAGGGGGGGACGCAGCCCCCTTTGGTGCCCCATTTCCCCCTAAGCCCCAATGGAAGCCCTGCTCCTATTGGCTCCTGAGCACTAAAACCTTGCTCCAATTGGCTCCTCACCCTTGAAGCCCCGCCCCATGACCACACCCCTTTAAGCTCTGCCCCCCATCCATAAGCTCCGCCCCTTTCCCAGGAGATCTACAAGGACCGGCAGAAGTTCTCGGAGCAGGTTTTCAATGTGGCCTCATCCGACCTGGTCAATATGGGCATCAGCGTGGTCAGCTACACCCTGAAGGACATCCATGATGACCAGGTGACACTGGGGATGTGGGGGGACAGGCAGGGATGAGGACAGGGGGCATGGGATGGGGAAATGGGGATGGGGACAGTGGGGATGGGATGGGGACATGGGGATGGGGACAGTGGGGATGGGATGGGACATGAGGATGGGGACAGTGGGAATGGGATGGGGATATGGGGATGGGGACAGTGGGCATGGGGTGGGGATATGGGGATGGGGACAGCGGCCATGGCACGGGAACATGGGGATGGGGACAGTGGCCATGGGGTGGGGATATGGGAATGGGGACAGTGGCCGTGACATAGGGACATGGGGATGGGGACAATAGATGAAGACAATGACCAGCCATGGTGGCACCACACAAGCCCAGGGCCATCCTCACTGTTCCCTGTGGCCAGTGGGACACTGCGGGGTGACCTTCTCCCCTGTCCCCAGGACTACCTGCACTCGCTGGGCAAGGGCCGCACGGCGCAAGTGCAGCGCGATGCCCGCGTCGGAGAGGCCGAGGCCAAGAGGGACGCCGGGATCCGCGTGAGCCCTGCACCCAATGCCACCCCTTTGGCATCTTCTTGGCCCCCCCCATCACCCCAACCCCTGTGTCCTCCCTCAATGTCCCCATGCCCCTGATGTCCCTCCAGATTTCAGTGCCCCCAAACCTCTCCACCCTCATTGTGTGTCCCCCCCGCTCCATGCCCATGATGTCCCTTGGTGTCCCCACAGGAGGCTCGTGCCCGGCAGGAGCAGGTCTCAGCGCAGCTGCTCAGCGAGGCGGCCATGGCTCGTGCCCAGCGGGACTTCGAGCTGCAGCAGGCTCAGTGCGATGCTGCCGTCAGCGCCCGCAAGGCCACGGCTGACCTGGCCTATGAGCTTCAGGTGCCCCCACATCCATGCTGCCCCATAGCCCTCTGTGTGTGTGTGTGTCCCATCCCTGCCTCTCCTCCCTCGGTTGTTTTAGACCCATCATGAGCCCTTCCCACCCATCTGGGTCCTTCCTTGACCTGGGTTTGGCCACTTGGCCGCCCCCCCATCCTTTAGATCCCAGGATCTCCCCTGTCACATAGGGGGTTCCCCATCCAAGATCTGCATCTCCCCAGATGCTTCGCCCCCCCCAAGCATTGTGATTCCCCCCTAAACCACCCCAATGGTGCCTTCTCCCCTAACATTGGGGTGCCCCCCACCCAAGACCTGGGTGTTCTGGGGGGGGGGGGTGTAGGTGGCGAGGACGAAGCAGCAGATCGAGGAGCAGCGGGCGCAGGTGCTGGTGGTGGAGCGGGCGCAGCGGGCACAGCTGCAGGAGCACGAGATCGGCCGCCGGGAGCTGGAGCTGGAGGCCACAGTCCGCAAACCCGCTGAGGCCGAGCGGTACCGCCTGGAGCGCCTGGCCGAGGCCCAGCGGTGAGGCTGTGGCCCCTTTAAGGGCTGCATCGCCCCTTTAAGGGATAGCCCCAACACAACCTCCCAGCCACCCCCTTCGTTACCCGCCACACTGGGTAAAGCCATTGTCGCTTTAAGAGGGAGCCCTGTCCCATTCTACAAAGCTTGGTGGGACTCACTGCCTAACTTGATGCCATTGCCCTTTTAAGAGGGAGCCCCATCCCATCCTACAAAGCCTCCTTGGTGGGCCACACAGCCTAACTTGATGCCATTACCCCTTTAAGAGGGAGCCCTGTCCCATTCTACCAAGTGTCATTGGCGGGACTCACTGCCCAACTTGATGCCATTGCCCCTTTAAGAGGGAACCGTTACTATTCTACCAAGTGTCATTGGTGGCACCTACTGCCCAACTTGATGCCATTGCCCCTTTAAGAGGGAGCCCTGTCCCATTCAACCAAGTGTCATTGGTGGGACCCACTGCCTTACATGATGCCATTGCCCCTTTAAGAGAGCTTTACCAACCCACACCCCTTTGCCCTCAAACAGGGGTCCTGGCCCCTTTAAGCCACGCTCCCGAACCACACCCTCTTAAGCCCATCCCACTCCAAACCACACCCCTATGACGTCTCCCATTAAGCCACGCCCCCTCTGACGCTTCCCCTCCCCCCCCCAGGTCCCAGGTGATTCTGCAGGCAGAGGCTGAGGCTGAGGCCATGAGGGTGAGTTTGGGGGGGGGGGGGGAGGGGTCACATCCACTTATGGGGCTCTGACCCCCAAGTGTGGGTCCAGGACCCCCAACCCCGATGTGGGGTGTCCCCTGCAGGTGACAGGGGCAGCAAAAGCGGCCGCGGTGGCCGCAAGGGCCAGGGCAGAAGCAGCGCAAGCAGCGGCCAAGGCTGAAGCCTTTGGGCAGTACCAGGAGGCGGCCGTGGTGGAGATGGTGCTGCAGCGGCTGCCCCAGGTATGGGGCTGGGTTAGGGGGTGTCTATGGGGGGATTTTGGGGCTCATGAGGGGGTTTTAGGGGTCCCCCCCATAAACTTGGTGTCCCTCATATGGAATAGGGGAGGTTCAGGGGGTGCCTGGCAGAGCTCTGGGGCCATTGGTACCTCGAGGGTTTTGGGGTCCCCTGCATGGATTTGGGGTCCCTGCTGCAGAATACAGGGTCGGTGGTGTCTGTATTTGGGTGCTGAGCTCCGGTTTTGGGGGTGATTTTGGCCTCTTTTGGGCACAGGCGGCCGAGGCGGTGGCGCAGCCGCTGTTGGGGACGCGCCGGGTGACGTTGGTGGCCGGCGCCTCCGGGGACCTCGGGGTCTCGCGGCTCCCAGGGGAGGTCCTGGACGTTGTCACCCGCCTGCCCAGCGCCATCGAGGCCTTGACCGGCGTCAGCGTCACCCAGGTCTGGCTTTGGGGATTTGGGGGGGGTGTGGGGGTGTGAGGGGACACCCCAGGACCTTGGGGCACCTCCTCGGGGTCCTTTTGGTCCTCACAGGCGGCCCAGAAGAAGTCCCAGTGCCAGGGGTGAGGTGGGGGCTCCAAAGGATGGGGCCTCAAAGGATGAGCTCAGTGCAAGATGCCACCAACCCCTGGAGCTCCATGGTGCCACCAAACCCCTATAGCCCATGTCCCCATGGTGTCACCAACCCAAAGCCCACGTCCCCATGGTGTCACCACCCCCGTGGAGCCCCATGGTGCCCCCATGGTGCCATCAACCCCGTATAGCCCATGTGCCCATGGTGCCACCACCCCAAAGCCTCTCACCCAAGTGCCACCACCTCCCAGTGCCACCACCCCAGGGCCTGGCTGTGTCCCCGAGGTGGGGGGGATGTCCCCCAATGCCCCCCCATCATTAAAGCTGCTGCATCTGCCCCAGGCCTGGCTCCTTCCAGACGGCTTTGGGGACCCCATTGAAGGGACATTTTGGGGGGGGGGGGGGGGCAGGAGGTGACCCCCAAGTGCTATGGGGCAGGGAGGGGACCAAGGCCATGGGACACGGGGGGGGAGGAGGCTTTTCCATCCCAGGTTTATTCCGCGCCCGGGGGCGGCTTTTCAATATGAAAAAAAAAACAACAAAAAAAGAGGGGAAAATGGTTCAAAAAGGGAAAAATGGCCCAAAATGAGGGGAGGGGACACAGGGAAGGGGGGGGAGGGGGGAGAGCCCCCAGGGTGGGGGTTGGGGGTGGCAATAATTTAGTGGTGTCACCCCCCGGCGGTGGGGACGCGGTGGCCTCTGGGGATGGTGAAGGATCCGAGGTCCTCATGGAGCGGTGGTGGTGGTGGTGGAGGCTCCTCAGGGCCCATGAGGAAGGACTGAGACTGTGGTGGTGATGATGATGAAGGATGAGGGCTCTCCATTGACCATGGTGAAGGATGAGGGCTCTTCATTGACCATAGTGAAGGATGAGGGCTCTCCATTGACCATAGTGACGGATGAGGGCTCTTCATTGACCATAGTGAAGGATGAGGGCTCTCCATTGACCATAGTGAAGGATGAAGGCTCTTTGGTGACCATGATTAAGAGTTGGGTACCTCTGGTGACTATGATGAAGGACAAGGACTCTGGTGGTGATGATGAAGGACGAGGGCTCTTCATTGACTACAATGAAGGATGAAGGCGCTCCATTTACCATGATGAAGAACGAGGGCTCTACAGTGCCGAAGAGCTTTCTTCCATTGGACATCAGCTCCCTGAGGAGGCGGATGAAGACCAGGAGCATTCCAAGGAGCAGGATGAGGTGGGATGATGGGGACAACCATGGCCAAGTGCTCCCTGGTGACACCAATGCAGATCGGGGGGGGGGGCTCTGTGAGGACACAGCTGACACCCAAGGCCGGGGGGGGCTCTGAGGATGCTGATGGAGGACGAGGATGATGAAGGCTCTCCAAGGACAATGCTGAAGGATGGGGTGGGGGGGTGGGGGTTCTCCATGGCCAAGCCACCACCACCTCAAGCTTCTTCTTCGGCCTCTTCCCCGAAGTCCTCCTCTTCCTCAGCGGTGGCATCTTGGTACTGTTGGTACTCAGAGACGAGGTCGTTCATGTTGCTCTCGGCCTCGGTGAACTCCATCTCATCCATACCCTCCCCCGTGTACCAATGGAGGAAGGCTTTGCGACGGAACATGGCCGTGAACTGCTCCGAGATCCTCTTGAAGAGCTCTTGGATGGCCGTGCTGTTGCCGATGAAGGTCACGGCCATCTTCAGGCCGCGGGGTGGAATGTCACACACGGCCGTCTTCACGTTGTTGGGGATCCATTCCACGAAGTAAGAGCTGTTCTTGTTCTGCACGTTCAACATCTGCTCATCCACCTCCTTCATGGACATCCGACCCCGGAAGACGGCGGCCACTGTTAGGTAGCGCCCGTGCCGTGGGTCGCAAGCGGCCATCATGTTCTTGGCATCAAAGACCTGTTGGGTGAGCTCGGGCACCGTCAGGGCCCGGTACTGTTGGCTCCCTCGGGAGGTCAAGGGTGCGAAGCCCGGCATGAAGAAGTGAAGCCGAGGGAACGGCACCATATTGACGGCCAACTTCCGGAGATCGGCGTTGAGTTGACCGGGGAAGCGTAAGCAAGTGGTGACCCCGCTCATGGTGGCTGAAACGAGGTGGTTGAGGTCCCCGTAGGTCGGGGTGGTCAACTTGAGGGTGCGGAAGCAGATATCATAGAGGGCTTCGTTGTCGATGCAATAGGTTTCATCCGTGTTCTCCACCAACTGGTGCACGGACAATGTGGCGTTGTAGGGTTCCACCACCGTATCGGACACTTTGGGTGATGGCACCACGCTGAAGGTGTTCATGATGCGGTCGGGATATTCCTCTCGGATCTTGGAGATCAAAAGGGTGCCCATCCCGGAGCCGGTGCCGCCCCCCAAGGAATGGGTCAATTGGAAGCCCTGAAGGCAATCGCAGCTCTCCGCTTCCTTGCGCACCACATCCAGGACCGAGTCCACCAGCTCGGCCCCTTCCGTGTAGTGGCCTTTGGCCCAGTTGTTGCCAGCGCCGCTCTGGCCTGGGGTGGGGACATGGTTGGGGGTGGGGGGGGTCACCATCAGCATCCTCCTCCCAACTCCCCCATTTGAGGACCTTGGGAGCCCTCATCCCACTTCTGGGGACCTTTAAGCCAACCTTGATCCCACCCTTGTGGGCCTCCATCAACCTCCTTGGGGAACCCAAACCCATTGGAGACCTTTGGGGACCTTTCTTGAGGACCCCCCAGCCCACCCTTGGGTACCTCACTGTACCTCCATGGGCATCCTAAGCAAGACACCCGTGTCCCATGGAAGCCTCATCAACCTAAAGTGGGGCCCCACAACCCCTATGGGGACCTCAAAACCCAACTGGGGGCATCACAAGAGACCATAGCCACCAAGAAGGGGACAACAGGGCCCTCCTGCCCCATTGTGACAAGCACCTGAGGGGCATTAAGGAGGAATGTGTGAATGGGGAACCACCAGGACCCCAGGAACCACCACCCAACTCCATGGCGATGGCCACCAACTGAAGGCGATGGCCACCAAATGAAGGCAATGACCAAAATGGGCACCTCAGAGGACATGGGGAGAACAGAGAGACTCACCAAAAACAAAGTTGTCCGGCCTAAAGATCTGCCCAAAAGGTCCTGAGCGCACTGAGTCCATGGTCCCAGGCTCCAGGTCCACCAAGATGGCCCTTGGCACATACTTCCCCCCTGGGGACAGCACCATGTCACCAAGGTGGGGTGGTGATGGGGACACGGTGATGGGGATGTAGTGGTGATGGGGACACAGTGATGGGAACATGGTGGTGATGGGGCAATGGTGGTGATGGAGGCATGATGATGGGGACGTGGTGATGGGGATATGGTGATGGGGACATGATGATGGGGATGTGGTGGCGATGGGGACATGATGGTGATAGAGACATGGTGGTGACGAAGACATGACAATGGGGATGTGGTGATGGGAACACGGTGGTGATAGGAACATGATGATGGGGATGTGGTGATGGGGATATAATGGTGATAAGAACACGATGATGGAGATGTGGTGGTGATGGGGACACAGTGGTGATAGGGACATGATGATGGGGATGTGGTGATGAGGACACGGTGGCAATGGGGACATCCTACCAGTGGCCTCATTGTAGTAGACGCTGATGCGGTCGAGCTGGAGGTCGCTGTCTCCATGGTAGGTGCCGGTGGGGTCGATGCCATGTTCATCGCTGATCACCTCCCAGAACTAATTAGGGGAGGGGGGGGAAGAAAAAGAAAGCGGGGGGATCAATGAGGCCCCACCCCCTTTCATTTCCCCTCCAATGAGAGGAGTGGAACCAAGAAGGTTCTGCCCCCCCCTTGGTCCCATAGGGGCTGGGGATGAATGATGAGCTGTGATTTAAAAGGGGGTGGAGCTTAAGGGGGAGAAGCCCCATTGGCCAGGAGGGGTTGAGCTTCAGAAGCTGATTGGAGGAGCCAGCCCAAGAGGCGGGAGAGTAGAAAGGGGGCGTGGCCAGAATGGATGGGCGGGGCCACCGGGAGGCTGACCAATGGGTGTGGAGCGCTCCGATGGGGGCGTGGTCTCGATGGGGGGGGGGAGTGGCCAAAGTAACGGGCGGGCGGGAACCGGAAGCGGGGTTTGAATGGCGGCGCCTCCAAAAAAGCCGCTTTTTACCCCAAATTTCCCCTTTTCTGCCCCCAAACTACCCCTCGTCAGAAGGAAAGTGCCAAAATCGAGGGGTTTGGCCTCAAAATGGGCCCCTTGAGAGGCAGTGGGGACCCCAAACCCCCCATCAAGGTCATATGGGGGGGGGGGCGCAGAGCCACACCCTAGAGGTGAAAATGGGTCCAAAACCCTCAATTTTGGGGCTGAGGGTGAAGAAATGGGTTAAAAAAGGCGATTTCGGTTAAAAAGCATCATTTTGGAAGCCGCAAATCTGCATTTATTGAGGTTGAGTGAGGTTAAAATGGCTCTTTTGGTTTAAAATGGTGTTTTGGGGTGGAAAAGGGGGATTTTGTGGCTAAAATTGTCCGAATGGGACCAAAAAGTCCATTTGGGGAAGAAAAGTAACTAATTTGGGGGTGGAAAATGCCATTTTAAGGCTACAGAATGCGTTTTGAGAACAAGAAATCCATTTTGAGCTACAAAAAAGAAAAAAAATAGGAATTCTGGGGTGGGAAAATGCATTTTGGGGCTAAAAATCGCTCTTTTGAGGTTGAAAACCCCATTTCAGGGGAGAAATATGGGGTCCAAAAAGCTCATTTGAGGCATTTGGAAGAACAAAGATCGCGTTCTGCGGCTGCAAACCTCCATTGTGGTGCGGGCAAAGCCGGGTTGGAGACACAAAAAAGCTCTTTTGGGGCTGAAAACGTGGATTTTAGGACAAAAGCCATCGTTTTCGAAGGGAAAGGTTCATTTTGAGACCAAACCCACCCGTTTTGGAGCTAAAAACCGTGTTAAAAGAGGAAAAACCCTATCATCAAGCAGCAATAAAACCATTCCGGTGCAGAAAAGAGCCCGTTTGGGGGCCCAAATCACTCATTTTGGGGCTCAAAGCATCATTTTGCATGAAAAAAGAGATTTAGGAGTCCAAAAAGTCTTAATTTTGCAGCAAAACGGCTTAATTTGGGGCAGAAAAGCCGCATTTGGGAGCACAAAGATGCTATTCTTCAGCTGCAGACCTCCATTTTGGGGCTGGATTCCTCCATTTTGGGGTGTGATCGCCCTTCTTCCAGCAGCAAAACCACAACTTTGGACTGAAAGAAACCCATTTTCGGGCTGAAAAAGTCTTTTTTGCTCCGCAAAAGGCCCTTTTGGGGCAAAAATCCCCCTTTTGGGGGACTGCAAAATGCTGTTTCAGAGAACAAAGCTCTTCCCGTGCGGGGGAAAACCTCCATTTTGGGGCTTTTGAGGGCAAAAAGGCATCATTTAGCGCTAAAAAAAACCCACTTTGGGGCCAAAAGCCATAATTTTGGGCAAGAAACCTTCATTTCAGGGGGAGAATCTCCCTTTTTCGGGGCAGAAACGCGTATTTTAGGGCTTAAGTTCTCCTTATAGAGAACAAAGCTTTCTCCGTAGTCGAAAAACCCCTATTGGGCACTGAAAACTCCAATTTTATGGCAAAACCCCTCCATTTAGGGGCTAAAAATTCTCTATTTTTACCCTCACACCCCCTATTTTAAGGCTGTTCAAGAAAATTTCCATTTTGGGACAAAAGAATCGCAGTTCTGGGGCGAAAAAAGCCCATTTTGGAGTCAAAAGAGCCTCTTGAGGGGAGGCACGCCCCTGTTTTGGGGCTGCAAAGCTTCATTTTTACCTTAAACCTGTCTATTTTGGGGTAGAAAACCCCCTTTTTGGTTGCTGAAACCACAGTGGGTGCCACGCCCCGATTTTGGGGGCAAAAAGCTTCATTTTTGGGGGTAAAACCCCCCTCATTTTAATGCCCAAAACGACTGATTTTGGTCAAAATCGCCTTTGAAAACGGCTTTTTTAGAGCAAACCCGCCAATTGTGCGAGTGGAAACGAAGCCAAGGGGCGGATTGAGGAGATTTTGGGGTAAAACAGCGCAACTTCGGATTCTGAAGCATCGTTCGTGCGTGAAAACTCCTATTTTAGGGCTAACTCCCGCCATTTTGGGGCTTTAACGCCCCTTTCAGGGCTGAAAATTGACGAATCGGGGCAAAACCGGACATTTTGGGGGAAAATACGGTGGAAATAGGTTTTGGCGCGGGAAAAGGAGGGGGTTTGGGGTAAAAAAAGAGGAGTTCGGGGTAAAAACGGCGCTTTTTGAGGCTTAAAAGCCGCTTTTGGGCGCCGCTCCCCTGAGGCGCGGCGGGAAACCGCCATTTTGTGCCGCGTGATAAGTGGGGGGGGGGGGGGGGGGCACGTTTTGAGACCAAAAACCTCCATTTTGGGGCCGAACCGCTTCGCTTTTAGGGCAGAACCGCTCGTTGCGGGTCCGCGCTTCCCCTTCGGGGCCCCAGAACGCACGGGAAAAGCGCCGTTTTGGGGTAAAATCGCCCCGATTCGGGTCCGCCTTTGTCTGGGCGAGGGGAGGGGCTTCTTAAAGGGGCCGCGCCGCGGTGGGAGGGATGAAGGCGGGGGGGGGCCCACCCCTATGCCCCGCCGCAGCCCGCACGCCCGCCCTTCACCTTGGCCCCGATCTGGTTGCCGCATTGTCCCGCTTGGATGTGGACGATCTCCCTCATGGTGGCGGTGACGCGGTGAAGGTGCCGGAGCGGTGGGGCCCACCCGGTCGTGGATGGAGCTTCTCGGTGGAGCGGCCCCTTTAAGAGCGGAGCGCGGAATGCAGCGGCGGCGGCGGCAATGGCGGCTCCCGCGGCCCCGCGGCGCCTCATATAGACAACGCGGCACCGCCCGGCCCCGCGCTCCCATTGGTCAGCACCGCCCTCACGCCGCGCTCCCATTGGACTGTCTCTCTTAGCACCGCCCCCTTCCCTCGGAGGACCGCCCCCCGCCTCTCTCTACTGACGTGCTCGGCAGCCAATGGGGTGACGGATGGGCGGTGACGCGCGGAGGGAATGGCCAATGGGGTGAGGGAGGCGGGGCTTGGGCTCCGATGGCGCGGGAGGGGTGAGCGATGGCGGCCCCGGAGGAGGAGTGGGGGGTCTATGGGGCAATTGGGGGTCATAGGGGGCAGATTGGGGTCATAGGGGGCAGTTTGGGGGTCATGGGGGCAGTTTGCGGTCATGGGGGGCAGTTTGGAGTCATAAGGGGCAGATTGGGGCTTTGTGAGGCAGTTGGGGGGGTCTTTGGGGCAATTTGGGGTCATAATGGGGCAATTTGGGGTCATATGGGACAGCTTGGGGTCATAGGAGGCAGATTGGGGCCTTGTGGGGCAGTTGGGGGGTTTCTTGGGGCAGTTTGGGGTCATATGGGGCAGTTTGGGGTCATGGGGGGAAGTTCTAGGGCTGTCTGGGGTAGTTTGGGGTTATAGGGGGCAGTTTTGGGACGCCTGGGGCAGACTGGGGTCATATGGGGCAGTTTGGGGTCATAATGGGGCAGTTTGGGGTTATAGGGGGCAGTATGGGGGTGTCTGGGGCAGTTTGGGGATGATATGGGGCAGTTTGGGGCCTTATGGGGCAGTCGGGGGGGGTCCTTGGGCAATTGAGGCCTTTGTGGGGTAACTTGGGGGTCCCTGGGGTTGGAGAGGGGCATTTAGAAGCCGGGGGGTAGTTGGAGGGCTCCTTTAGCTGGGGGGGGGGGCAATTGTTTCTATGGGGCAGTTGTTGTTGCCCCCGCAGACCATGCACCGACGGCACCACCAAAGCCTCAGCACCATGGGGGGCACCGGTAGGTCCCATCCCCATCCCATTCCGCCCCCCCCCCAGGTATTGGGGTGCCCTGAGGGGCCCCCCAAGTAGCTGTGGCCTCCCTAGGGCAGGAACCAGCGGTGGAGGAGCCAGATGTGCACCCAGATGTTTGGAGCATCCGCAAGCGCTGCCGGAGCCCCGGGGGGGGGCACCCGCCGGATGTGGCCCCCCCCAGCCCGGATCCAGATGTGGGAGGACCCAAAAGACGCCGCTTGGCTGCCCACGCCACCCCAGCTCCAGATGTTGCAGGCGCTCCAAAGCACCACCTGACCCCCCCCAATACCGATGTGGGGACACGAATGGGGCTCCTTCACCCCCCGGGCCCCCAGGAGGTTGTGGGTGCGGAGGGGCAACATCTGGCGCTGAGCGGTGCACGGGGGGGTGCTCCTCTTCACCTGAGCCCCCAGCGGGGGGGGAGCTGTGAGCCAGATGTGGCGGGGGCCGAACCTGGAGGCCGGGTGCTGGTGGTGGACAGCGACACCGACGTGGAGGCCGAGGAGCCCCATCCAGATGTTGGAGCCCCCCCGCGTGGCCGTGGGGCGCTTGAGGACAGCGATACGGATGTGGAGCGGGAGCCCCCCCCCCCCGCAGCGCTTGGCACCCCCCACCATGGGCATCGGCTGCTGGTGGTGGACAGCGATACAGATGTGGAGGAGGAGGGAGCCCCTCCAGATATTGCCCCCCACGCAGCCCCCAGAGGCCCAGATGTGAAGGCCGAGCCCCCAAACGGTGCTGCTGCGGGGGGCCGGGCTCTGCTGGTGGAGAGTGATACAGATGTGGAGGAGGACGCCTCCGATCCAGATGTTTGGCCTCCAAAGCCCCCTCGAGGCCTCCCCCGGCATCCAGATGTGGGGCAGGAGAACCCGAATCCCCGCGGGCAGAGGGCCCAAGCCAAACTCCAGAGACTGTTGGTGGACAGCGATACAGATGTGGAGGAGGCCGAGGGGGGCCCAGCTGCTGGGCGCCTCGAAATCCAGATGTTGCGCCGCACGGAGCGCGTCTTGGTGACGGAGACGCCCAGGCCAGATGTTGGGGAGCCCCAAGGGACGGACAGCGACACTGATGTGGAAGACGGGGACCTGACTCAATGTCTTCTGCGGCCCAGAGCACCCCAAAGCCCCTGGAAGCACCCAATGGTGGTGCTGGAGAGCCCAGATCCAGATGTGAGTGCCATGCTGAAGCCAGATGTGGCTACACCCCCAAAGCCAGCTTTGTCCCCTCCCAGCAGCGACACCGACATGGGGGAGGCGGCTCCGACTCCAGATGTTCGGGGCCTCCGGAGCTGCGCCCGCTTCCAGACCTTCCCCTATCCAGATGTTGCGGGCAGCGGCGCCGAGACGGCCCCAAACAGCTGGAAACCGGCCCCAAAATCCAGGTGCAATGGAGGGATGGTCCCGAGCCGCAGCGATGTCAGCCCAGATCCAGATGTGGAGGCAGCAAAGCCAGACGGGGGGGCCCTAGATCCAGATGTGGTGGCCCCAAGCCCCGATGTGGTAGCCCCAACTCCAGATGTGCGGGCTTCAAGTGCAGATGTGAGGACCCCAAGTGCAGATGTGATGGCCCCTATTCCAGATGTGAGGTCCCCAAGCCCAGATGTGAGGGCCCCAAGCCCAGATGTGAGGGCCCCAAATCCAGATGTGACAGCCCCAAGTCCAGATGTGAGGTACCCCAAGTCCAGATGTGAGTGTCCCAAGTCCAGGATGTGAGTGCTCCAAGTCCGGATGTGAGGGCTTCAAGTCCAGATGTGGCAGTCCCAAATCCAGATGTGGAGGCCCCAGATCTGCACGTGTCAGCTCCACATCCAGCCATGGTGGATCCCGATCCAGATGTGGCATCCCAGAATCCAGATGTTGGGGCTCAGGGACACACCGGGAAGACCCTGGCCCCGGTTCCCCCTGTGCCAGTGGATGCTTCCACCCCCAAATCCCAACATCTGGATTCAAGTTTGGGTGTCACCGGTGGTGCTGATGGGACAGAGAGCGACAGCGAAGGTAAGTGGGGGGGTCCACGCCTCTGCCTCCTCTCTTTGGGGGTCCCCCCCAGATGTTGGCATCCCCCCTCATGGTCTCTTCTTCCTCTTCCTCTTCCCTACCCAGATGTTGACCTCTTCCTGGAGCCCACCCAGAGCTTCCTTCCGCCAGCGGACAAAGGTGGGTGCCCCGGACCCATTGGGGTACCCCCATGTTTTTATGGGATCCCTCTGGACCTTTTGGGGTCCCCCATGGTCTCCTGGGTGTCCCCTTCTCCAGATACTTGGGTCCCCTCCAGTGTGACCCCTCTGAAGCTTGGGTGTCGCCCCCCCCCCATATTTGGGTCTCCCCAAAGCCTGGGTGTCCCCTCCTATACATGTGTCACCCCCCCCAGACTCCTGGGGTACCCCCAATGGGCCTGGGTACCCCCCCAAGAGGCCTGGTTCACCCCCAAATGTGTGTGTCCCCCCCAGGTTCACCCCAAGGTTGGGACCCCGAGGAGCCCACTCAGCTCTTCTGCCCCCCCCAAGAGGAGGAGGAAGAGGAGGAAGAGCCCCCCCAAGCCCCCCCCCAGGCCACCATCACCCCCCCAAAGGAAGAGACCAAGGAGGAGGTGAGTGGGGAGGGGCTTTCGCGTAAGCTCCGCCCCTCCATTGTGATGTCACAACCCCCTTTTTGTGACATCACTGACCCCCCCCACCAATCCCATAGGGCCCCCGGCGCAGCCAGCGCTTGGCCAGGAACCGAGGAGGTGGTGCTAAAGGGGGCGTGGCCATTCTTGACCCCGCCCCTTTGCGGCGCAGCCCGCGCCTATTGGCCCGCCCCCTTGCTGAGCCACTCCCCCCGCCGGCAAAGCCACGCCTTCGGCGGGCAGGGACGGGCCAATCGCGGAGGAGTGTGCAGGTGGGTGTGGCTTGATGGGGGGCGGAGCCTAAAGGATGGTGGGTGGAGCAAGTGGCACCCGTGCTGGATGCTGATTGGTGGAGAGCAGGAGGGGGGGCGGGGATTAATGGAAGGGGGCGTGGCCTCACGCAGTGGCTCCACCCCCCCAGGTGAAGGAGGAGGAGCCCATAGAGGGGGAGGTACCCCAGCTCCGGCCCCGGCGCAGCGTTGGCTCCTCCCCCCCGAAGGTATTATGGGATGGGGAAAGGGGATCAGGACCCTGGGGGGGTCCCCACTGTGTCCCCATTGTGTCGCCTTTGTGTCCCCATTGTGTCCCCAGTGTCACCCCATGGTAGTTCCATTGTGTCCCCATTGTGTCCTCAGTGTCACCCTATGGCAATCCCATTGTGTCCCCATTATGTCCCCATTATGTCCCCATTGTCACCCCATGGTAGTCCCATTGCATCCCCATTACATCCCTATTGCATCCCCATCGTGTCCCCATTGTGTCCCCAGTGTCACTCCATGGCATTCCTATTCTGTTCCTATTGTGTCCCCATTGTCACCCCATGGCAGTCCCATTCTGTCCCCATTGTCACCCCATGGCAGTCCCATTCTATCCCCATTGTGTCCCCATTCTGTCCCTATTGTCACCCCATGGCAGTCCCATTCTGTCCCCATTGTGTCCCCATTATGTCCCCATTGTCACCCCATGGCAGTCCCATTCTGTCCCCATTGTGTTCCCATTATGTCCCCATTGTCACCCCATGGCATTCCCATTCTGTCCCCATTGCATCCCCATTACATCCCCATTGCATCCCCATTGTGTCCCCATTGTCACCCCATGGCAGTCCCATTCTGTTCCCATTGTGTCCCCATTCTGTCCCTATTGTGTCCCCATTGTCACCCCATGGCACTCCCATTGCGTCCCCATTACGTCCCCATTGCATCCCCACTGCATCCCACCATCCTTAGGTGATCCTCACTGGGGTGATGGCCGCCCCATCGTGTCCTTGTGCTGTCCCCAGGTCCTCTTCACAGGGGTGGTGGCCTCTGAGGCCATGGAGGTGGCCCTGAGGTCCCTAGGGGGGTCCGTGGCCACCTCAGTGTTTGACTGCACCCATCTGGTGACCGACCGCGTCCGCCGCACCATCAAGTTCCTGTGCGCGGTGGCTCGCGGCGTCCCCATCGTCACCCCGGAGTGGCTCCATAAGGTCCTATGGGGGTGAGGGGACGCTCGGGGACAGGGGTGGCCTTTGGGGACATGGGGTGGGATCTCTGGGGGGTGAAGGAGGAGGTTCTGGGGGTCCTTGGGGACAAAGGGAAGACCTTGGGGACAAAGAAGGGGCTCTTGGGGACATAGGATGGGATCTTGGGGGCATAGGATGGGGTCTTGGGGACATAGGATGGGGTCTTGGGGACATAGGATGGGGTCTTGGGGACAAGGGGTGTCCGTGGGGACAAAAGGAAGACCTTGGGGACAAAAGGAAGACCTTGGGGACATGGGGTCTTTGGGGACATAGGATGGGCTCTTGGGGACAAGGGGTGTCCATGGGGACACAGGATGGGATCCTTGTGTTCAGGGGGCACGCTGGGAACAGGGTAACCATGGGGGCCCCCGTGGTGCCACCGCATTGTCCCCCCTGTCCCCAGAGTGCCACCAGCGGCCACGTCCTGGCCACCGGCCCCTTCCTGGTGCAGGACCGGGAGCAGGAACGTCACTTCGGCTTCAGCCTGGCCCAGGCCCTGCAGCGCGCCCGCCGCCACCCCCTGCTCCAGGTGACCCCAATGGTCCCCGACCCAAATGGGGCGCCCATTGAGGACTCAGTGCTGAGGATGTCACCCACGGTGGCCCTAAAGTGGCCCCATTGAGTTGGGTCCCCTCCATGCGGCCTTGGTCCCATCATTGGGGTGCCCATAGGGGTGTCCCAAAAGGGCTCTTGTCCCCTATGTCGTGTCCCCTCCGTGTGGCCTTGGTCCCATCATTGGGGTGACCATAGGGGTGTCCCAAAAGGGCTCTTGTCTCCTATGTTGTGTCCCCAAGGTCTTCATTATCCCCTCTGTGTCCCCTCAGGGTTATGAGATCCATGTCACCCCCAGCGTCCGCCCTGAGCCCGAGCACATGAAGGACATCATCACCTGCAGCGGGGGCACCTTCCTGCCCACCATGCCCAGCACCTATAGGGTGAGGGGACACCCATGGGTCCCAGAGCCACCAGGGAGGGGATGAAATGGGGCTCCGGGGGGGTCCCCAAAGCCTTTGGGAGGGATCTGGGAGGTCCCAGTGAGGGCTGGGGGGGGGTCCTGGGGGATTGGGGGGGGTCACAGGGGTCTTGGAGGATCCCCATTGGCATTGAGGGACCCCACTTGGGTTGGGGTCTCCATTGGGATTAAGGGGTGCCCATTGGGTTTGGGGGTGCCCATTGGGTTTAAGGGGTGCCCACTGATGTTGGGGGTACCCATTGGGTTTAAGGGGTGCCCATTGATGTAGGGGGGCTCCACTGGGTTTAAGGGGTGCCCATTGATGTAGGGGGTACCCATTGGGTTTAAGGGGTTCCCATTGGGTTTAAGGGGTACCCATTGCTGTTGGAGGTCTCCATTGGGTTTAAGGGGTACCCATTGGGTTTAAGGGGCACCCATTGATGTTGGGGGTACCCATTGGGTTTAAGGGGTTCCCATTGGGTTTAAGGTGTTCCCATTGGGTTTAAGGGGTACCCATTGATGTTGGTGTACCCATTGGGTTTAAGGGGTTCCCATTGGGTTTAAGGTGTTCCCATTGGGTTTAAGGGGTACCCATTGATGTTGGGGGGGGCCGTGCCCCACACTCACCCCCGTTCCCCCCCCCTGCAGCCCCGGCGGGTGGTGGTATCCTGCCCTGCGGACGCGTGGTGCTGGGCCCCGGCGCTGAGCTCCCGCCTGCCCTTGGCCTCCCCGGAGCTGCTGCTCACGGGGCTCCTGCGGCAGCGTCTGCAGCTCCAACCCTTCCTCCTGCCCCCCCCCACCGACACCCCCCCCCGCAACCGGGGCCCCCCCAGCACCCGGCGGCGCCCGGTGGGGCCCCCCCAATAAAGAGCACCACCAAAAGAGGCTGATTTGGGGAGGGGGGGGATTGGGGGCTCATCTCTATGGGGTGGGAGATGCCCTTTGGGGGGGACATGGGGGGGGGGTGTGAGGCCATTTATCCCCCTTGGAGCCCAGATTTGCCCCCTCAGGACCCCAATTACCCCCTCAAGGCCCCATTTATCCCCTCAGGACCCACATTTACCCCCTCAGGACCCCGTTTACCCCCTCAGGACCCCATTTACCCCCTCAGGACTCCATTTACCCCCTCAAGACCCAATTTACCCTCTCAGGACCCAGATTTACCGGCTCAGGACCCACATTTACCCTCTCAGGACTCCATTTACCCCCTCAGGACCCAAATTTACACTCTCAGGACTCCATTTACCCCCTCAGGATCCAGATTTACCCCCTCAGGACCCCATTTATCCCCTCAGGACCCAAATTTACACTCTCAGGACTCCATTTATCCCCTCAGGACCCCATTTATCCCCTCAGGACCCAAATTTACACTCTCAGGACTCCATTTATCCTCTCAGGATCCAGATTTACCCCCTCAGGACCCCATTTACCCCCTCAGGATCCAGATTTACCCCCTCAGGACACCATTTATCCCCTCAGGACCCAAATTTACACTCTCAGGACTCCATTTACCCCCTCAGGATCCAGATTTACCCCCTCAGACCCAAATTTACCCCCTCAGGACCCCATTTACACCCTCAGGACCCCATTTATCCCCTCAGGACCCCATTTACCCCCTCAGGACCGACATTTACCCCCTCAGGACCCCATTTATTCCCTTAGGGCTCCCTTCATTCCCCGTCGTCCCCCCCTCCAGTTTCCCATTGGCCAGCGAGGAGGCGGGACCTCCGCACCTCCGCCTCTCATTGGCTGGCGTTTTCCCGCCGCTTGGCCGGGGGGGCGGGCTCTTCGCTCGGCTCTGCGCGCTGATTGGCGGAGCGGGAGGGAAGGCGGACAGAGGAGGCGGAGCGGTCCCGGCGTGCACCGCGCGACGGTGGGGGATACTGGGAGGTACTGGGAGGAACTGGGAGTAATGGGAGCGTCAATGGGGGGTAATGGGAGGCAATGGGAGCATCAATGGGGGGTAATGGGAGGCAATGGGAGCATCAATGGGGGGTAATGGGAGGCACTGGGAGTAATGGGAGCATCAATGGGGGGGTGATGGGAAGTACTGGGAGTAATGGGGGCATCAATGGGGGTAATGGGAGGCACTGGGAGTAATGGGAGCATCAATGGGGGGGTGATGGGAAGTACTGGGAGTAATGGGGGCATCAATGGGGGTAATGGGAGGCACTGGGAGTAATGGGAGCATCAATGGGGGGGTACTGGGAGTTACTGGGGCTCTTGCTGGTTCTTACTGGGATTTAGGTGCCTCCAATGGCCGAGCAGCCACCAGGGACTGGTGAGACACTTCCCCCCCCCCAGTGTGGGTGTCCCCCCACAGACCCCCCCCCCTTTACATGGTTCCTTTCCCCCCCCACCCCAGGTCTCATCCCCCCATCACACTTCATGCTCCGCCCCCCCGGGCCCAGCACCAGGTAAGGGACCCCCCATTGCTCCCAGTTACCCCCCAGAGTTCCCAGTTTCCCCCCCATTGCTCCCAGTTGCCCTCTATTTCTCCCAGTTACCCCGCTGTTGCTCCCAGTTACTCCCCCAGTGTTCCCAGTTACCCCCCTTGCTCCCAGTTACCCCCTCATTGCTCCCAGTTACCCCCCAGGGCCTGGCTCCCCTTTGACAGGAGCCTGGAGGCGGAGCTTGAGGCCGAAAGGAGGCGGAGCCAAACCCTGGGGGCGGAGCTTGAAGCAGAAAGGAGGCGGAGCCAAGCCATGGGGGCAGAGCTTGAGGTTGAAAGGAGGAGGATCCATGCTCTGAAGGCGGAGCTTGAGGACGAAAGGGGGCGGAGCAAAGCCCTGGGGGCGGAGCTTGAGGCCGAAAGGAGGCGGGGCCAAGCCCAGGGGGCGGAGCCTACTCGGGGGGCAGCCCCTGGAGGTGAGCACCCGCCCCGTGGGGTCCCCTATCCCAATGGAGTCCCAATGGGGTCCCAATGGGGTCCCCATTCCCCCCCATTCCCAGGCCCAGTTCCTGCTTCAGGCCCGGCTCAGCGCCATGGGCCACATCCTGGCCCTGCAGGAGAAGGAGCTGAGCCGTGAGGTAGGAGCTTGTGGGGGGACCATAGGGTACCCATAGTGGGGGTTGTGGGGTGCCATAAGGTGCCCATGGGGGAGGTCTGGGGTGCCATAGGGTGCCCCTGGGGGGGGGTTGGGGTGCCATAGGGTGCCCATGGGGGGGGGGTTGGGGTGCCATAGGGTGCCCATGGGGGAGGGTTGGGGTGCCATAGGGTGCCCCTGGAGGGGGGTTGGGTGCCATAGGGTGCCTATGGGGGGATTCTGGGGTGCCATAAGGTGCCCATGGGGAGGGTGTGCCATAGGGTCCCCATAAGCACCCACACGTGCCCCACAGCTGCCCCCCCCAGGGGTGCCACTGGCTGTGGCCCCCCCAAGGCTGCGCCTGCTCTTGGGGTGCTGGAGGGAGAAGGTGTTCAGGCTCCTGGTGCAGCTGCGGGTGCAGGAGGAGCTGCAGCGGGTGCTGAGCGCGCAGGTGGGTGCTGGGGACCCCCATCCCCTATGGTCGGGGTGCACTTGGACCTCTGGGTCCCATAATGGGGGTGTCAGGACCCATCTGGAGGGTGCTGGGGTCCCTCAGGTGGGCACCCTGGGGGCTGCGGTGGCAGCGGGGAGCCGGAGGGTGACGCGCCTGGAGCTGAGCCTGAGGGAGAGGATGGAGAGAGCCGAGGAGCAGAGACGGGAAAGCCAGGTCAGGGCATGGGATATGGGGTATGGGATGTGGGGTGTGGGGTGCAGGGTATGGGATATGGGGTGTGGGATGTGGGGTGCAGGGTATGGGGTATGGGATATGGGGTGTGGGATGTGGGGTGCAGGGTATGGGGTATGGGATATGGGGTGTGGGATGTGGGGTATGGGTATGGGATATGGGATGTGCAGTATGGGGTATGGGATACAGGGAGTGGGATATGGGGTGTGGGGTATGGGATATGGGATGTGCAGTATGGGGTATGGGATACAGGGAGTGGGATATGGGGTGTGGGGTATGGGATATGGGATGTGCAGTATGGGGTATAGGATATGGGATATGCAGTATGGGGTATGGGGACACGGTGGCTCTCGTCACAGCGCCTGGCGCAGGAGGTGACCCAGCAGCGGGGACGGGCAGAGGCAGCTGAGGAGGCACTGGGGGAAGTGGCTCGGGCGGCTGCCAGGTACTGGGAAGGACTGGGGTGGCACTGTGCCCATATCCCCCTATCCCAATGTCCCCCTATCCCAATGTCCCCCTATCCCATTGTCCCCTGTGGTATCCCCATGTCCCCAGGCTCGCCAGGGGTGGTGGCAGCACACGAGGCCACGGTGGCAGCAGCCACCAGGACCATGGGCACCCTCAGCACCCGCTTGCGCCGGGCAGGACAGAGGCTCCGGGTGCTGCAGGGTATGGATGGATATGGGATATGAGTATGGGGATATGGGGCATGAGATATGGGATATGTGGATATGGAATATGGGGTATGGGATATGGATATGGGGTATGGGACTGGGGGACAGCGTCACTTTGTCCTTGTGTCCTCAGGGCTGCTGGCTCCAGTGGTGGCCTTGAAGGAGGTGATACCGGATGAGGTGAGGGGGGGCTTAGGGACATAGGAAGGGATGGGGGGGGGGGAGCTGGATGGCACTTGGGGACAGGGGTGGTTTCTGTCCCTGTGTCACCCTTTTGTGTCACCTCCAGGCCCCCCTCCATGAGGACAGGATGGGCGCCCCCCCCAGCAGAGGTAGGTCCCTCCCCATGTCCCTGTATCCCTCCCCATGTCCCCCCACGTCCCCTCATGTCCCCCCCCTGTCCCCTCAGCTGCGCTGGGCTCCCTGGTGACGCAGCTGCAGGCTCTGGGTGCCACCATCCTTGGGGACAACGGGGACCCCCCCTGACCCGGTGAGTCACCCCCAGCCCTGCCAGCGGGGTCCCACCAGTTTGGACCAGTAAGGCACTGGTGTGACCCTGGTGTGGCATCCTCCTCCCAGTTTATCCCAGTCACTTCCTGGTTCTCCCCCCATCCCGGTGCCCAAACTCTTTTATTTCCTTTCTTTTTACAGCTTTGCCCCTTTTTTGCCCCTTTTCAGCCCAATTAAAGCTCGTGGGGTGACATCACCGCCGGCACCGTGTCCTGTTGGGGGGGCACTTGGGGGGGGGGGGGGGGCACGACGGGCAGCGGGCGGGCACAAGGACCCGTGACGCCCTCCCCCGTTGCCACAGCGACGCTTGCCCCGCCCCGCTCGCCTCCTATTGGCTGTTGCCATCCGCTCTGCGCCCTCTGATTGGGCGATGGGGATGCAGAGATTGCCTTAAGACCCGAGCCTTAAAGGGACCCGATCCGGTCCCCATCACTCACAAGCCCAGCACCCCGGTGCCCAGCGCGGACCCTGACACAGGGGCCGGTGCTTGTCGAGCCCGCTCCGCAGGCGGAAACGGGTCCCGCAGCGCTCGCACGCCCGCCCGGCTCCATCGTGGGTCTTCATGTGCTCCGTCAAGTGATGCTTGAGCTTAAAGCGCTTATGGCAGGCGCCGCAGGAGAAGGGCCTCAGGCTGAAGGTCAGCATGATGTGCCGATCCCGCTTGGGCTTGACGGCAAAGCGCTTCCCGCACAAGCATCCGAAGCGCTTCCCATCCGGAGCCGCTCCCAGCTTCACCGGCGCATGGAGAGCCGGAGCCCGGCCCAGGATCTCGTTGCCGTGAAGGTCCACGGGCTTCCAAGAGGTTTGGTTGAAGATGGAGCCCGTGGTCGTCACCAGCGCGGTGCCCGCGGTACCTGAAGCGGGCGGGAGGATGCAGCTCAAGGCGGATGCGGGAGCGATGCCCTCCGTGGTGGAGGCTTCCCCCGCTTCTTGCTTGATGTAGAAGACCTTAGGGGGGTCATGGGTGTCTCTGGGTGCTCCCTCTTCCTCCTCCTCCTCCTCTTCCTCCAGCACGATCTGGAGGGCGTCAGCAGTGCGGTGGGCGCCGTCTTCGTCCTCTTCTTCCTCCTCCTCCTCCTCCTCCTCCTGCACGCAGATCTTGAGAACCTCCTCGCCCGCCTCCTTGGGCCATGGGGAGGATGAAGACCCATCCCCGCCACGGGTGGTCCAAGATGATGCTGAAGATCCATCACCGTGGGTGACGCACGAAGATCCATCTCCACCACGGTTGGTCCAGGATGATGCTGAGGCCCCATCTCCGCCATGGCTGACGCACGAAGATCCATCTCCATCGCGGGTGACGCGGGAAGATCCATCTGCACCATGAGTGGTCCAGGATGATGCTGAAGCCCCATCTCGACCACGGACAACACACGAAGCTCCATCTCCACCACTGGGTGATGCACGAAGATCCATCTCCACCACGGTTGGTCCAGGATGATGCCGAAGCCCCATCTCCACCACGGTTGGTCCAGGATGACGCCGAAGCCCCATCTCCACCGTGGGTACCGCACGAAGCCGAACCTTCACCCCCACGACCGCTTGATGCCGATGAGGATGAGGATGCCGCCGCTGCCACCCACCGGCATCCCCGTCCCCCTTCCATCTCCCGAAGGATCTCGGAGCACTGATCCACCACGTGCCACATCTGGAGCCCGCTGGCCACCAGAAGATGCCCGGGCAACGCCTCCAGCAGCAAACTCAAGCGCCCGGAATAGATGAGGTGCAGGAGCCCCTCGAAAGCATCAGGGTCGATGGCGGGGGGCAGCAGCAGCCGGGCCCCATCCTGCAGCAGGAGCTTGTCATGGAAGAAGGGGGACGCAGCTGCCAGGACGCTCTTATGGGCGGGGAAGACGCGGCCCCCGACGTGGACGTGGACGTCGCAGAATTTGCCCTCCAGGCGCAGGAGGTTGAGGGACTCGAGCAGCGCGGCCGCGTGCTGCGGGAAGGAGATCTGCACCCGGCCCCCCATCCTGCGGGCACGGCACCGGTCACCGGGGCAGCGGGGCTGAGCCCCGCTGGGGCCCTATGGCCCCTTGAGGGGTCCCCAGAGCACCTTGAGGGGTACCATAGCCCCGTGAGGGGTGCCCAATAACACCTTGAGGGGCCCTCATAGCACCATGAGGGGTCCCCATAGCACCTTGAGGGTCCCTATTACCCCTTGAGGGGCCCCCAGAGCACCTTGAGGGTCCCCATAGCACTGTGAGGGGTACCCAATAGCCCCTTGAGGGTCCCCATAGCACCTTGATGGTCCCTATTACCCCTTGAGGGGCCCCCATAGCACTGTGAGGGGTCCCCAATAGCACCTTAAGGGTCCCTATTACCCCTTGAGGGTCCCCATAGCACCTTGAGGGGCACCATAACACTGTGAGGGGTACCCAATAGCACCTTGAGGGTCTTAAACAGCACCTTGAGGGGTGTCTATAGCCCCAGGGGCATCCCTATTACCCCACATGGGTCCCTATAGGCCCTTGGAGATCCCTATTACCACCAGGGTGCCCCTATAGCCCCCTGAGGGCTCTCTATAGACCCGGGGGTTCCCTATAGACCGGGGGGGGGTCCCTATTACTGTAGATGGGCCCTTATAGCCCCTTGAAGGATCCCTATAACCCCTTGAGGGGTCTTTATAGCCCCGGGGGGGCCCCTATTACCCCACATGGGTCCCTATAGCCCCTTGGAGATCCCTATTGCCCCCGGGGTGCCCCTATAGCCCCCTCTATAGCCCCGGAGGGATCCCTATTACCCCAAACGGGTACCTATAGCCCCTTACGTGTCCCTATAGGATAGGGGGGGCCCCATCGTCCCCTTCACCCCCCAACCCCGACCCCCCGATTGGCCCCATCCCCGCCCCGCGCTCACCCCCGGCGCCTCCGAGCGGTGACGTCACCAACGAAGCTCCGCCCACCCCGTCTGCAGTGACGGAGGCGGGAGAGCCCATCCCACACACACACACACACCCCCCACTAAACCCATGCGGTTGGTACGGTCCGACCCGGGGTGGAGGAGGGGGGAGCCGAGGCCATAAAGCGCCCCCGGTCGCGTTGCCCGAACCCGAACCTGAACCCCAACCCGGGTCTAACGCTTACCCCCCCCCCCAGCCCTTCCCTTGGTACCGTCCGGCCCCATTAAGCCACGCCCCCTCGAAGCCCGTCCCACTCCCCTCCGCTGCCATGGTTACGGGAGGAAGCCACTCCCACAACCCCGCGTTCCATTGGCTCCCATCATCCCCCTAAGCCCCACCCACAACAGCGCCTTCCATTCACTCAAACCCCCATAAGCCCCGCCCACAACCCCACCTCCCATTCACTCAACCCCCTTAGCCACGCCCCCGCTCATAAACCACGCCCCCATCCTTAATCCCCATTGGTCAATCCCCTTAGCCACGCCCTCTCTAAACCCCTCCCCTCCGCTTCCTTGGTTACGGGAGGAAGCCACGCCCACAAACCCGCGTTTCATAGGCTCCCATCATCCCCATAAGCCCCGCCCTCCATTCACAATCCCCATGGTCACGCCCCCTTCCATAAGCTACGCCCACAACCCCTTCTTCCATTCACCGAACTCCCTCAAGCCACGCCCCCTCCCCTAAACCACGCCCCCCATCCTTAACCCCATTGGTCCATCCCCTTTAGCCACGCCCCCTCCCCGTACCCCGGTGCCGCCGGTACAAGACGACCCGAGTTTATTAAAGGCTCCGGGCAGCGGCGGCCCCGGCGGTTGGAGCCGGCCCGGACCCGCCGGGGGCCGCCCGCGGGCGGGGCAGTGTCGGGGCTGCGGCGGGGCCCGGGCAGGGCTCCGGTGGGGGGGGGGGGGGGGAAGCGGGAGGGCGGGGAGGGCATTGGGGGGGTCCCCGGTGCATTGATGCTGGGGGAGGGGTGTCCCTTGTGAATGGGGGGCATTGGTGAATGGGGGGGGGCGTTGTGAATGGGGGCATTGGTGAATGGGGGGTCCCCGTGTATTGAATGGGGGGGGGTAGCTAGTGAGTGAGGGGGGTTGTTGTGCATTGGGGGGGGCATTAAGTGAATGGGGGGGGGGTTGGTGCATTGGGAGGGGTCCCAGTGAAACGGGGGGGTGGGCAATGGGGGGGGTCTCAGTGCATTGGGGGGGGCCCTGGTGAATGGGGGGGGTGAATGGGGGTGCATTTGGGGGGGCTGGTGGATAACGGGGGGTTCTTGGTGAATGGGGGGGGGTCCTGGGATGATGCACACGGGTCCGTCCCCCCCCCCATTCCACGAGGAGCCCCAGTCCTTGTGCATGAAGCTGGTGGCGCACAGTGCCCCCCCCCATGCACAATCACAAACACACCCCCCCCATACACAATCAATGACCCCAAGTCCTTGTGCACGGTGCCCCCCCCTCAAAGTCCTGGTGCACGACGGAGCCAGATGTGCAAGGCGTGGATGGGGGGGGCAGTTTCCTGTGGCTCTCGGTGCACACGATGTGGAGGGGGGGTGGCATTTGGGGGTGCAATGCACGAAGAAGAAGAGGGGGGGGACCCCGTTGTGGTGCACGAGGGGGGGGGAGTCGATGCACGAGGAATGTCCGGTCCCATTGCACGACGGGGGGGGGGGGGTGGGTGATGCACGAGAGGAAGGGTCCAGTCCTGGTGCAAAACGGGGGGGGGGATGCACAAGGAGGATGGGGAAGTTGGGGGGGGGTGTAGGAATGGCCTGGTCCATGGCGTACAAAGAAGGGGGGGGGGGGGAAGCTCCGGTCCTGGTGCACAAGAAGCCGTTGCACGAGGGCGTCCCCCCCCCCATAATCCCGTTGCACGAGGCCGCCGTGATCCCGATGCACGAAGGTGTCCATGATGGAGGAGGGGGGCGGGGGGGGGGGGGGGTCCCCCTTTCCCGTCGGGTGTCGAGGTCGCCCCAAGTCCCATTGCACAAGGCCGCCCCCCCCCCCCAAACCCCGCGGTATTCCCGGTATTCCCGGTGCACGGGGTCTCCTTCTCCTTGTGCTGCACGAGGAGCCCTTTGCACGAGGAGCCCTTTGCACGACGGCGGCCCCCCCCCTCCATGCACCAAAAGGGGGGGGGTGTTATTGTAGCGGGGGGGGGGCGGCAGAAAAGGGGGTGTCCCCCCCCCCTCTCCCCCTTCCCATCCCCCCCTTCCCTCCCCATCCCTCCCCACCCCCCCCCCTTCCTCCTCCCCGGGGGTCTCCGGGAGCCGCCTCCAGCCCCCCCCCACCTTCCCCTCCCACCCCACCCCCACCCCCCCCCATGTTTCCCTCCATGTTGGTTCGCTCCGCTTTGGGGGGTGTGGGGGGTGTAGGGTTGAGGGGGGAAGGTACCATTGTGGGGGGGGGGGGTGGTCCCGGCGCGCCCCCGGGGGGCGGGCGCTAGTGCTCAGCAGCGGGGCCGCGCAGATCGCCGTTGGCCGTGATCGGGGGTGGCGGGGGCAGAAGCGGGGGTCGCCCTGGGGGGGGGACCCCCCCCATACACCCCCCCCCCCCCAAGCAGCCCCCCCCCATCCCCGGCCCAGCTCACACCCGGGTCTGCTGCACCCACGGCGGAAAGCTGCCTCTCCTGTAAGGGCACCGAGGGGGCTCGGTCACCCCCCCCGCCCCCCCCCACCCCCCAGTAGCACCCCCCAATAAGCGAGGGGTCAGCCCCCCCCCGCACCCCCATTTAACCCCCCCACCATTGGCACCGCACTCACCTTCACGCCCAATGGGCACCCCCCCATCCATCCATAACCCCCCCATCACCCCCAAATTGACCCCATCACCCCCAAAGCGACCCCCCCCATATTGTCCCCCATCACCTCCTATATCCCCACCCCCACCCCCCCATTGACAATACATGGGACATGCGCCCCCACTCCCCCCTCCCTTGGCCCCCCCCCCCCCACAACGTAAAGGTTGGGTGAGGTGAGATGGGGACAGACACAGGACACGAGGATGGAGACACGGTGGGTGCCAGCGCTGGGGGGCGGTGACGGTGTCCCCCCCCCATGTCACATCCATATCATCCCCCCCCATAGGGGATGGGGACGCGGTGTCCCCAATGCGGTCACACAGCCCCAGGAGGCACAAGAAGGGGACAAAGAGGTGGGACCGTGGTGGCCCCATAGGGGATGGGGACACCCATGGGCCATGGACCTAAAGGGGACATGGGGGCACCCCCAAGGTCCATGTTCCCAATAGGATATGGGGACATCAGAGGGACATAGGGACACCCCAGGTCCATGTCCCAAATAGGACATGGGGACATCAGAGGGACATAGGGACACCCCAGGTCCATGTCCCGAATAGGACATGGGGACATCAGAGGGACATAGGGACACCCCAGGTCCATGTCCCGAATAGGACATGGGGACATCAGAGGGACATAGGAACACCCCAGGTCCATGTCCTCAATAGGACATGGGGACACAGGAGGGATATTGGGACATCAGAGGGACATAGGGACACCCCAGGTCCATGTCCCCCATAGGACATGGGGACACCCAAGTTCCATGTCCCCAAGGGCTCCCAGTGTCCCAAGGGACATGGGGACACCTCAGGTCCATGTCCCCCATAGGACATGGGGACACAGGAGGGACATTGGGACACCCAAGATCCATGTCCCCAAGGATTGGGTCCATGTCTTCAGGGCTTCTCAGTGTCCATGAGGGACACAAAGACACAAGAGGGACATGGGGACACCTGGATCCGTGTCCCTAAGGAGAAGGTCTTGGGGACATCCTGGATCCATGTCCCCAAGGTTCCCAACGTCCACTGTGAACATGGGGACACCAAATGGTCTTGGGGACATCCTGGATCCATGTCCTCAATGGCTCCCAGTGTCCATGAGGAACACAAGAAGGCCATGGAGTCACCTGAATCCATGTCCCCAGTGGCTCCCAATGTCCATGAGGGACATGGAACCACTCCAGATCCATGTCCCCAGTGGCTCCCAATGTCCATGAGGGACACGGGGCCACCAAAGGGACATGGAACCACTCCAGATCCATGTCCCCAATGGCTCCCAATGTCCATGAGGGACACGGGGCCACCAAAGGGACATGGAACCACTCCAGATCCATGTCCCCAATGACTCCCAATGTCCATGAGGGACATGGAACCGCTCCAGATCCATGTCCCCAATGGCTCCCAATGTCCATGTGGGACACGGGGCCACCAAAGGGACACGGAACCACTCCAGATCCATGTCCCCAATGGCTCCCAATGTCCATGAGGGACATGGAACCACTCCAGATCCATGTCCCCAATGGCTCCCAATGTCCATGTAGGACACGGGGCCACCGGAGGGACACGGAACCACTCCAGATCCATGTCCCCAATGGCTCCCAATGTCCAGGAGGGACACGGGGCCACCAAAGGGACATGGAACCACTCCAGATCCATGTCCCCAATGGCTCCCAATGTCCATGAGGGACACGGGGCCACCAAAGGGACATGGAACCACTCCAGATCCATATCCCCAATGGCTCCCAATGTCCATGAGGGACATGGAACCACTCCAGATCCATGTCCCCAATGGCTCCTAATGTCCATGAGGGACAGGGAAGGGACATGGCTCCGGGTGTCCCCATGTCCCCAATGGCTCCCAATGTCCATGAGGGACACGGGGCCACCAAAGGGACATGGAACCACTCCAGATCCATGTCCCCAATGGCTCCCAATGTCCACGTGGGACACGGGGCCACCAAAGGGACATGGAACCACTCCAGATCCATGTCCCCAATGGCTCCCAATGTCCACGTGGGACACGGGGCCACCAAAGGGACATGGAACCACTCCAGATCCATGTCCCCAATGGCTCCCAATGTCCACGTGGGACACGGGGCCACCAAAGGGACATGGAACCACTCCAGCTCCATGTCCCCAATGGCTCCCAATGTCCAGGAGGGACACGGGGCCACCAAAGGGACATGGAACCACTCCAGATCCATGTCCCCAATGGCTCCCAATGTCCATGAGGGACATGGAACCGCTCCAGATCCATGTCCTCAACGGCTCCCAGTGTCCGTAAGGAACATGGGCCCACCAGAGGGACATGGAACCACTCCAGATCCATGTCCTCAACGGCTCCCAGTGTCCATAAGGAACATGGGCCCACCAGAGGGACATGGAACCACTCCAGATCCATGTCCCCAATGGCTCCCAATGTCCATGAGTGACACGGGGCCACCAAAGGGACATGGAACCACTCCAGATCCATATCCCCAATGGTTCCCAATGTCCATGTGGGACAGGGAAGGGACACGGCTCCGGGTGTCCCCATGTCCCCAAGGGCTCCCCGATGTCCCCTGGGCTCTCCCTATGGGGCCAAGGGGGGGTCGGGAAGGGGACGGGGACGTGAGGACCCACCTTGAGTGTCACCGGAGGCCGGGGGTCCCGTGACAATGGCAGGCGCTACCTGACGGACAGCTAGGACGAAGAGAGACACAGGGGGGGGTCAGGGGGGGGGACCCCATGGTCCCCTTGGTGGCCTTTATTGGGGGGGGGGATTGGTGGTGACCCCATCCCAAGGAGGGGTCCATGGTTGGATCCGTCTCTGGAGGGGGCAATGGTGGCCTTGGGGACACGTTGGTGGCCCCGTGTCCCTCTGGTGTCCTGTGTCCCATGGGAAGGGGGGGGGGGGGAGCGTGTGTGGTCGCCCCCCCCCCCAAAGGGTGGCCCTGGTTCTATTGGGGGTGTCCTTGGAGGTGGCCCTGACCCCCCCTCGAAGGGGACAATGTCCCCCCCAAGGGTGGCTCTGTCCCTCGCTGGGGGTGACCCCCCCCAGGCACGGCCCTGCCCCATAGAGGGGTCCCAATGTCCCCCCCCAAGAGGTGGCCGCATCCCCAGAGGGGGGACCCCAATGTCCCCACGGGGGGGCTCTGTCCCCATCCCCGGGGGGGGGGCTGTGCCCCCCCCCAACCGGGGTCCCCTTTTGTCCCCCCTGGTGTGACCCTGTCCCCATAGGGGTCCTGCCAGGTCCCCATGCCCCCCCCCAGGGGTGCCTCTGTCCCCCTATGCCACCCTCATGCCCCCCAGGGGCCACCACGTGTCCCCGCCAGGCATCCCCTTGTGCCCTCTAAGGGTGGCCCTGGGCCCCCATAGGTGACCATAGATCCCTATAGGTGACCACAGACCCCTATAGGTGACCATAGATCCCCTATAGGTGACCATAGACCCACTATAGCTGACCACAGACCCCTATAGGTGACCATAGACCCACTATAGGTGACCACAGACCCACTATAGGTGACCACAGACCCCTATAGGTGACCATAGACCCACTATAGCTGACCACAGACCCACTATAGGTGACCATAGACCCCTATAGGTGACCATAGACCCACTATAGCTGACCACAGACCCACTATAGGTGACCACAGACCCCTATAGGTGACCATAGACCCCCCCCATAGGTGACCAAACCCAACCCAGGGGTGCCCATAACCCCCCACCCATAGGGTGCCCACATCCCAATGAGGGTCCCAATAACTCCCCATGGGTGCCCATAGACCCCCATAACCATCCCCATGGGTGCCCATAGACCCCATAACCATCCCCATGGGTGCCCATAGACCCCCAATAACCACCCCATAGGCACCCACAGACCCCAATCCCCCCCCATAGACCCCAATCCTCCCTCCATAGGCACCCATAGACCCCAATACCCCCCCATTGACCCCAATAACCACCCCCATAGACCCCAATACCACCCCAGTAGCCCCCAATCCCACCCAATAGCCCCCAGTAACCACCCATAGACCCCTATAACCCCCCTATAGGCATCCATAGACTCCTAATAACCCCTCATAGACCCCAATAACCCCCCATGGACCCCTATAGACCCCCAATAGCCCTCTATAGACCCGCAATAACCCCCCATAGGCACCCATAGACCCCCCATAGGCACCCATAGACCCCAATTATCCCCTATAGACCCCCAATAACCCGCCATAGACCCCCAATGACCCCCATAGACCACAATTACCCCCACGTAGACCCAATTACCCATCTTAGACCCCCAATAACCCCCCATAGACCCCAATAACCCCTCCATAGACCCAAATAACCCCTCCATAGACCCCAATTATCCCCCATGGACCCCCAATAACCCCCCATAGACCTAATAACCACCCCCATAGACCCCAATTACCCCCCATAGACCCTCAATACCCCCCCATAGCCCCCCAATAACACCCCTGTAGACTCGAATTACCCCCTATAGACCGCAATAACCACCCCATAGACCCCAATTACCTCCTATAGACCCCAATAACCTCCCATAGACCACAATAACCACCCCCATCTACCCCAATAACCCCCATAGACCCCCAATAACCCCCTCTAGACCCCAATAACCACTCCCATAGACCTAAATTACCCCCCATGGACCCCCAATAACCCCCAATAAACACCCCCATCTACCCCAATAACCACCCCCATCTACCCCAATAACCCCCCATAGACCCCCAATAACCCCCCATAGCCCCCAATAACCCCCATAGCCCCCCAATAACCCCCCACAGCCCCCAATAACCCCCCATAGACTCCAATAACCCCCAATAACCACCCATAGACCCCAATAAACCCCCCATAGCCCCCAATAACCACTCCCATAGACCCAAATTACCCCCCATCGACCCCCAATAACCCCCCATAGACTCCAATAACCCCCAATAACCACCCCCATCTACCCCAATAACCCCCCTTAGCCCCCAATAACCCCCCATAGACCCCCAATAACCCCCCTTAGCCCCCAATAACCCCCCACAGACCCCCAATAACCCCCCATAGACCCCCAATAACCCCCCACAGACCCCCAATAACCCCCCACAGACCCCCAGTAACCCCCCATAGACCACAATTATCCTCCATGGACCCCCAATAACCCCCCATGGACTCCAATAACCCCCCAATAAACCCCCCCCATAGCCCCCCAATAACCCCCCAATAGAACTTCCCCCCCCCCCCATCCCCCCCCCCCTCCCCCCCCCCCCCCAGCGCGGCGGTGGGATGGGGGATGGGACACGGAGCAGAGCAATGACATTGTAATTTCCACCTGAGCGTCGAGCAGCCGCCGGCGGCCCTCGGCCGGGTCGTGGGCGCCCAAGTGATCCCTGCGCAGCTCCTGCTCCACCAGCATCAGCCTGCGGGGCCAGGCTTCACCGGGGTCATGCTGCCACCCCCCGGTGGGCGGGGGAACTGCAGCACCGCCGGGAGCGGTACAGCCCACGCGACACCCGCCCGGGGTACCCATCACCATCATCACCATCATCATCACCATCATCACCATCATCACCATCGCCACCCGCCAAGCGGGGGCCGTGCTGCCACCCCGAGGGGGAAAGGGGGAACTGCAACGCACAGCTCAATACGCAGAGGCACGGGGGGGGGGGGTAACGAATGGGGGGACCATATGGGGATACCCCATGGGGGATACCACGTAAGGACATGGGGATGCCCCATAGGGATACCACAGGGGGGTGCCTCATAGGGATAGCCCATAGGGACATGGAGGTACCCCATGGGGATACTCCATAGGGACATGGGGGTACCACATGGGGATACCCCATAGGGACAGGGGGATACCCCATAGGGATACCCCATGGGGACACAGAGATACCCCATAGAGACACGGGGATACTCCATAGGGATACCCAACTAGGACATGGGGATATCCCATAGGAAAACCCAATAGGGACAGGGGGATACACCATAGGGATACCCCATGGGGACAGGGGGATACCCCACAGGGATACCCCATGGGACAGGGGGACACCCCATAAGGATACCCCATGGGGATAGGGGGATACCCCATAGGGATACCCCATAGAGATACCCCATAGGGACAGGGGGATACCCCATAGGGATACCTCATAGGCACATGGGGACATCCCGGGGACACCTCCCACCCCCCAACCCCAACACTCCCGTGATGGGATGAGATGGGGAGTGGGGATACCCCATAGGGATACCCCATAGGGAAACCCCATAGCAACATGGGGATACCCCATAGGGGTACCCCACAGGGACATGGGGATACCCCATAGGGACACGGGGATACCCCATAAGGACATGGGGATACCCCATAGACATACCCCATAGCCACACAGGGATACCCCATAGGGGTACCCCACAGGGACACAGGGATACCCCATAGGGATTACCATAGGGGCACAGGGACACCCATAGGGACACCCCCTGAGCACACTCTGATTCATGGGGACCCCCGCACCACCACCAGGGACACTCAGGGTGATGGAGACAGCCCTGGGGTACCCACCCAGCACCCAGCACCCAGCACCCAGGGCCACCCAGCCCATATCCAGCTATGGCCGGGTACCCCCATGTCCCCCTGTGCCCCTATGTCCCTCTATGTCCTTCTATGTCCCCATGTCCTTCTATGTCCTTCTATGTCCCCGTGTCCCTCTATGTCCTTCTATGTCCCCCTGTCCTTCTATGTCCTTCTATGTCCCCATGTCCTTCTATGTCCTTCTATGTCCCCCTGTCCTTCTATGCCCTTCTATGTCCCCCTGTCCTTCTATGTCCTTCTATGTCCCCCTGTCCCTCTATGCCCTTCTATGTCCCCATGTCCTATGCCCTTCTATGTCCCCATGTCCTTCTATGTCCTTCTATGTCCCCCTGTCCTTCTATGTCCTTCTATGTCCCCATGTCCCTCTATGTCCTTCTATGTCCCCATGTCCTTCTATGTCCTTCTATGTCCCCATGTCCTTCTATGTCCCCCTGACCTTCTATGTCCTTCTATGTCCTTCTATGTCCCCATGTCCCTCTATGTCCTTCTATGTCCCCATGTCCTTCTATGTCCTTCTATGTCCCCATGTCCTTCTATGTCCTTCTATGTCCCCCTGTCCTTCTATGTCCTTCTATGTCCCCATGTCCTTCTATGTCCTTCTATGTCCCCCTGTCCTTCTATGTCCTTCTATGTCCCCATGTCCTTCTATGTCCCCATGTCCTTCTATGTCCTTCTATGTCCCCATGTCCTTCTATGTCCTTCTATGTCCCCATGTCCTTCTATGTCCTTCTACGTCCCCATGTCCTTCTATGTCCCCCTGTCCTTCTATGTCCTTCTATGTCCCCCTGTCCTTCTATGCCCTTCTATGTCCCCATGTCCTTCTATGTCCTTCTATGTCCCCCTGTCCTTCTATGTCCTTCTATGTCCCCATGTCCTATGCCCTTCTATGTCCCCATGTCCTTCTATGTCCTTCTATGTCCCCCTGTCCCTCTATGCCCTTCTATGTCCCCATGTCCTATGCCCTACTATGTCCCCATGTCCTTCTATGTCCTTCTATGTCCCCCTGTCCTTCTATGTCCTTCTATGTCCCCATGTCCCTCTATGTCCTTCTATGTCCCCATGTCCTTCTATGTCCTTCTATGTCCCCATGTCCTTCTAGTCCTTTATGTCCCCTATGTCCTTCTATGTCCCCCTGTCCTTCTATGTCCTTCTATGTCCCCATGTCCTTCTATGTCCTTCTATGTCCCCATGTCCTTCTATGTCCTTCTATGTCCCCAGTCCTTCTATGTTCCCTTCTATGCTCCCCCTGTCCTTCTATGTCCTTCTATGTCCCCCTGTCCTCTAGTCCTTCTATGTCCCCCTGTCCTTCTATGTCCTTCTATGTCCCCCTGTCCTTCTATGCCTTCTATGTCCCCATGTCTTCTATGTCCCTTCTATGTCCCCATGTCCTTCTACTGTCCTTCTAGGTCCCCTCCCTGTCCTTCTAGTCCCTTCTATGTCCCCCTGTCCTCTATGTCCTTCTATGTCCCCCTGTCCTTCTACGTCCTTCTATGTCCCCCTGTCCCTTCTATGTCCTCTATGTCCCCCTGTCCTTCTATGTCCTTCTATGTCCCCCTGTCCTTCTACGCCCTTCTATGTCCCCCTGTCCTTCTATGTCCTTCTATGTCCCCCTGTCCTTCTATGTCCTTCTATGTCCCCCTGTCCTTCTATGTCCTTCTATGTCCCCCTGTCCTTCTATGTCCTTCTATGTCCCCCTGTCCTTCTACGTCCTTCTATGTCCCCATGTCCTTCTATGTCCTTCTATGTCCCCATGTCCTTCTATGCCCTTCTATGTCCCCATGTCCTTCTATGTCCTTCTATGTCCCCCTGTCCTTCTACGTCCTTCTATGTCCCCATGTCCTTCTATGTCCCCATGTCCCTCTATGCCCTTCTATGTCCCCCTGTCCTTCTATGTCCTTCTATGTCCCCCTGTCCATCTATGCCCTTCTATGTCCCCCTGTCCTTCTATGTCCTTCTATGTCCCCATGTCCCTCTATGCCCTTCTATGTCCCCATGTCCTTCTATGTCCTTCTATGTCCCCATGTCCTATGCCCTTCTATGTCCCCATGTCCTTCTATGTCCCCATGTCCTCCTCTATCCCCTATGTCCCTCCATGTCCCCATGTCCTCTATCTTCTATGTCCCCATGCCCTCCTCTATCCCCTATGCCCTCCCCTATCTCCTATGTCCCTCTATGTCCTCCCCATCCCCACATCCCCCCCGTGACCCCCATGCCCCACCGCGTGTCCCCGGCGTCCCCTCGGCGTCCCCGGGGCCGGGGCCCTCCCTCACCTGCCGATGATGCTCTTGATCTGCGAGTCCTTCTCGGCCTGCTGCTGGCGCAGGCGCTTCTCGCTCTGCTCCAGGCGGTGCTGGTACTGGAGCAGGATGCGGCTCGTCTGCTCCTCCTGCGACACCAGGCGCCGCTCGTACTCCTCCAGCTTCCGGTTGGACATGTGCAGCCGTTCCTTCAGCGAGTGGATCTCCTCCTCGTACTCCTTCACCTGCCACAGTGCACACTGCAGAGCGCCGCCGACAGCCCCCAAAGGGGGGACAACCCCAAAGGTGTCACCTAAACCCATCCGTTCCCATCATGGTGTCACCTAAACTCATTGATTCCTATCATGGTGTCACCTAAACGCCTCCGTTCCCATCATGGTGTCACCTAAACGCCTCCGTTCCTATCATGGTGTCACCTAAACCCATCCGTTCCTATCATGGTGTCACCTAAACGCCTCCGTTCCTATCATGGTGTCACCTAAACCCATCCGTTCCCATCATGGTGTCACCTAAACTCATTGATTCCCATCATGGTGTCACCTAAATCCACCCATTTCCATCATGGTGTCACCTAAAACCATCCGTTCCCATCATGGTGTCACCTAAACTCATTGATTCCCATCATGGTGTCACCTAAACGCCTCCGTTCCCATCATGGTGTCACCTAAATCCACCCATTCCCATCATGGTGTCACCTAAACTCATTGCTTTCCCATCATGGTGTCACCTAAATCCTCCCATTTCCATCATGGTGTCACCTAAAACCATCCGTTCCCATCATGGTGTCACCTAAACCCCTCCATTCCCATCATGGTGTCACCAAAACCCATCCGTTCCCATCATGGTGTCACCTAAACCCATCTGTTCCCATCATGGTGTCACCTAAACCCATCCGTTCCCATCATGGTGTCACCAAAACGCCTCCGTTCCCATCATGGTGCCACCAAAACCCCTCCATTCCCATCATGGTGTCACCTAAACCCATCCGTTCCAATCATGGTGTCACCTAAACCCATCTGTTCCCATCATGGTGTCACCTAAACCCCTTCATTCCCATCATGGTGTCACCTAAACCCCTCCGTTCCCATCATGGTGTCACCTAAACTCATCCATTCCCATCATGGTGTCACCTAAACTCATTGATTCCCATCATGGTGTCATCTAAACTCATTGATTCCCATCATGGTGTCACCTAAAGACCATGGGTAACACCATGGTGATGCTTAAATCCATGGATCCTCACCATGGTTACACCTAAAGAGCATGGATAACACCATGGTGATACCCAAAGACCATGGAACCATACTATGGTGACACCTAAAACCATGAATTACCATCATGGTGATACCTAAAGCAATGGATTCCCACCATGGTGACAGCCTAAATTCCATAGATTCCCACCATGGTGATACCTAAACCCATTGATAACACCATGGTGATGTCTAAACCCATGGATTCCCACCATGGTGATACCTAAACCCATTGATAACACCACAGGGTACCTAAGCCCATGGATCCCCATCACGGTGACACCAAAAGACCACGGATAACACCACGGCGGTCCACCAAGATCATCACCTGGCACACGGACCCTTGGATCTCCACAACCAGGCTCCCTCATCTCTTGGGACCTGAACCCCTTTGAACCCTTTGCTCCACCAGGACCATCCCCTTTGGCTCTCCAAAGACCCCTTCCACCCATAGCCCTACGGCTGTGCCGAAGGTCCCTACCCGGTCCAGCCGGCTCTCGTCCATGGACTTGGAGTACTCCTTGAGCTTGTACTCCTCGCGCTCGATGTGGGAGCTCTCGATGTCGGCCGAGAGGTGCGGCATGTTGGACACCCAGGCCACCGTGCGCTCCGCCGCCGGCATCACCGGGTTCAGCGTCGACGGCGTCTGCGAGGCCTATGGGATGGGGTGGAAGGGTACGGCTTCGGTGCCCCACGGGTGGGCAACCCATAGGTTGCTGTCCGTCCGTCCGTCCCCACCATACTCCGGGTCCCCATCTTCCCCCATGGTCCCCCATCCCCACCACGTTGCCCATGTCCCCGCATCACCCAACACCGCATCCCACCGCATCCCCATGTCCCACATCCCCACCATGACCCCATGGCCCCATAGCCCCTCCACAACCCCACATCCCACATGTCCCCATGCCCCACATCCCCACTTATGACCCCATATCTCCCATATCCTTCATGTCCTCCGTGTCCTCCTATCCCCCCATGTCCCCCCTTGTCTGCCATATCCTTCATGTCCTCCATGTCCACCTATCCCCCCCTGTCCTCATGTCCCCATCCCCACCATATCCCCATCCCCACCATATCCTCATGTCTACTCATATCTCCATGCATCACCATGACCCTCATCACCCCCATATCCCCATCCCCCCATATCCTCACGTCCTCATCCCTACCATGTCCCCATATCCACTCATATCTCCATGCATCACCATGTCTCCCCATGTCCCCATATCCCCATCCCCACCGTATCCCCATATCCACTCGTATCTCCATGCACCACCAGCGTCCCTCATCACCCCCATCTCCCCCGTAACCCCCGTGCTCCCCATCCCCACCACAATCCCCATCTCCCCACCTGTTTGGTTACCGGCGCCTTCATCCCGGCCACCGACGCCTCCTTGGCCAGGGAGGGTTGCCGGGACCGGGGGGGTCCATAGGCCGGCTCCGGTGATGCCAACAGGTTCCCACTGGCCTGGCCGGGGCTTGGAGGGCACCCCAAGAGCCGACGGCCCCGCGCCCCCCCCTTTCCCTGCCCGTGCCCCCCTCGGGGTGGGAGGCGGGGGGGCCCCGATGGTGATTTGGGGGGGGGCCAGGCTGTCCTGCAGGGACAGTTGCCTCCGGCCAAAGTCCCCCCCGGGCCGAGCGAACTCATCGCTGTAGCTGTGGCTATGGGTGATGTGCTTGGAGGGAGGAGCCACCAGCTCCTCGCTCTTACTGTACCCATGCAACGGAGGGGCGAAAGGTCCTTCCCCCCCCGCCTCCGGACCCCTCAAAGGTCCATCGGCAGCCAAATGGAACAGAGGGTTTTGAAACGAAAGCGGAACCCGCAATTGGGGACCCCCGGCTTCCGGCACCCCCAAACGAGGGGGGGCCAAACTGGAGGCGCTGCCTTGAGACAATCGACCGGGACGGAGCCCTCCGCCGGCTCCCCCCGGGGCCGGACCCCCGGCTGCGAGCAGCTCGGCGGGGAGGCTCGGGACGCTGTCGACGCGCCCGTCCTGCAGGTCCAACATGGACACGCTCTTGCCCACCCCCAGCGCCCCCCGCCCGCCCTCGGGCTCCGTGAGGTCGGAGCTGCTGGTGCAATAGGCGGGGGACGAGCGGGCGAGAGGGGGGCGGCTCAGGACCAGCACCTCCTGCGGGCCCTTCTCCTGCGGCGGGGAGGGCAGGCGGGGCACCTCCATGGAGCTGCGGGGATTGGGGGGGGGGTCAGGCACGGGCAATATCCGTCCCCCCCCCACCCCTTCACCCGCACCGGCTCCTGCTCCATCTCCATCGCATCCCCATCTCCATGCTCTTCACATCACATCTCCATCTCCATCCTCATCCCATCACATCCCCATCTCCATCCTCATCCCATCCCCATCTCCGTCCCCATCCTCATCCCATCACATCCCCATCTCCATCTCCATTTCTAGCTCCATCTCCATCCCATCACATCCCTATCTCCATCTCCATCTCTAGCTCCATCTCCATCCCATCACATCCCCATCTCCATCTCCATCTCCATCCTCATCCCATCACATCCCCATCTCCATCCTCATCCCATCACATCCCCATCTCCATTTCTAGCTCAATCTCTATGCTCATTCTCATCTCCATCCCCATCTCCATCTCTAGCTCCATCTCCATCCTCATTCTCACCTGCATCCCCATCTCCATCCTCATTCCCACCTCCATCCCCATCTCCATCTCTAGCTCCATCCACAGACCCATCTCCATCCTCATCCCATCACGTCCCATCTCCAGCTCCAGCTCCATCTCCATCTCCAGCCTCATTCTCATCTCCATCCCTATCTCCATCTCTAGCTCCATCTCCAGACCCATCTCCTTCCTCATCCCATCCTCATCCCCATCTCTAGCTCCATCTCCATCCTCAGACACATCTCCATCTCCATTCTCAAACCCATCTCCATCTCCATCCTGTCCCCATTCCCATCCCCAAACCCATTTCATCCTCATCCCATCTCCATCCCAGTCCCACCCCCAACCTCATCTCCATCTCTATCTCCAGCTCCATCCCAATCCTAATCCTTACCCCCATCCCATCCCCATCCCACATTGTCCCCATCCCCATCGCTCACCTATTGAGGCCCCGCACCATGTAGGACTGGAGGTCAACGGAGCTGTGGAGGCAGAGAGTGGGGTGACCACAGGGACCCGCAGTGGGAGGTGACACCCCAACTGCGACTGGGGGCCATAGGGTGACACCATGAGGACATGGGTGGTGACAGTGGGGGACATGGAGAGGTATCCGTGATGGTGTGGAGGTACCATAATGATAGGGAGGTACCATAATGATGGGGGGGTACCATGATGCTGTTGGAGGTATCATGATGCCATTGGGGTTACCATGAAGATGTTGGGGTACCGTGATGATGTCGTGGGTACCATGATGATGTTGGGGGCACCATGATGCCATTGGGGTTGCCATGATGATGTTGGGGTACTGTGATGATGTTGGGGGCACCATGATGCTGTTGTGGGTATCATGATGCTATTGGGAGTACCATGATGCTCTTGGAGGTACCATGATGACGGGGGGGGTACCATGATGCTGTTGGGGGCACCATGATGCTGTTGGGGGTAGCATGATGATGGGGAAGTACCATGATGTTGTTGGAGGTATCATGATGATGAGGGGTACCATGATGCTGTTGGAGGTACCATGATGATGTTGTGGGTATCATGATGCTATTGGGAGTACCATGATGCTCTTGGAGGTACCATGATGACGGGGGGGTACCATGATGCTGTTGGGGGTACCATGATGATGGGGGGGGTACCATGACAATGTTGGGGGTACCATGATGCTATTGGGGGTACCCCAGTGTGTTCCTGGCGGGGGGGGGGGGGGATCCTCACCTGTTGAGGTCACGCACGAGGTAGGGCTGGAGGTCGGCGGAGGGGCCCCGCAGCACCAACCCCTTGGGGGGCAGGCGCTCGCCCTGGCTGGGCTGCCGCTGCAGGTGGGGGTTGCGCAGGGCCACGCTGATGTCCGTCAGCAGCCGCGGCAGCGGCCCCAACTTCAGCAGCGCCTCCTGCGAACAGCGAGCGCATGGCACCATCACCACCACGCGGTGAGCACCCGCGGGGGGACAGCGGTGGATGGGGCAGCAGTGACCGCCCACAGTGGGATATGGGGGGGCTTGGACCTCAATGATCACACATGGGAGGACATGGGTGGATGGGACCTCAATGATCACACATGGGAGGGCATGGGTGGATGGGACCTCAGTGATCACACATGGGAGGACATGGGTGGATGGGACCTCAGTGATCACACATGGGAGGACATGGGTGGATGGGACTGCAATAATCACCTCTGTGGGGTCATGGGTTGATAGGACCTCAATGACCACACATGGGAGAACATGGGTGGATGGGACCTCAATGATCGCACATGGGAGGACATGGATTGATGGGACTGCAATGACGTCTCTTTAGAGGACATGGGTGGATGGGACTTCAATCACCCCCTATGGTGAGACATGGGGGTCTTGGACCCCAGTGACCACCTCTGAGGAGGACATGGGCAAATGGGACCCCAATGACCACTCATGGTGGGACATGGATTGATGGGACCTCAATGACAACCTCTGGGGGACATGGGCAGATGGGACCTCAATGACCACTCATGGTGGGACATGGGTTGATGGGACCTCAACGACCACCTCGGGGGGACATGGGCAGATGGGACCCCAATGCCCTCCCATGGTGGCTCATGAATGGATGAGGTCCCAAAACGCCCTTTCGGGGCCACCCAGGCATCCAGGACCCCAAGGCCCCACGTGTCCCAGGGGTGGCGGTACCTTGCTGAGCTGGGACATGACCTCCCAGAGGAGGGCGTGCAGGGTGGACAACTCGCGGCCCAGGTCGATGTAGCCCTCGAAGCTGGTGCTGTTGGTGAGGGTGTCCAGGTTGGAGATCTCATAGAGGAACTGCTGCATGCTGGTCCACTCCAGCTCCAGGAACTCGTTCATGAAGGCCATGTACTCCTCCTTGCTGCCAAACCTGTGGGCAGGAGCTCATCAAGGCCACCCCAAGAGCTGTTGTCCCCCCGCACCGGCCTTGCCCACCATGCTCTGTCCCTTCTGTCCCCCCAGCTTCCTTCATAAAGCTCCGTCTGATCTTCACGCAGCTTGGCTCTCTGTTTGTCCTCCATCCATCTGTAGAACTTATCCACCCATCCATCCATTCATCCATCATCCATCCATCCATCCATCCATCCATCCATCCATCCATCCATCATCCATCATCCATCCATCATCCATTCATCCATACATCATCCATCCATCATCCATCCATCCATCCATCCATCCATCATCCATCCACCTCCTCTCCACCCCCCACAGATCTTTGCACCCACCCACCCCAACCCTCCCCCACCTCCCTCCCACCCCGGTGGCCGGGCTCTCACTTGGTGAAGTTGGCCAGGTTCTGGATGACCTTGGCAATGAGGGTGAGGGTGCGGGCGGTCTGCTCATCGGGGTACTCCTGCATGAGGCCGAAGAGGCTGGGGGACATCACGGCGGGGCACAGGAACCTCAAGAAGAGCGAGGCGCTGATCAAGCGGTCGGCGATGTCCTCCCGGCCCCGCTCGGCGCAACGCAACCGCCACGAGGCGAAGACCTCCTTCAGCTCCCTCGGGAACACGCTGCGTGGTGACGGGACACCAACGGTCACGGAGCCGCAGTGAGGACCCCCCCCACACCACCACCACCACCACCACCACCACTACCACCACCCAGGGGTGCCGCCAGCCCCAAGGGCTCACCAATGGGAGTTGACCACCTTGCAGAGGGCCAGCTCGCAGCACATGCGGAGGTTGGCCTGGTGATCGGCCAAGGTGGAGGCTGAGCACTTCATGGGGTCCACCTCGCAGTTCTCCTCGGACTCGTACAGGGCTCGGATGAACTCACCTGGATTGGGGGGGGCAGAGGGGTCCGGGGACATCAGGGACCACCCCACTGTCCCACAGCCGAGTCACCGTGATGGGGCCACAACCATGAGTAGGGACCACCCAACCACCCCAAGGCCATGTCAATGGGAACGTGACCATGTGTTGGTCCCCACACTCATCAACTTCTCTACCATCAACTGCTCAACCATCCCATCACCATAGCAATAGGGATGCAGGTTGTGTATGGACCGCCTATGAGAAGGAACCACCCAACCACCCCATGGCCATGCCAATGGAGATGTGACCATGCCAATGGGAACATGACCATGTGTTGGTCCCCACACACATCAACTTCTCAACCATCAACCGCTCAACCATCCCATCACCATAGCAATAGGGATGCAGGTTGTGCATGGACCGCCTATGAGAAGGGACCACCCAACCACCCCAATGGGACAATGGCCATGCATGGGGACTCTTGGCCATGCTGGGGCTTGGTGGAGCTCACCAATGGCATCCTTGAGGTATTTCTGGCCAATGAGCTTCAGATACTCCTCAATGGCTTTCGTGGCGAGGGTGTTCTCCCGGAAGATGAGGTGCTCCCGGTCCATGAAGCGATCCACCTCCGTCATGGCCATGTCCGACAGGAAGTCCTGCCCATGGCTGTCAGGGCAGCCCCGTGCCCAGACACCCTCCCTGCACTCTTCCGTCTGTCCTCTCTCTTCTATCCATTCATCCATCCGTCCATCCATCCATCCATCCATCGTCCATCCATCCATCATCCATCCATCCATCCATCCATTCATCCATCCTTCCATCCATCATCCATCCATCCATTCATCATCCATCCATCCATCCATCCATCATACATCCATCCATCCATCCTTCATCCATCCATCATCTATCATCCATCCATCCATCCATCCATCCATCCATTCATCCATCCATCCATCCATCCTTCATCCATCCATCATCTATCATCCATCCATCCATCCATCCATCCATCCATTCATCCATCATCCATCCATCCATTCATCATCCATCCATCCATCCATTATCCATCCATCATCCATTCATCCTTCCATCATCCATCCATCCATCCATTCATCCATCATCCATCCATCCATCCATCCATCCATCATCCATCCATCCATCCATCCATCATTAATTCATCCATCATCCATCCATCCATCCATCATCCATCCATCTGTCATCCATCCATTCATCCATCATCCATCCATCCATCCATCATCCATCCATCCATCCATCATCCATCCATCCATCATCCATCCATCCATCCATCTGTCATCCATCCATCATCCATCCATCCGTCATCCATCCATCATCCATCCATCCATCATCCATCCATCCATCCATCATCCATCCATCCATCCATCATCCATCCATCCATCCATCATCCGTCCATCATCCATCATCCATCCATCGTCATCCCTCATCCACCCACCCATCCATCCATCCATCCATCCACCCATCCATCCATCCATCCATGCATCCATGCATCCATCCACCCGTCCATCCACCCATCCATCCGTCCCTCCATCATCCATCCATCCATCCATCCATCATACATCCATCCATCCATCATACATCCATCCATCTGTCATCCATCCATCATCCATCCATCCGTCATCCATCCATCCGTCATCCGTCCATCATCCATCCATCGTCATCCCTCATCCACCCACCCGTCCGCCCATCATCCATCCATCCATCCACCCCTCCCTCATCCATCCTCCACCTCTCCATCCTTCCCCCAACCCTCCCTCCCTCCATCCCCATCCCCACCTTCGCCTTGCCGGTGCTCTGCAGGATGTGCACCAGCGCGCAGGCCACCTCCTCCTTGCTCTTCACGCTCAGCACCGGCTCCAACACCGCGCACAGCATCCGATAGTTATTGGTCACGTACTCAGCAAACTCCTTGTAGAGCTCCATGGGGAGGATGCTCATGGTCTGGAACCTGCTCTTCACCCGCAGCGCCGGACACCCCGCTTTGCTCTTGCTCCCGCTGGGCTGGCTCAGCGGGTACCACTGCTCGGCGAAGTGCCTGCCGGTGACGCTGGCGATGGGGATGCTCACCATCCCCACGTAGTTGCTCTTGTCCTTCTTCCGCTTCTTATCCGTGTCCTTGTAGAGGTGGAGCCGGATGGTGCGGACGGCCGGCAGGTTGTTGAACTCGAAGTGCTCGCCCCAAAAGACGTTGTCGGTGCGGGCCTTGCTGGTGGTGCGGGCGTAGAGCATGTCGTCCAGGCACAGCTCGCAGTAGTAGCGCTTCTTGGGGGGCAGATCCCGCGCCTCGATCACCCACAGCTTCAGGACGTTGTCCACCCGGCGGCTGTTGTCCTAAAAAGGGAGGGGGGGGGATGATGGATGTGGGGGTGAGGACGTGGGCAGCTCGAGGAGGTGGAGATGGGGGTGGTGGGCACCACCGGCCGGGGGGATACCAAGGGGAGAGGGGGGCTGAGGGGGGTTACCAGGAGCAGGGACCACCCTGGGGATGTTACCAGTGAGCATCCCCATCCCCATCAATGACCATCCTCATCCTCACCAGTAACCATCAACATCCCCGTCCATGACCATCCTCATCCTCACCGGTGAGCATCCCCATCCCCATCAATGGCCATCCTCATCCTCACCAGTGAGCATCCCCATCCCCATCAATGACCATCCTCATCCTCACCAGTGAGCATCCCCATCCCCATCGATGACCATCCTCATCCTCACCAGTGAGCATCCCCATCCCCATCAATGACCATCCTCATCCTCACCAGTGACCATCAACATCCCCATCAATGACCATCCTCATCCTCACCAGTGACCATCAACATCCCCACCAGTGAGCATCAACATCCCCACCAGTGAGCATCAACATTCCCATCAATGGCCATCCTCATCCTCACCAGTGACCATCAACATCCCCATCAATGACCATCCCCATCCTCACCAGTGACCATCAACATCCCCACCAGTGACCATCCCCATTCTCACCAGTGAGCATCTCCATCTCCACCAGTGACCATCCCCATCCCCACCAGTGACCATCCCCATTCTCACCAGTGACCATCAGTATCCCCACCAGTGACTATCAACATCCCCACCAGTGACCATCCTCATCCCCACCAGAGAGCATCTCCATCCCCACCAGTGAGCATCCTCATCCTCACCAGTGACCATCGCCACCCTCACCAGTGAGCATCCTCATCCTCACCAGTGACCGTCAACATCCCAACCAGTGAGCATTGCCATCCCCATCAATGACCATCCCCACCCTCACCAGTGACCATCAACATCCTCACCAGTGAGCATCAACATCCACACCAATTGACCATTCTTATCCATACCAGTTGACCATCCCCATCCATTGACCATTCCCATCCTCACCACTTGGCTGTCTCCATCAGTTGACCATCCCCATCCCCATCCATTGACCATTCCCATCCCCACCTCTTGACTGTCTCCATCAGTTGACCATCCCCATCAGTTGACCATCCCCATCCCCATCCATTGACCATTCCCATTCCCACCTCTTGACTGTCTCCATCAGTTGACCATCCCCATCCCCATCCCCATCCATTGACCATTCCCATCCCCACCTCTTGACTGTCTCCATCAGTTGACCATCCCCATCCCCATCCATTGACCATTCCCATCCCCACCTCTTGCCCATCCCCACCAGCTGATCTTCACCTTGTTGGGCTTCACAGCCCTCTGCAGGTTCTCGATCCATTTGTCCCTCTCAGCAGCCGAGCGGCACGCGAAGCACTTGGTCCCAGAAGCCGTGGTCACCTTGAGAGGGGGGGTTGATGGTGGTCAAACCCTCATCCATCCATCATCCATCCATCATCCATCCATCACCCATCTATCATCCATCATCCATCCATCCATCATCCATCATCCATCCGTCATCCATCATCCATTCATCCATCATCCATCATCCATCCATCATCCATCATCCATCCATCATCCATCCATCATCCATCCATCATCCATCCCCATCCCCATCACCCATCCATGGAGATGCCCGGACACCACGGAGATGCCCGGGGCTCTGGTCCCTACCTCGAAGCAGAACTCCTGGCCCAGGATGCTGCTGTGCACAGCTTTGATGATGGAGTCTTCATCCAGGTTCAGCTCCAGAGCTTCGGCCGCGCTGCTGGGGCTCAGCAGGGACTCGTGCGAATGGGACTCCTTGAAGCTCTGCATCAGCCGGGCCCTGGGTTGGGGGGGGACAACGTGGGGGGACACCCGGGAGTCACCCCCCCAACCCCACCTATGGCACCTCCCATGGGGACCCCCCCACCAAGGCCCCTGAGATGCGGGAGTCTGGGGTCACCCCCAAAAGAGGGGACACCCAAAATAGAGGATCCCAGGGGTGCATCCCCCTTAAAACAGGGGGACCACAGCATCAGGATCGCCACTTGACCATCTCCGTCACTTGATCATCCTCATCCCCATCACTTGACCATCCTCATCAGTTGACCATCCTCATTCCCGTCACTTGACCATCTCCAACAGTTGACCATCCCCATCACTTGACCATCCTCATCCCCATCACATGACCATCTCCATCAGTTGACCCTCTCCATCAGTTGACCATCCTCATCCTCATCACTTGACCATCTCCATCAGTTGACCATCCTCATCCCCATCACTTGACCGTCCCCATCACTTGACCATCCTCATCAGTTGACCATCCTCATCCCCATCACTTGACCATCTCCATCAGTTGACCATCCTCATCCTCATCACTTGACCATCCCCATCACTTGACCATCTCCATCAGTTGACCATCCTCATCCCCATCACATGACCATCTCCATCAGTTGACCCTCTCCATCAGTTGACCATCCTCATCCTCATCACTTGACCATCTCCATCAGTTGACCATCCTCATCCCCATCACTTGACCATCTCCATCAGTTGACCATCCTCATCCTCATCACTTGACCATCCCCATCACTTGACCATCCCCATCACTTGACCATCCTCATCAGTTGACCATTTCCATCAGTTGACCATCCTCATCCCCATCACTTGACCATCTCCATCAGTTGACCATCCTCATCCTCATCACTTGATCATCCCCATCACTTGACCATCTCCATCAGTTGACCATCCTCATCCCCATCACTTGACCATCTCCATCAGTTGACCATCCTCATCCCCACCACCACCCTTCAGACCCCCACCCCCACCCCCCGCGCCACTGCCGGTGGTGACGTCGCCGTGACGTCACCGTGACGTCACCCCACCTGTCATGGTCGGCGCTGCGGAAGCGGGGCAGGATCTGACGGAAGCTGCTGGTGCGGTCGAGCTTGGGCTGGCTCTTGGTGCGCTTGATGGAGCTCTTCAGGCGGCGGCTCAGGAAGCCTTGCTGGGGTACAGGCGGCTGAAGGAGGGGCCCGAAGGGGGCCCGGGGGGGGTGGGAAGGGTCGAGGGGGGTCAGGGAAGGTCATGGGGATCAGGGGGGGTCAAGGGGTTTGGGGGGATGCACGGTGTCAATGGGGGATGCATGCATCGAGGGGTTTGCAGGGGACCGTGGTGGGGATGGGGGGAGGAGCTGTGGGGATGGGGGGGGAAGGACCAGGGTGACCATGGTGATGGGGGAGGTAGGACCTTGGTTACTATGGCAATGGGTGGTCAGGGTTACAATGGGGGTGGGGGGGGTAGGACCAGGGTGACCATGGTGATGGGAGATGTAGGACTTTGGTTACTATGGCAATGGATGGTCAGGGTTACAATGGGGATGGGGGGGTTAGGACCAGGGTGACCACAGTGATGGGGGAGGTAGGACCTTGGTTACTATGTCAGTGGGTGGTCAATGGGGATGGGGGTGGACTATGGTGATGGGGGAGGTAGAACCTTGGTTACTATGGCAATGGGTGCTCAGGGTTACTATGGTGATGGGGGATGTAGGGTCAGGGTTACAATGGGGATGGAGGGGTAGGACCAGGGTTACAATGGCAATAGGTGGTCAGGGTGACCATGGTGATGGGGAGCATAGGAGCAGGGTTACCACAGCGATGGGTGGTACGGGAGCAGGGTTACCATAGCAATGAGTGATGTCGGAGCAGGGTTGCCATGGTGATGGGGAGCGTGGGAGCAGGGTTACCATGGAGATGGGTGATGTAGGGCTGAGGTTACCATGGCGATGGGGAGCATAGGAGCAGGGCTACTATGGCAATGGGTGGTCAGGGTTACCATGGCAATGGGAAGCATAGGAACAGCGTTACCATGGTGACGGGTGGTGCAGGACTAGGGTTACCATGGCAACGAGTGATGTAGGAGCAGGGTGCTGGGTGCTCATGCTTGCCATGGCGATGGTTGTATAGGACCTGGGTTGCCATGGCGACAGGGAGCGTGGGAACAGGGTCACCATAGTGATGGGTGGTACGAGGACCGGGGTTACCATAGCGATGGGTAGCATGCGCCAGGGGTTGCCATGGGGACAGGGAAGGCGGGAGCGGGGTTACCATGGCAACAGGTGTGTGGAGGAGTGGGGGAGGGGCCGTGTGGGATGGGGGCAACCGTGGTAACACGTGTGTGTGCGTGGGGGGTAACCATGGCAACAAGCATGGGTGGGACAGGGATAACCAAGGTCATACGTGTGCGCGGGATGGGGTGAGCATCATAACATACATGTGCAGGATGGGGTAAACACAGCAACATACGTGTGCATGATCAGGGTAACCAGGGTCATATGTGTGTGGAGGACCAAGGGGGTGACCATGGCAACACATATGTGCGGAACCGTAATAACTACGGCAACACACATGTGCATGATGGGATAACTATGGTGACATACATGCGCATGATGCAGTAACCACGGCAACATACGTGTGCAGGACACGGTACCCAAGGTCATACATATGTGCAGGACCAGGGGAGTGACCGTGGCAACATACATGCGCATGATGGGGTAACCACGGCAACATACATGTGCAGGACCAGCATAACCACAGCAACATACATGTGTGGGACAACAATAACTACAGCAACATACATGCGCACGATGGGATGACCGCGATGACATACACGTGTGGGATGCGGTAACCGTAGCAACATACATGTGCAGGACACGGGAACCATGGCAACAGCGGCATGCAGGAGGCTCTGGCAACACGTATGATGGGGGGTAACCATGGTGACAGGCGTGTGCAGACGGCGGTAACCATGGCGACAGGCGTGTGCTCACCGAGGGCCGGAAGGGGGGGGCGGGGGGCGCATCCATGTTGATACTGTACTGCTTCCCACCCGGAACGCTCTTCCTACGGGAGCGGCCTCCGTGGTAATCTGGGGACAAGGGGGGGGGGGCACAGAGGAGCATGAGGGGACAAGGGGGGGGGCATGGGAGGGACCCCAGCATCCCCCCCCCACCCATTGAGGGGTCCTGATAGTGCTATGGGGGGGGGGGGGCTATAGGGGTTTTCGGGGCCTGGGAGGGAATGGGGGGGGTCCCAAAGGTACTTGGGGGGTCCTGGGGGATTATAGGGGGTCCTGGGGGGGGGGTTTATGGGGGTCTAAGGTGGGATATGGGGGTCCTAGGGGGGGATATGGGGGGACCAAAGGGTCCTGGGTGGGGGGTTAAGGAGGGATAGGGGAAAGATATGGGGGGGTTCAGGGGTCCTGGGGGCTTCCCATGGTGTTATGGGGGGCAGATGGGACCCAGGGGTCCCCCAAGTACTGGGAAGGGCCCTGAGGCCCCCCTTCCTTCCCCTTCCCCCCCACCCCCAAGCTCCCAGCAGGCCCCAGGGCCCCCCCCCTCATAACAAGGGACATCCCCATGTCCTGGGGTCCCCCCAAACTCTGCCCCCCCCCAATGCCCTTACCCCCCCCCCCCTTGGCTTGGAGCTCCCCTTAACACTGCCCCCCCCCCAGCCCCCTTTGGCCTTCATGTCCCCCTACTTCTGCCCCCCCAAACCCCATTAACCCCCCTTTGCCCTTGGGCTCCCCTTAACCCTGACCCCCCCCAACCTCAGGGCTCCCCCTTATGTCCCGTCCCCCCCCGCAATCTCAGCTCCCCACAATCTCGAGGGCCCCTCCCATTATCACACCCCCCCCCCATTATCATCCCCCCCCCATTCGGGCCCCTCCAATCACATCCCCCCAATCTCAATGTTACCCCTTATGTGTGTCCCCCCCCCCGCAATCTCAGCTCCCCACAATCTCAGGCCCCCCCCATTATTACCCCCCCCACATCGCGCCCCCCCCCATCCCAACACCCCCCCCCCCCCCCATTTCCTACCAGCCACGGTCCTGCTGCCGCCCTCCAGACTGAGACGGGGCCCGGGGGGGGGCCCCAGGGTGCCCCGTAGGGCCCAGGGGGGGCCGGGCTGGGGGGGGCCCCACATGGCTCCGCCCCCCCCTTCGTTTACAGCCACCCCGGGGCCCCCCCACGAGGCCCGGGGGCACCCGGGGGGGACCCGGCCCCCGGCCGCATCCCCGCGCGCCTCGCACACGCGTGTGCCACGTGCGGCGGCGGCTCACACACACGCACACGGTCCCTATGGGATGTGCCCGATCCCTATGGATGCGCACACGGTCCCTATGGGATGTGCCCGATCCCTATGGATGCGCGGTCCCTATGGGATGTGCCCGATCCCTATGGATGCGCGCGGTCCCTATGGGATATACTTGGTCCTTATGGGATGTGCAGTCCTATGGGATGCGTGTGGTCCCTATGGGATGTGCACACTCACTATGGGATGTGCATGGTCCCTATGGGATGCGCGTGGTCCCCATGGGATGCGCAGTCCCTATGGGATGTGCACACTCACTACGGGATGTGCGTGGTCCCTATGGGATGTGCAGTCCCTATGGGATGCGCACGGTCCCTGTGGGATGCACGTGGTCCCTATGGGATATGCAGTCCCTATGGGATGTGCATGGTCCCTATGGGATGCGCGGCCACTATGGGATGTGCACACTCACTATGGGATGTCAGTGGTTCCTATGGGATGCGTGTGGTCCCTATGGGATGTACCTCATCCCTCTGGGATGTGCGTGGTCACTATGGGATGTGCCTCATCCTTATGGGATATGCACACTCACTACGGGATGTGCGTGGTCCCTATGGGATGTGCACACTCACTATGGGCTGTGCACGGTCCCTATGGGCCCTGCATGCTCTCTATGGGCTTTGCACGCTCACATCGGGTCTTGCACACTCACTATGGGCTGTGCACGGTCCCTATGGGCCCTGCATGGTCTCTATGGGCTTTGCACGCTCACAACGGCTCTTGCACGCTCACTATGGGCCCTGCATGGTCTCTATGGCTTTGCACACTCACTACTATGGGCTTTGCACACTCACAACGGCTCTTGCACACTCACAAGAGGCCCTGCATGGGCTCTACGGGCTTTGCACGCTCACAACGGGTCCTGCACGCTCACCATGGGCTGGGCATCCTCACCGTGGGCTTTGCACGCTCACAACGGCTCTTGCACACTCACAATGGCCATGACACCCTCCCCTATGGGCCCTGCATGGGCTCGATGGGCTCTGCACGCTCACAACGGGTCCTGCACGCTCACTATGGGTCGTGCACACTCATTATGGGCCTTGCACACTCATTACGGGCCTTGCACACTCATTACGGGCCTCGCACACTCACCATAGGCTCCGTCCACGGCCCCCCCCCCCCCCGTCACCCCCAAGGCTTTGCACGCTCAGCACCGGCCGCGCACGCTCAATGTCACCCCCAAAGCCTTGCACACGCACCCCCCCCCTTGCACGCTCCGCTTCGCACCCGTTTCACACCGCTCCACACTCACCCTTTCAGTCCCATTCCACACCGTTTCACGTCCGTTCCGGACCCGTTTCACACCGTTCCGGACTCGTTCCACACCGTTCCGAACCCGTTTCACACCGTTTCACGCCGTTTCAGACCCGTTTCAGACCGTTCCACACCGTTCCGGACCCGTTCCACACCGTTTCAGACTCGTTTCAGACCGTTCCACACCGTTTCAGACCCGTTCCACACCGTTTCAGACCCGTTCCACACCGTTTCAGACCCGTTTCACGCCGTTTCAGACCCGTTCCACACCGTTTCAGACCCGTTTCACACCGTTTCAGACCCGTTTCACACCGTTTCACACCGTTCCACACCGTTCCGGACCCGTTCCACACCGTTCCACACCGTTTCAGACCGTTCCGGCCCCGTTCCACACCGTTTCACGCCGTTCCACACTCACCCTCCCGCCGCCGCCGCCGCCCCGCGCGCTCACGCTCCGCCCCCGCCGCGCGCGCCCCTCTGGCCCCGCCCCCTCCGCACCCCCCCCCCTCGGGTGCGCGCGGCACCGCCCCGGACCTGGGGGGAGGATTTGGGGGGGGGGGAGGAGGGAAAGGAGGAGGGGGCGGGGCGATGGTTGCCAAGGGAAACGGTGGCCACGCCCCCTCCTCCCCCCCGTGGGAACCCGCAGTGACGTCACCGCGGTGCCAATGAGGGGGGGTTGTTGGCACTGGTGGTGATGGGGACAGTGATAATGGTGCACTGGTGATGGTGGTGGCCATGGGGATGGTGGCACTGGTTATACTGGTGGCACTGGTGGTGATGGGGATGGTGGCACTGGTGGTGATGGAGATGGTGATGGCCATGGGGATGGTGACACTGGTGGCAATGGTGGGGATGGAGATGGTGGCACCGGTGATGGTGGTGGCTATGGAGATGGTGGCACTGGTGGCAATGGTGGGGATGGTGGCACTGGCGGCACTGGAGGCACTGATGGGGATGGGGATGGTGGCACTGGTGACAGTGGATGGTGATTATGGTGACACTGGTGACAGTGGTGACAGTGGTGGCCATGGGGATGGTGACAGTGGTGGCTGTGGTGACGGCGGTCACAATGGTGGTGATGCGGTGACACTGGTGGCGGTGGCACATGGCCGGTCCTCCCCTCCCTGTGCTGTACTCGGTGGCCATGGTGACAGTGACACTGGTGACACTGGTGACAGTGGTAATAGTGAATGGCAATGATGGTGACCCTGGTGACACTGGTGACAGTGGCTGGTGACACTGGTGACAGTGGAGGTGATGATGGTGGCACTGATGACAGTGGATGGTGGTGATGGTGACTGGTGACACTGGTGGCACTGGTGGCACTGGTGACAGTGGACGGTGATGATGGTGACACTGGTGACACTGGTGACAGTGGATGGTGGCGATGGTGACACTGGTGACAGCGGGTGGTGATGATGGTGACACTGGTGACAGTGGTGACAGTGGATGGTGGTGATGGTGACTGGTGACACTGGTAACACTGGTGGCACTGGTGACAATGGACGATGATGATGGTGACACAGGCGACACTGGTGACAGTGGGTGGTGATGATGGTGACACTGGTGACAGTGGTGACAGTGGATGGTGGTGATGGTGACTGGTGACACTGGTGGCACTGGTGGCACTGGTGACAATGGGTGGTGATGATGGTGACACTGGTGACAGTGGTGACAGTGGATGGTGGTGATGGTGACTGGTGACACTGGTAGCACTGGTGACACTGGTGACAGTGGACGATGATGACGGTGGCACTGGTGCCACTGATGACAGTGGACGATGATGATGGTGGCACTGGTGACACTGGTGACAGTGGACGATGATGATGGTGGCACTGGTGACACTGGTGACAGTGGTGGCCATGGGGATCGGGTGGCACTGGTGGCACCGGTGCTGGCGATCACGGTGATGGGCTCCGGCGGGTGTCACCCCCCCATCCCTATCCCCATCCCCATCCCCATCCCCATCCCCATCCCCATCCCCATCCCGTTCCCATGACAACGCGATCGGCGCCGTCACAACGCACCGGGAGGAAACGGGGGAGGGGGCGGGTCTAAACGGGGGGGCGGAGCCTCCGGGGGATCCTCCCCCTCTTCCATGTGTCCCCTCGTGTCCCCTCCCCCCCCCCCAAAAAAGGCCACCCACGGGGGGGGGGGGGAGGGAGGGGCGGGGTCATGACCTCGGAGCCCTGGGTCGGGGGGGGGGGGGGGGCGATGGGAAAAAGGGGGGATGGGAAAAGGAGGGGGAGGGATTTGGGGGTGGGGGGGCGGGGTCATGACCTCGGACCCCCCTGGTCCATTTTGGGGTGGTTTTGGGGGTGTTTTGCGGGGGGGTGGGGGTGGGGGGGGGTAGTACCATCCCCCTCCCCCCCTCCCCTCCCCGCGGGGTTTCCCTAGCAACGGTTGCCGGGCAGCCATGCGTGCCTCCCTCGAGCATTATGGGATGGCTGGCCGGGCTCTAGGAGCGGCTGGCATCAATGTGGAAAAGAAGGGGGGGGGGGGGGGGCGCTTAAACCACCCCCTCTCCACCCCCCTTTTTTACCCCCCCCAACTTAACGAGGTCCAACCCATAGCGGGGACCCCCCCCCTTTCCCCTCCCCTCCTTTCCCCCCCCCCCATTGCTCCGGTACCGTGCTCGGGATGGGGCCTCCCCTCCACCGGGACGCTGACGGTCCGGCGCAGCAGTTTACTCCGACACGGTTCACTCCTTCGATCCCGGATGAGCAAAGGATGGATCTGGGATAACGATGGGGAAGGAATGGGGGGGAAGGAGGAGGGGGGGTGTCATAATAGGAACAACGGGACACCCCCCCCCCCATTATTCCCAATGCATCCCCCCCCCTTCATCCCTCACCTCCTCCTCATCCAGCATCAGCAGCTGGTTCCCGGAGATGATGCAGAACCGGGGGTTCCAGGGCGGCCGCTCATAGGGGGAGGGGGCGTAGGGCCCGCGTGCCAAGGGGGGGGGGCCTCGCACATCTGGGGGGGGGTCCCCATGGGGGCAGAGGGTCACATCTGGGACGCCCCTCCCCCATAGAGCCGCTCCTTTCCCTTCCCCCCCCACTTCCCCTCTTTCATCCATATACCCCCAATGCAACCAGCATCCTGCATCCTGGCGTTGCCTTGGCAACGGGGGGGGGGGGGCCCAAAATGGGGTCTATGGGTGCTTCAGGGTGGGGCTGGGGGGACAAAATGGGGTCCTTGGGTGTTTCGGGGGAGGGTGGGGGGGTTAAAATGGGGTGTTTGGGTGCTTCAGCGTGCGGGGGGGGGCCCTGAAATGGGGTCTGTAAAGGGGGGGCCCAAAATAGGGTCCTTGGGTGCTACAGGGTGGGGGGAGCAAAATAGCATGGGTGCTATAGGGGGGTGCAAAATGGGGTCCATGGGTGCTATAGGGGGTGCAAACTGGGGTCCATGGGTGCTATAGAGGGTGGGTGGGGGCCTAAATGGGGTCTATGGGTGCTGCAGGAAAGGGGGGGGAGCCAAAACGGGGTCTTTGGGGGCTCCAGGGTGGGGGCCCCCCCCAAGGCCTCCCACGCTATGGGGAGGGGGGGTGTGAGGCCTTAACCCCCCCCACAGCCCCGGCCCCGTTTTGGAAGTGGGTCAGGCTGGGCCCTGGGGACCCCTCCGAGTCCTGATGCCCCCCCCCCCCCTCAACCGGTACCGGAACCGGACACGGAACCGGGGACATTCCCCCCCCCCCCCCCCCCCCCGCGGGCCGGGCCCTGCCCGAGGAAACGGTAGCACCGGGGTCGGTGTATTCGTGGTAGCAGCATCACCCCCCCAACACCCCCCCCCCCCAGTACCGGCATCCCCCCGGTACCGGTATAACCGGGTACCAGCATCCCCCCTGTACCAGCATCCCCCCGGTACCGGCATCCCCCCGGTACCGGTATCCCCCCGGTACCGGCATCACCAGGGACCGCTATCACTGGGTACCAGCATCCTAGCATGGTCCCAGTCCCGTTCCCCCCCCCACGCCCCGGTACTGGCTCCCCCGGTAACAGCATCAACCCGGTACCGGCATCATCAAGGATCGGAACCCCCCTTCCCCCCACCAGTACCAGCATCCTCCGGTACCGGTATTAGTGGGCACCAGCATCCCCCCGGTAACAGTATCCTCCCACGGGCCTGGCCCCCCCCAATACCGGCCCTACTGGGTACCAGCATCCTCCGGTACCGGTAACCCCCTTCCCGGTCCCAGCATCCCCCAGTACCGGGATCACCGGGTACCAGCATCCTCCCACGGGCCCGGGCTCCCCGGAACCGGCCCCATCGGGTACCACCATCCCCCGGTACCGACATCCCTCCCCCTCGGTATCAGCATCCCCCGGTCCCAGCATCCCCCCCCCCCTTCCCGTTGCGGTACCACCGGGTCCCAGTATCCCCCAGTACCGGTACTACCGGGTACCACCGGCACCCAGCATCCTCCCACGGGCCCGGTCCCCCCGGTCCGAACGCCTCCCCCCACGCCCCCCCCCCCCTTTTCGGTACTGGTATCGCTGGGTACCAGCATCCTCCGGTCCCAGCATCCCCCGTTATCCCGTTATCCTGGGTCCCAGCATCCCTCGGTCTCCCGTTATCCCGGGTCCCAGCATCCCCCGCTGCGGATCGTGGCCCCCCCAATTCCCCCCCCCCCTCAACCATCGGGAGGTATCGGTTGTAGGGCCGGGTCCTCCCCCCCCCCATTCCCAGTGCCCCCCCCCCCCCCCCGTTCCCGGTACCTCGGAAGGGGACATAGGACATGGTGGTTCCAGCGGCTGCTTCCCCCGGCGCGGGCGGCGCGGGGGGGCGGGGGGAGGGGCCGCGGGAGGGGGAGGGGCCGAGAGGAGGGGGGGAGGGGCCACGGGGGGAGGGGCGAGGAGGGGGGAGGGGCTTGGGGAAGAGGTGGGGGGGAGGGGGCGTGGGAGGAGGAGGAGGAGGAAGGGGGGAGGGGTTATGGAGGAGGGGGGGGGACGTGGGAGGAGGGGGTGGGGGTGGGGCTTGGGGGGAGGGGAGTAAAGAGGGGGAGGGGAGGAGGGGGAAGGGGGGGGTTTAAGGGGCTCCCTTGGCGGCAATGGCACCAGTACAATACCAGTGACACACCAGTATAACACCAATGGCACCGGTGACACCAGTACAATACCAGTGACACACCAGTATAACGCCAATGGCACCGGTGACACCAGTACAATACCAGTGACACACCAGTATAACACCAATGGCACCAGTGATACACCAGTATAACACCAATGGCACCAGTGGCACCAGCACAATACCGGTAACACACCAGTATAACGCCAATGGCACCAGTGATACCCCAGTATAACACCAATGGCACCAGTGGCACCAGCACAATACCAGTAACACACCAGTATAACACCAATGGCACCAGTGACACCAATGGCACCAGTAACACCAGTACAATACCAGTGACACTAGTATCACACCAGTATCATGCCAGTATAACACCAGTGACACCAATGGCACCAGTGACACCAGTAACACCAGTGGCACCAGTACAATACCAGTGACACCAGTAACACCCAGTAACACCAGTGACACCAATGGCGCCAGTGACACCAGGTTAATACCAGTGGCACCAGTAACACACCACTAGAACACCAGTGACACCATTGGCACCAGAGACACCAATGGCACCAGTGTAATACCAGTGACACCAGTGACACCAGTAACACACCAGTATCATACCAATAGCACCAGTGACACCAATGACACCAGTAACACACCAGTACAACACCAGTGACAACAGTAACACACCAGTATAACACCAGTTGCACCAATGTCACCAGTGATGCCAGTGCAACACCAGTGGCACCAGTTCCACACCAGTATCACACCAGTCACACCAATGGCACCAGTTCCACACCAGTATCACACCAGTCACACCAATGGCACCAGTACCACACCAGTATCACACCAGTCACACCAATGGCACCAGTTCCACACCAGTATCACACCAGTGACACCAATGGCACCAGTTCCACACCAGTATCACACCAGTGACACCAATGGCACCAGTACCACACCAGTATCACACCAGTCACACCAATGGCACCAGTTCCACACCAGTGACACCAATGGCACCAGTACCACACCAGTATCACACCAGTGACACCAATGGCACCAGTTCCACACCAGTATCACACCAGTGACACCAATGGCACCAATGGCACCAGTATCGCACCAGTATCACACCAGTATCGCACCAGTATCACACCAGTATCACACCAGTATCGCACCAGTATCGCACCAGTATCGCACCAGTATCACACCAGCATCACACCAGCAACACCACCGGCTCCCAGCACCCCCATTAAGCCCCCGACCCCCTGATGGCCACGCCCCCTTCCTATGACGTAACGGAAGGGGGCGGTGCCTGCCGGTGACGCGCGCGGCGGTGGCGGGAAGGGGGGCGGGGCCAGCCGGGTCACGTGGGGGCTGCCTCCGAGCGGCGCGCGCGGCGGCGGGTACGGGCGGGGGAGGGGGGGGAGAGGAAGTTGTGCGGGGGGGGCTCGGGGGGTCCCTCTATGGGGCTGGGGCTGTATATGGGGTGTATGCAGTATATGGGGTGTATATGGGGTGTATATGGGGTGTATATGGGGTGTATGCAGTATATGGGCTGTATATGGGGTGTATGCAGTATATGGGCTGTATATAGGCTGTATATGGGGTGTATATGGGGTGTATATGGGGTGTATGCAGTGTATGGGGTGTATATAGGCTGTATATGGGGTGTATATGGGGTGTATGCAGTATATGGGCTGTATATGGGGTGTATGCAGTATATGGGGTGTATATAGGCTGTATATGGTGTGTATATGGGGTGTATGCAGTATATGGGGTGTATATGGGGTGTATATGGGGTGTATGCAGTATATGGGGTGTATATGGGCTGTATATGGGGTGTATATGGGGTGTATGCAGTATATGGGGTGTATATGGGGCTGTATGCAGTATATGGCACTGTATATGGGGCTGCATGCAGTATATGGGGCTGGATGTGGGGCTGGATGCAGTATATGGGGTGTACGCAGTATATAGGGCTGGAGATGGGGCTGGAGGCAGTATATGGGGCAGTATGCAGTATATGGGGCTGGAGGCAGTATATGGGGCTAAATGTGGGGCAGTGTGCAGTATGTGGGGCTGGAGGCAGTATATGGGGCAGTATATGGGGCTGGAGGCAGTATATGGGGCTAAATGTGGGGCAGTGTGCAGTATGTGGGGCTGGATGCAGTATATGGGGCAGTATATGGGGCTGGAGGCAGTATGTGGGGCAGGGGGGGCTGTGGGGCGCACTGACCATCTCTCCCCACAGAAGCAGACGGCACCAGCTCTGCCCCATATGAAGTTGGCCTTGGGGGTGAGTTCCCTGCCCCATGGCGGGGCTGTTGCAATGGGGGGGTACTGTGATGGGGGGGTATGGTGATGGGGGGTTATGGTGACATGGTGCTCTCGCGGTACAGGGGTTATCTGGTTGCTATGGTGACACATCTGTATCACGACATGCATCTCTATCGTGCCATAGCATCTCTATCGTGCCATGGCATCTATATAGCACCATGGCATCTCTATCGTGCCATGGCATCTATATAGCACCATGGCATCTCTATCGTGCCATGGCATCTATATAGCACCATGGCATCTCTATCGTACCATGGCATCTATATAGCACCATGGCATCTATATCGTGCCATGGCATCTCTATTGTGCCATAGCATCTCTATCACGATAGATACGGACATAGCATCTCTATCGTGACATAGCATCTATATCACAACACAGCATCTCTGTTGTGACATGGCATCCCTATGGCACCATGGCATCCCTATGGCACCATGGTATCTCCATGGCACCATGGCATGACTAATGCACCATAGCATCCCTATGGCACCATGGCATCCCTGTGGCACCATGGCATCCCTATGGCACCATGGCATCTCTATGGTATCCCTATGGCATCCCTATGGCACCATGACATCCCTATGGCACCATGGCATTTCCATGGCACCATGGCATCCCTATGGCATCCCTATGGCACCTCTCTATCCCTATAGGCTCTGGCAGTGGTGACGGTGACATTGTCCCTGCAGGGGCTCGGCCGCCGCCTGCTCTCCATGGCCTCCACCCCCCGTGCCCCCCCCGGTGACCCCCGCAGTGACCCCTACGTCCCCGGCACCGTTTCGGCCGCGTTCGTCACCTGCCCCAATGAGACGGTGGCCAAGGAGCTGGCCAGGTGGGGTCACGGGGGGGTCATGGGGGTCATGGAGAGGGTCACGGGGGGGTCACGGGGGGGTCACGGGGGGGTCAGGGGGTGACCCGCGGTGTCGCTGTCCCCAGGGCCATGGTGGAGCAGAAGCTGGCGGCGTGTGTGAACGTCCTGCCCGGGATCAGCTCCATGTGAGAGCGGGGAGCTGGGAATGGGGCGGGGGGTGTGGGGTATGGGATATAGGATATGGGGTATGGGGTATGGGGTATGGGATATGGGGTATGGGGTATGGGATGTGGGATATGGGGTATGGGGTATGGGATGTGGGATATGGGGTATGGGATATGGGGTGTGGGGTATGGGATATGGGGTATGGGGTATGGGATGTGGGATGTGGGATATGGGGTATGGGATATGGAATGTGGGGTATGGGATATGGGGTATGGGATATGGGGTATGGGGTATGGGATGTGGGATATGGGGTATGGGATATGGGGTATGGGATATGGGATGTGGGATATGGGGTATGGGATATGGGGTATGGGGTATGGGATGTGGGATATGGGGTATGGGATATGGGATGTGGGATATGGGGTTTCCCATCTGCCCTCTCCCCCCCGCAGTTACTCCTGGCAGGGGAAGCTGGAGGAAGACACCGAGGTCCTGCTGGTGAGTGCCCCCCAATGGGTGCCAATGGTACCCCCAATGGGTGCCAATGGTGTCCTCCAGTGGGTCCCTATGGTGCCCTCCAATGGGTCCCTATGGTGCCCCCCAATGTCCCCAAATGACCCCAACAATGACCCCAAATAACCCCCATGATGCCCCCCCCCCCAGATGATCAAGACCCGCAGCTCCCGCATCCCAGCATTGACCGAGTTCATCCGGTGAGACCCGGGGGGGGGGGGGGGGCACCCAAGGGGACCCCAAGGTGATATTGGGGTGTCCTTGACCTCTGTTTGTGTGTGCCCCCCCCCAGGTCAAAGCATCCCTATGAGGTGGCCGAGGTGGTGGCCGTGCCCGTGGCACAGGGGAACCCCCCCTACCTGCAATGGGTGCAGGACAGCGTCCCCCCGTGACCCCCACATGGGGGGGGACCCCCCCCAAGTTCAAGGGGGATCCCTAAATTGGGGGGGGGAGGGGGGTGTGTCACAACAGGGGGGGTTCTTTAAGTGGGGGGGCATCGATGGGGTGCCCTAATGGGGGGGGTCTTAATAGAGGGGTCCCAACTTGGGGGGGGATAAAAGGGGCATCCCCAAATGGGGGGGGGGGCACAATTAAGAGGGGGTCCCCTAAGTGGGGGGGGCATCAACTGATGGGGTGCCCTAATTGGGGGGGGTTCCCTAAATAGGCTGTGGCACAGATTGAGGGGGGGACCCCTATATTAAGGGGGGGTCCCCATAGACCACATGAGGCTGCAGTGCCCTGGAGCTCTTTATTATGGGGGGGGGATATCCCAGGCCTTCCCCCCCCCCTTTAAATATCTTCAAGAATGATAAAAATAAACCTTTTCCACTCAAAATCGGGTTCTTTAAGGGGGACCCCCCCTATTTTTAAGGGGGGCCCCCCCAAATTTGGGGGGGGGGGAGGGGGCTTTAAAGCATCCCCCCCCCCCCCCACTCCACCAGGTATTGGACTGTGCCGTCGAGGGTCACGCGGCGCGCCAGGACTCGCGTGGGGGGGGCGGGGCTTGAGGAGGGGGCGGGGCTCGGGGAAGGGGCGGGGCTTATGGAGGAGGGGCGGGGCTTGCGGCGCGGGGGGCGGGGCTCGGGGCTGTCGCTGCTCTCCGGGTCCGGGCTGGAGCTGGAGGGGGACAGAGGGGGGTATATGGGGGGGGGTATAGGGGGATATAGGGGCTATAGGGGGGGTATAGGGGCCATATATCCCAAGGGGGGTCCCTTATAGCCCCGAGGGGGAGGTCTATATGGTTCTGGGGGTCCCTATACAGTCCCAGTCTCCCAGTATGGCCCCGTTCATCCCAATAGGACCGTATTGCTCCCAATAGGATCCCATTGCTCCCAATAGGACCCCATTGCTCCCAGTTTGCCCCCACTGCTCCCAGTTTGCCCCCACTGCTCCCAGTTTGCCCCCATTGCTCCCAGTACGATCCCATTGCTCTCAATAGGACCCCATTGCTCCCAATAGGACCCCATTGCTCCCAGTTTGCCCCCATTGCTCTCAATAGGACCCCATTGCTCCCAATAGGACCCCATTGCTCCCAATAGGACCCCATTGCTCCCAATAGGACCCCATTGCTCCCAGTTTGCCCCCACTGCTCCCAGTTTGCCCCCATTGCTCCCAGTTTGCCCCCATTGCTCCCAGTACGATCCCATTGCTCTCAATAGGACCCCATTGCTCCCAGTACGATCCCATTGCTCCCAATAGGACCCCATTGCTCCCAATAGGACCCCATTGCTCCCAGTTTGCCGCCATTGCTCCCAGTTCCCCACCTGAGGCTCGGGGCAGTGTTGGCCGATGGGTGGAAGGAGGCGAACATCCGGATGGGGGCGCTGTGGGGCGCGTTACAACGGGGGGGGGGGCCAAAACTGACCCCCCCCCCAAACCACCCCCCAACCACCCCCCATAGACCCCCATAGACCCCCATAACCCCCCCGTAGACCCCTATAGACCCCCATAGACCCCCATTGAACCCCCCTGCACCCCAAACCTGGGGGGGCACCGCGCCTCCGTCCTTCTGAAGTTGTAGGAGCCACCGGGGGGTCCCTGGGGGGGGTGGGGTATTATGGGGGGGGGCCCATAATAAATATGGGGGGGCCCATAATAAATATAGGGGGGTCCATATTAAATATGGGGGGGGGGCTCTCACCTGGGTCCGGCGTGGGGGGGGTCTCCGGCGGGGCTCCCCTTTATGCTGTGCTGGGGGGGGGCTGTAAGAGACCCCTCTTATGGTGCTCAGTATGAGGGGAGCCCCCTTTAATTATGGGGGGGGGCCCTGTTCAATTCAATGGGGAAAGGGGGGGGGACACCTAAATTAACACCAACCCCCCCCCCATTGATGCTCACCTGGTGATGGGGGGCGGGATGGGATCCGGGGGGGAGGTCCCCCCCATAGAAGTGGGGGGCACCGGGGGGGGGGTCCCGGTTGTGGAGCCCAAAGAGGCCTTTGCGCTTCTTGATCTCGCGACCGGAGATGAACCTGGGGGGGGGCAAAGGGGTTTGGGGGGGGTCCTAAAGGGGGTTTTGGGGTGCTTATGGGGGGGTCCATCCCTATTGGGGTACCCATGGGGGGGCCATCCCTATTGGGGTGCCCACTGGGGGGGGTCCATCCCTATTGGGGTCCCCCTACCTGTCCTTATGCGCACTGAGTGCCCCCAGCAGCATCCCATAGCGCTCCCCTTTAGGGGTCTCTGCCAACTGTGGGGATGCAAAGAGGGGGTCAATGGAGGGGGGGTCCCCCAAAATCACCCCCCCATTATTGGGGTACGGGGGGGGGGTGTCCCCCCCAAACCTGTCCCAGCAGCAGCGCATCCCAATTGGCATTGGCAAAGGGAAGGATCTCCCTCTCCAGATCGAAGTACTTCTTCTTACAGCACACGCTCAGGTGATACAGGAGGAGATGCGCGATGTCCACCCTGGGGGGGGACCCCGAAAATGGGGGGGGCACCCCCAAAATAGGGGGGGACCCCCCAAAATTGGGGGGGGGAATGGGTAAAATAGATGGGAATTGCCCCAAGGAATAGATAGGGGATTAAGGGGGGGGAGGGGGAGTCCATCTATGGGGGGGTGGGAAATGGGAGGGGACCCCAAAATATGGGGGGACCCCAAATAATAGGGGGGGACCCCTAAAATAGGGAGGTCCCCAATATAAGGGGAGGTGGGAAGGGAGAGAGCATGGATTGGGGGTGCCCATAGGCGCCGGTTTGGGGGGTGTCCCCCCCCCATAGGCACCGATGGATGCAACACTCCCCCCCATAGGCGCTGTTTTAGGGTACCCCCCCCATTATTACTTATGGGGTGCCCCATAGATGCTGTTTGAAGGGGGGGAGTCCCCCCTTTGCCCCCCCCTCACCACCGCAGCGGCAGCCTCCGGACGCTCTCAGCCCCCCCGGTGCAGACGCAGCACTCGAAGACGTAGAACCTGCATTGAGCCCCATTCATTTCAATGGGGGGGGGGACCTCCCCCAATATCCACCTATAGGGATGCTCTATAGGGGGGTACCCCCAATATAGGGCCCCCCCCCACCTACCGGTCCCCATAGAGCAGGGGTTTGCTCAAGCATTGGGTGCAGGCTTCATGGAACCATTGGGAGCATCCCCTGCACTGCAGCATCTTCAGGTTCCACCTTGATGGGGGGGGCAAAGGGGGTTTAAAGGGGGGGGGACCCAAAATACAATGGGGGGGACCCCCAAAATACAATGGGGGGGGTACTCACTCTCCAGGCCCCCCACAATAGCAATAACACTGCTGGCGATTGGCGAGGTGGGGGGGGTCCCATTCCAATGCCTTCAGCTGATAGGGCAGCACCACCTTCATGCTCAGCATGGCCTTGGCATGGGGGCCCTTCTTGAGGGCACCCCCCCGCTGGAAAGGGAAGACATTGGGGTGATCCATCCCCCCCCCCAGCCCCATAATGGGTTCTTCCCTATGGACCCCCCCAGCCCCATAATAGGCTCTTCCCTATGGACCCCCCCAGCCCCATAATGGGCTCTTCCCTATGGACCCCCCCAGCCCCATAATGGGCTCTTCCCTATGGACCCCCCCAGCTCCATAATGTGCTCTTCCCTATGGACCCCCCCAGCTCCATAATGGGCTCTTCCCTATGGACCCCCCCAGCCCCATAATGGGCTCTTCCCTATGGACCCCCCCAGCCCCATAATGGGCTCTTCCCTTTGGACCCCCCCAGCCCCATAATGGGCTCTTCCCTATGGACCCCCCCAGCCCCATAATAGGCTCTTCCCTATGGACCCCCCCAGCCCCATAATGGGCTCTTCCCTATGGACCCCCCCAGCCCCATAATGGGCTCTTCCCTATGGACCCCCCCAGCCCCATAATGGGCTCTTCCCTATGGACCCCCCCCCAGCCCCATAATGGGCTCTTCCCTATGGACCCCCCCAGCCCCATAATGGGCTCTTCCCTATGGACCCCCCCAGCCCCATAATGGGTTCTTCCCTATGGACCCCCCCAGCCCCATAATGGGCTCTTCCCTATGGACCCCCCCAGCCCCATAATGGGCTCTTCCCTATGGACCCCCCCAGCCCCATAATGGGCTCTTCCCTATGGACCCCCCCAGCTCCATAATGGGCTCTTCCCTATGGACCCGGTCCCCCCCCCGGGCTCACTTTGGTAGCGACGGCGAACACGCAGCGGCGGCACATCCATGGCGCCCCCAGCGGCGCGGGGGGGCGGTGGCACTGCTGATGGTAGGCTGGGGGGGGGGGGGGGGGCTCTTAAGGGGGGGGTTAAGAGCTCTTGGGGGGGGGTAAAGAGGGGTTTGGGGGGGTTAAGAGGGTTAAGGGGGAGGTTAAGAGGGTTCAGGGGGGTTTAAGAGCTCTCGGGGGGGGTTAAGGGGGTTTGAGGGGGGGTTTAAGAGCTCTTGGGGGGGGGTTAAGAGGCCTTTGGGGGGGTTTAAGAGCTCTTGGGGGGGTTTAAGAGCTCTTAGGGGGGGTTAAGAGGGTTTGGGGGGGTAAAAGGTCTCGGGGGGGTTTAAGAGCTCTTGGGGGGGGTTAAGAGGGTTTGGGGGGGGTTAAGAGCTCTGGGGGGGTTTAAGAGCTCTCGGGGGGGGGGGGCACCCACCGTGGCCGCACTTGGAGCAGCGCACCAGGAGGTTCTGGGGGCTCAGGCCCCGGCTGGCGCAGACGCAGCAGGATTGGTCCTCCCCTGGGACCGCGGCTAAAGGGGGGGGATAAATGGGGGGGGGCATTGATTAATGAAGGGTTAATTAAGGAATAAAGGGGCTCTTAACGAAGGGAAAAAGGGGGGGTTAAGGGGGGGGCTTAATTATGGGGGGGGGTAATTATAAGGGGGGGGGCTTAATTATAGGGGCTACCTGGGCTGATGTCCTTCCATAGGACCAGGAACTGAGAGTTATCCTCGAACTGGACCAGGCAGCCACAGCGGCCGGGATCGACCTGGGGGGGGGGGGGGGGGGGGGGCAAAAAGGGGGGGAAAAGGGTCATTTTGGGGTGTTTTGGGGTATTTTGGGGTGTTTGGGGGTTTTGGGGGGTCTGAGGGGGGGGTTTGGGGTTTTTTGGGGGGGGGCACCCACCTTTTTGATGGTGCCCAGGTAGAGGAGGCCGTCGGTCCAGCGGGCCAGGACGTCCTGACCCTCCCAAAAGCGGGGGGAGCAGCGGGGGGGGCGAGGTTGGGGGGGGTCTGGTTCGGTTGCCATGGCTACGGGGGGGGGGGGAAGAGGGGTTAAAGGGGGGGGGCGACGTCAAATATGTGCCCCCCCCCTCGAAAAGGGAAGGGGGGGCACTGCCATGGTGGGGGTTGGAATGGGGGGGTCCCACTATAGGGGGGGTGGAATTGGGGGGGGCCCAGTTTGGGGGGGTCCCGGATTGGGGTTTCAGAATGGGGGGGGTCACAGAATGGGGGGCGGGATGGGGGGGTCACGGAATGGGGGGGGTCCCAGATGGGGGGGGTCCCACTTTGGGGGGGTTCAGAATGGGGGGGGGCCCGGATTGTGGGGGGGTCGGAATGGGGTTCCCGGAATGGGGGGGTCCGAGAATGGGGGGGGTCGGAATGGGGGGGGGCGGCCCTGTTTGGGGGGGGTCCCAGAATGGGGGTGGCGGAATGGGGGGGTCCCATTATGGGGGGGTTCGGAATGGGGGTGTCGCAATTTGGGGGTGTCGGAATGGGGGGGGGGTCCCAGTTTGGGGGGGGTCCCAGAATGGGGGGGGGGTCTCTTTTGCGGGTGTGTGCGTGTGTGTGTCCCGCTTTGGCTCGCTCCGAGTTTGGGGGGGGGGGGGGGGGCCCTGGGGGCCATTGATGGGGTGGGGGGAGGGGTCCCATCCCATTGGGTACATGAGGGGGGGGGCACCCCTGAGTCCGGGCCCCCCCCCCTCACCCCCCCCCCACTCCGTTACCGGTGGCAGCGGGGCCGAGCGGGGCCGAACCGGCGGCAGCAGCGCGGGGCCGTGACGCAGCAACGGCAGCGGGGGGGGGGGGGGGGGGGAAACGGGGAAGGGGGGGGCATGGGGGGGGCACGGAGGGACGGCGGAAAAGGCCCCCCCCCCCCCCAAGGTCTCCTCCCCCCCCCCCATGGGGCAACGGACAGAGGTGGGGGGGGAGGAAGAGGAGGGCGCCCCCCCCTCCTCCCCCCAAATCCCGGTGCCCCCCCCCAGTCCGGGGGTGCCCCGTCGGGGCCCCTTGGCCACGCCCCCCTCGCCCAAGCCACGCCCCCAAATCACTGCCGCGCACAGGCCCCGCCCCAACCAATCAGCGCCTCCCGTCGGGCCAAGCCACGCCCCTCCCTCTGTTTTATACGTCTGTCATACAGATTTCACTGTGCTGGGTTCTGATTGGCTGATGGCTGTCACGTGCAAGCGGGGTAAGATGGCGGCGCCCGCAGGGGGAGGTCGAGCGGGGGGGGGGGGGATGCTGAGCGCTGATTGGCTGCGGGCTGTACGGCAGCATGGCGACGCCCATAGGGGCGCGCTTCCGGTGCTGGGGCTAAGGCGGCTTCTGTCCAAAAAAGGGGCGTTTTCTGACCCCCAAATGGGTATTTTTCAGCCCAAAATTGGGCCTTTCCGACCCCAAACTACCCGTTTTCAGCCAAAACATCAGGGCTCAGCCTTAAATTTGGGGTGAAAACGGGAGGAATTGTTGCAATAAAGCCTAAAAATCGGGAAAGAATTGGGACAAATCGAGAGCAAAGTGTCGAAAAGCTGCAAAATGCGCTCAAAAGTGACGTCATTTGATCAAAAAGCGCTCATGAAATGATGCTAAAAGTCCAAAAAACGGGGAAAAATGAAGGCAATTCCTTTAGAAATAAGGAACAGGATTCAAAGAATGGAAGGGAAGAGCGAAATCGAAGGGGGGGGGAAGTAGGAATTAATGAAATGGGGCTGAAATGAGAAGTATTAAGAGAAACGGAGTAGAAGAACGAACAAAATTAAGGCGGATTTAACGAAATTGTGAGGAATTAACCCCCAAATCCCCCCCTCCCCCCCCCCCCCCATCTCCTCCCCCACCCCCTTTTGCTCTGAAACCTCTCATTTTCGGTCAAATCCCGCCCCGAAAGTTGCTGTTTTCCCCCTTTATCTCCACCGCGCCGGCAGGGGGCGCCAATTCCCCACCAACATCTCGGCCACCGTAGCGCTAGAGGCCGCCGCCATTTCCCCTCCCTCCTCTGCGCCTGCGCGTTGCCCTCTCGCTCCCAACAGCGGGGCCGGAGCTACCGGACGGGGCCCGGATCCCATTCCCGGTCCCGGTCCCGGTTCCCGATGCCTGCAGAGTGCCGAAGGAGAAGGGGGAGGTTGGGGGGGGTGGGGGGGGATATATATATATGAGGTTAAAATGGCGGCGCCCTTCTCCCCGCCGCCTCCCGTTGCCTCTCGGCGGGTCTGGAGTCCCCGGATGAAACGCCGCGCTCTGATTGGCTGCCCGCGCCGGTTGTACGGTGTCATGGCGGCGCCCACGAGCGGCGACGGAAGCGACTTCCGGTCTTGCGCAGTCGGCGACGGCGGCCGCCGCTCGGTGCCGGGGCGACGGAACGGGACCGAGGTGAGCGGCGGGAGGGGGCGGGGCCACCGGAGGGGGGGGGGCGGAGCCTGAGGGGGGGGAACGAAGTGAGGGGGGGGCACCGGGAATAAAGGGAAACATTGGGAATGGGGCGGGGGGGGGGGGCAACGGGAATGGGGCGGGGACACAGCGGGGTGGAGGGGGGCGCAGGCCCGGGGTAGGCCCCGAGAGGGGGGGGGGAGCGGTGAACGGAGGGCAATGGGGAGGGTTGGGGGGGGGCAGAGTGCGATGTAAGGGGGGGGGTTTGGGGGTGAAATGGGGGGGGTTGGGGCTCAATTGGGGTATTTGGGGGTGCGGGGGGGTATTTGGGGGTTCAGTGGGGCTCTGTGGGGCTATTTTGGGTCACAATGGGGCTATTTTGGGCTCCGGGGGGGTATTTTGGGTCACAATGGGGTTATTTTGGGGTCCAGGGGTGTATTTTGGGGTCTGAGGGGGTATTTTGGGTCACAATGGGGCTATTTTGGGGTCCAGGGGTGTATTTTGGGGTCCGGGGGGGTATTTTGGTCACAATGGGGTTATTTTGGGGTCCAGGGGTGTATTTTGGGGTCCGGGGGGTATTTTGGGTCACAATGGGGCTATTTTGGGGTCCGGGGGTGTATTTTGGGTCACAATGGGGTTATTTTGGGGTCCAGGGGTGTATTTTGGGGTCGGGGGGGTATTTTGGGTCACAATGGGGCTATTTTGGGGCTCTATGGGGCTATTTTGGGTCACAATGGGGCTATTTTGGTGTCTGGGGGGTTATTTTGGGTCACAATGGGGCTATTTTGGGTCATAATGGGGCTATTTTGGGGCTCTATGGGGCTATTTCAGGCTCCTGACCCCCTTTCCCCCCCCCCCCAGGCTCCCCCGTGCAGCTCCAGGGGGGGGTTCCCCTCTCCTGGGCCCCCCCCACTGCCCCCCCCATGGCGGCCGCCCCCCCCAGCAGCGTCATCGTCCTGGATGATGAGGACGAAGGGCCCCCCCGGCCCCCCCCACCCCCCCCGGGCCCTCGAGGACCCCCCCGGGGCCCCCCCCTCCCACCCCCAGCAATGGGGAACCCCCCGGGGACCCCCCGGGATCCCCCCAGAGTGGGGGGGGGGGCAAAGAGGGGGGTACAAAGTGGAGAACGAGCGGCTCTTCGGAGAGGTGAGGGGGGGACGGGGGGGGGGGGCACCTCCTTGAGGTATCATCTCCATCCCCTCCGTGTCCCCCTGTGGTCCCCATCCCCTCTCCATCCCCTCTCCATCCCCTCTCCATCCCCTCTCCATCCCCTCTCCATCCCCTCTCCATCCCCTCTCCATCCCCTCTCCATCCCCTCTCCATCCCTTCTATGTCCACTTTGGGTCCCTATCCCCTCTCCATCCCCTCTGTTCTCCCTGGGGTCTCCATCTTCCCTTCATCCCCTCCATGTTCCCCTTGTGGTCCCCATCCCATTTCCCTCTCCTCAATGTCTTCCTTGTGGCCTCCATCCCCTCTCCATCCTCTCTGTTCTTGTGGTCCCCATCCCCTCTCCACCCCTTCTATGTTTTCCTTGGTGCCTCCATCCCATCTCCATCCCTTCTATGTCCACTTTCGGTCTCCATCCCCTCTCCATCCCCTCCATGTCCCTCCTGTGGTCCCCATCCCTTCTCCATCCCCTCTGCATTGTCCCTGTGGTCTCCATCTCTCCTCCATCCCCTCTCCATCCCCTCTTATGTCTATGTTGGGTCTCCATCCCATCTCCAACACTTTTATGTCGGCTTTGGGTCCCCATCCCCTCTCCATCCCTTCTATGTCCACTTTGGGTCCCCATCCCCTCCATCCCCTCTTATGTCTACATTGGGGTCCCCATCCCCTCCATCCCCTCTTATGTCTATATTGGGGTCTCCATCTACTCTCCATCCCTTCTATGTCCATTTTGGGTCTCCATCCCCTCTCCATCCCCTCTTATGCCTATATTGGGGTCCCCATCCCCTCCATCCCCTCTTATGTCTATATTGGGGTCTCCATCCCCTCTCCATCCCTTCTATGTCCACTTTGGGTCTCCATCCCCTCTCCATCCCCTCTTATGTCTATATTGGGGTCCCCATCTCCTCCATCCCCTCTTACGTCTACATTGGGGTCCCCATCCCCTCTCCATCTCTTCTATGTCCACTTTGGGTCTCCATCCCCTCTTATGTCTATGTTGGGGTCCCCATCCCCTCTCCATCCCTTCTACGCCCACTTTGGCTCTCCATCCCCTCTTACGTCTATATTGGGGTGTCCCCCCCCCAGTTCCTGTCCCTCTGCACCCCCCTCACCGAGGAGCACCCCGAGGTCCTCCCCTTCCTCTGCGGCCGCCACCACAAAGCCGCCGCCTCCTTCCGCGCCTCCGCCGAGCTCCACAACATCCTCACCCGCTGCCTGCGCCGCGTCCGCCGCCGCCGCTCCAAGGTCTATGTCTACATCAATGAGCTCTGCACCGCCCTCAAAGCCCATTCCCTCCGGCGCAAACTCCCTTTGACCTCCGCTCCCGACCCTCAGCCCCCGCTTCCTCCCCATCCCGAACCCCTTTCCTCCTCTTCCTCTCCTTCCTCCCCCGCCACCGGCTCCAAGCGGCAGATCCGCTACTTGGAAAACCTCCTCCGCGTCTACACGGGGGAGATCCGGCGCTTGCAAGAGCGCGAATTGGACCTGGAGGAGTTGGACAGCGCCGATTCCGCCTATCTCCAAGAGAGCCGCCTCAAGAGGAGGATGATGAGGATCTTCCAACGCCTCTGCCAGCTCAAGCGCTGCAGCAGCCTCACGGGCCGGGTGATGGAGCAACGCATCCCCTACCGCGGTACCCGCTACCCGGAGGTCAACCGCCGCATCGAACGCTTCATCAACCGCCCCGAGGCCTTCCCCGACTACAGTGACATCCTCAAAGTCATCCAAAAAGCCAACGGGCGCCATCGCTTGGGCTTGGCCAAGAAACATATGGAAGGGATGGCTCAAGACGCCTTCCGGGAGGTGGGCAACCGGCTGCAGGAGAGGAGGCACTTGGATCTGGTCTATAACTTCGGGAGTCACCTCACGGATCAGTATCGGCCCGGTGAGGAGAGGGGGTGGGGGGGGAATGGGGATGGAGAGCGTAAGGGGGGATGGAGATCTCAAAGGGGAGATGGAGACCATGGAAGGGATCACAAAGGAGGGGATGGAGATGATGGAAGGGATCAGAAGAGGCCAATGGGGATGGTGGATGGGTGATGGAGAGCACAAGGAGGGGATGGAGACCATGGAAGGGATCACAAAGGGGGGGATGGAGACCATAGAAGGGATCAGAAGAAGCCAATGGAGGTGGTGGATGGGTGGGAAGGGATCTCAAGGGGGGGATGGAGGTGGTGGAAAGGTGATGGAGAGCACAAGGGGGGGGATGGAGACAATGGAAGGGACCAGAAGAGGCCAATGGAGATGGTGGAAGGGTGATGGGGAGCATAAGGAGGTGATGGAGCCCATAGGGAGTGATGGAGCCCATAGAGGCTGATGGAGCCCATAGGGGGTGATGGAGCCCATAGGGGGTGATGGAGCCCATAGAGGCTGATGGAGCCCATAGAGGTTGATGGAGCTGACAGAAGCTCCATAGATCCCCATAGAGAAGCAATGTCGCTCCCGAAGCTCCAAACCCCATCCCTGGGAGCCCCTTTTGAGCCCCGGTGCCCCCCCCCAACACCCTCCCCCCCCGGGCAGGCACCGATCCTGCGCTGGTGGACCCGGAGCTGGCCAAGAGGCTGCGGCGGAACCGGACGCTGGCGCTGAGCCGCCTGGACCAGGTCATCTCCCACTATGCCCAACTGCAGGATGAGAGCGAGGAGGAGGAGAGGGGCCGGAAGAGGCGCCGGGTAAGGGGCACCCATGGGCACCCATGGGTATGGTTATGGGTACCCATAGGGTATGGTTATGGGTACCAATAGGGTATGGTTATGGGCACCCATAGGGTATGGTCATGGGTACCAATGGGGTATGGTTATGGGCACCCATAGGGACATGGTTATGGGGGGGCCCAAGGTCCAACTGAGCCCCAAGGTCCCCACAGGGCACCCCGGGGAAGAGCCAGCACAGGGAGGAAGAGGAAGAGGAGGAGACGGAGGAAGAGACGGAGGAGGAAGAGGAGGAGGAGGAGGAAGGGGACAATTCCGATGGCTCCCATGGGAAGAGGGAGGAAGAGGATGAAGGGGACCCCATGGAACCCAATGCCCCCCATGGGAGGAGGGAGGATGATGAAGGTGCCCCCTCCAAGCTCAGCATCCCCTATGGAAGCCCCAAAGGGGATGAAGAAGACCCCATGGAGCCCAATGCCCCCCATGGAAGAGGGGAGGATGATGAAGGTGCCCCCTCCAAGCTCAGCATCCCCTATGGAAGCCCCAAAGGGGATGAAGAAGACCCCATGGAGCCCAATGCCCCCCATGGAAGGGGGGAGGATGATGAAGGTGCTCCCCCCAAGCTCAGCATCCCCTATGGAAGCCCAAAGGAGGAGGAGGAAGGTACCAATGTCACCTATGGCATGGATGAAGGTGATGCCCCCCATGGCCAAGCCAAGCAGGAGGCCCCCACTGCCCCAGCACCAGGTCAGTAGCACCCATGGGTGGGGGGGGGAACACCCAATGGGGTTATGTGTCCCCCCCACTTTAACCATGCCCCGCCCCCAAGGTGCTGCCCCTATGGAGGTGATGCTGAAGGCCCCGGAGGAGCTCTTCATGGTGGAGATTGAGACCCTCCCAGTGGAACCCAATGAGACCCCCCCGGGTTCCCCCCACCCTATGGGGGGGGGGGGGGCAGAGGCCAACCCCAATGGGGTTCCTCCTCCTGCCCCCCCCCCCATTCCCAACCCCTATCCCGCCCTATCCAGGACCATTGGGGAAGGGAACGGTGCCCCCCCGGCTTCCGGCTCCCCCTTTGCCTCTATCCCATAGGGAAAAGGGGGGTCCCAGTGGAGAACGGTGGGGGGGGACGGGACGGGAGCGGGGGGGGGGCCACCATCAGCTCCACCAGTTGTAATGGGAACGCGGAGGAAGGGGGGGACCCCCCCGGGCCCCCCCCGAAGAGGAGCCGCAGGGTGGTGCCCTGCAGGTGGGGGGGGTATAGGGGGGGCTATGGGGGGGTATAGAGGGGTATATGGGGGTCTATAGGGGGGTATATGGGGGGGTGTACGGAGGTCTATGAGGGGTATATGGGGGTCTATGGGGGGGTATATTGGGGTCTATAGTGGGGGCTATGGGGGGTGTAGGGGGTATATTGGTGGGTATGGGAGGGTATAGGGGGGTCTATGGGGGTATATGAGGGTCTATGAGGGGTATATGAGGGTCTATGGAGGAGTATATGGGGGTTTATAGGGGGTTATATGGGGACCTATGGGGGGGTCTATAGGGGATTATATGGGGGGTCTAAGGGTACCTATGGGGGGGTCAATAGGGGTGCTGGGGGCAGTCGGGGGGTGTCACGTGATGGGGGGGGGGTGATGTAACACCGCTGTTCCCCCCCCCCCCCAGCCCCTGCATTGAGGTGCACAGTGTGGGCTCAGAGGACGAAGAGGACGGGGGGGGGTCCGGGGGGGGGCGCCCCGCGGCGGGGGGGGGCTCCCGGAACAGCCCCCTCCCGGACTCCACCCGCGCCGACTCCCCCGGAGGGGACCTCGTGAGCAGCACCCAGGGGAGCCCCCGGCAGCGGCACCCCAAGGCCTGCAAGGTGGGGGGGGCTATGGGGGGCTATGGGGAGGCCAATGGGGGGCTATGGGGGGGGAATGGGGGCGAATAGGGGTGAATGGAGGGGCAATGGGGAGGGCAATGGGGGTGAAGGGGGGGGCAAGGGGGGGCAGTGGTGAATGGGGGGGTCAATGGGGGGGAAATGGAGGGCAATGGGTGTCTATGAGGGGAGTCTATGGGGGCGAATGTTGGGGCTATGGGGGGTAATGGGGGGCTATGGGGGGCTATGGGGGTGAATGGAGGGTCAATGGGGGCAATGGGGAGGGCAGTGGGGGGGAATGGGGGGGAATGGGGTGAATCGGGGGGTCATTGGGGGTCTATGGGGGGAGTCTATGGGGGGGCAATGGGGTCTATTGTGAGGGCCTGTGGGGGCTATTGGGGGCTGTGGGGGTCTATGGGGACTATTGCGGGGGTCTATGTGGGGCAATAGGGCTCAATAGGGGTCTATGGGGGTCTTGGAGGTTCTGGGGCGTCAGTGGGGGGTCTATAGGGAATATGGGGGGTTATGAGTGTCAATGGGGTCTATAGGGCATGTGGGGATCTATAGGGGTCTATGGGGGGGGTTATGGGGGTCTATATGGATCTATGGGGGGGTTATGGGGGTCTCCAACCCCCCCCGCCCCCCCCACAGATGAGCGTGGCGACCCAGTGCGACCCCGAGGAGATCATCGTGCTCTCGGACTCGGATTAGCCCCGCCCCCTCCCCATAAGCCCCGCCCCCTTCCCCACCAAGCCCCGCCCCCTCCCGGTCTGGCCACGCCCCCCCTTCCCCAATAAAGGCTCCGTTTTGTTACTGCCGCGCGGTCCCTTTAAGAGTGGGCGGGGCCCGCGTTTGGCTCCGCCTTCCCCTTTCCTCACCGTATATGGGAGGGAGGGGGGCGTGGCAACGGAGGGCGGGGAAAGGGGGCGTGGCCACCGGGCAAGATGGCGGCGGCGGCGGCGCCCTGAGCCCCCGCGCGCGGGTGAGCGGGGGGCGGGGCCGGGGCGGGGCCCGGAGGGGGGGGGTGGGGGGGGGGAACCTATAGGGGCTATGGGGGGGGTGGGGGGGTATAGGAGGGTATAAGGGGGGGCTATGGGGTGTTATGGGGGCTGGGGGGGCTACAGGGATGTCTTGGGAGCTATAGGGGATGGGGGGGCTATAGGGGTGTTACAGGGGTTATAGAGGTGTTATGGGGGCTATAAGGGCTGGGGGGGCTACAGGGTGTTATGGGGGCTATAAGGGCTGGGGGGTGTGGGGGGCTATAGGGGATGGGGGTATGGTGGGTATGTAGGGGGGGCTATATGGGCTGGAGGGGCTATAGGGGTGTTATGGGGGCTATAGGGGCTGAGGGGGCTATAGGGGAGGAGGGAGCTACAGGGTGTTATGGGCCTATAGGGGCTGGGGGGGCTATAGGAGATGGTGGCTATAGGGGTGTTATAAGGGCTGTGGGGGTATTATGGGGGCTATAGGGGTGTTATGGGGGCTATAGGGGTGTTATGGGGGGGGGGGCTATAGGGGCCGGGGGTCTATAGAGGTGTTATGGGGGCTATGGGGCTGGGGGAGCTATAGAGGTGTTATGGGGGCTATAGGGGTGTTATGGAGGCTATAGGGGTGTTATGGGGCTATAGGGGCCGGGGGGGCTATAGAGGTGTTATGGGGGCTATAGGGGCTGGGGGAGCTATAGAGGTGTTATGGGGGCTATAGGGGTGTTATGGGGGCTATAGGGGCGGGAGGGCTATAGAGGTGTTATGGGGACTATAGGGCTGGGGGCCTATGGGGGCTATGGGCTATAGGCGGGGGGGGGGGGGCTATAGGCATGTTATGGGGGTCTATAGGGGCTGGGGGTCTCTGGGGGTGTTATGAGGGGCTATAGGGTGTGGGGGGTGCTATGGGAGCTATAGGGGCTCGGTGTATGGGGGGGCTATAGGGGCTGGGGGGGGTCATGAGGTGGCTATGGGGGAGTCACTGGGGGGGGTTGGTTTCTGGAGGGGGTGGAATTAAGGGGGTTTTGGGGTCAAAAATGAGGATTTGGGTCAAAATCGATGGGGTTTGGGTCCAAATCAACGCTTTACAGCAAAATCAACGGGTTTGGGGTTAAAATCAATGTGTTTGGGGATCAAAATTGAGGGATTTTGGGTCCAAATTGATGGGTTTTGGGTCAAAATCAATGGGGTTTGTGTCGAAATCAATGGGTTTAGAGACAATATCCATGGGGTTTGGGTCACAATTAATGGGGTTTGGGTCAAAATCGATGGGGTTTGGGGTCAAAACCAATGGATTTTGAGCCCACCCCAACGCATTTTAGTTCCAACCCCCCCCCCCCTTTTTCCACCTCCCCCCAGGGCCTTTCCCCCCCTTTCCCCACCACCACCACCACCACCACCACCATGGAGCCGTGCGGCGCTTCCCCTTCCCCCTCCCCTTTGCTCCACGTGGACTTCCCGGAGCTTCCCGGCGCCCTTTTGGCCAACCTGAACCAACAGCGCTTGGAGGGGCAGCTCTGCGACCTCTCCATCCACGTCCGGGGCCGCGTCTTCCGCGCCCACCGCGCCGTCCTGGCCGCCTCCTCCCCTTACTTCCACGACCAAGTCCTGCTCAAGAACATGAGCTCCGTCGTCCTCCCCAGCGTCATGGACCCCGGCGCCTTCGAGACGGTGTTGGGCTCCGCCTACACCGGGCGCCTTTCCATGGCTCCCGAAGCCGTCGTCAACTTCCTGACGGTGGGAAGCGTGCTGCAGATGTGGCACATCGTGGATAAGTGCACGGAGCTCCTCAAGGAAGGGCGGGCGGCGCGGGGGCCTTCGTCCTCCTCCTCCTCCGCCTCCTCTTCCTCCTCCTCATCCCGCGCCCATTCCACTCGCGCCAGCGATAGCCAATCCCCGAGCAGCACCAACTACTTCAGCCCCGAGGGGGCCGAGCCCCATAAGTACCCCCTTCGCCCCGAAGATGGCGCTCAAAGAGAAGGCGGTGACGGAGGCCACCGCCGCCCCCTCTACGTCCAACCCAGCATCGTGCCCCATAAGCAATGGGTCTACGTGAAGCAGGAGTGGCTGCAGGAGGACCTGGTGTTGACGTGCGAAGAGGACGAAGACCCCATTGACCCCCCCGATGCTGTCCATGGTGCTGAAGGCGGCGGTACCCAACAGCGCCCTCCCGATGCTGTCCATGGTGCTGAAGGCGGCGGTACCCAACAGCGCCCTCCCGATGCTGTCCATGGTGCTGAAGGCGGCGGTACCCAACCGCGCGCCCCCGATGCTGTCCATGGTGCTGAAGGCGGCGGTACCCAACTGCGCCCTTCCGATGCCGTCCATGGTGCTGAAGGCGGCGGTACCCAATTGCGCCCCCCCGATGCCCTCCATGGTGCTGAAACCAGACTGGGCCCCCCCAAACTCCGCCCCCCCGATGCCGCCCACGCTCCCGAAGCCATCGCCAGCCAACTGGAGGACCAAGTCAACCTCTGCGAGTCCTCCGCTGACTTCCCCCCTCCTTACGAAGCTCTGGAGGACGCCGGCCCCTTCCCGCCCCGCTCCTTGCTCCCGATGGATATGCAAGGCAACCCCCTCGTCCTCTTCCCGACGCCGTCGGGGACCGAGCACGGCGCCGTCCATTCCGTCGCCGGCGAAGGCAACAAGATCTTCCTCTGCCACTGCGGCAAAGCCTTCTCGCACCGCAGCATGCGGGACCGCCACGTGAACATGCACCTGAACCTGCGGCCCTTCGCCTGCCCGGTGTGCGCCAAGCGCTTCAAGATGAAGCACCACCTCACCGAGCACATGAAGACCCACACGGGCCTCAAACCCTACGAGTGCCACGGCTGCGCCAAGCGCTTCATGTGGCGCGACAGCTTCGTCCGCCACCGCGGGCACTGCGAGCGCCGGCAAGGGAGGGGAGGGGGGGGGCCGGGAGGGGGGGGGGAGGGGTGGAGGGGAGGGGTGAATGGGGGGGGTGGGGAGGGGGGGGGAGGGGTTATGTTGTTGAGTAGCGCGGTTGAGTTTGGGGTCCGGCACATCTGGATGCGTGGGAGCCAGTGCGCTATTGACCGTCACATCTGGACCCCCCCCACCATGTACCCCATAATGTGTGTGTGTCTCCCCCCCTTCCCCCCCAATGTCACTGTTGGTGTATGTGTCCCCCCCCCCACCCCCGGGTCACGTGACACACCCCCGCCCCCCCCGCTTTGTAATTGACGTCGGTTCGTGATTGATCTTCTTTAATTAACGGTCATTAACGATGAGCGGAGCCTCCTGGGGGCGGGGCCAAGCGCGTGGGGGGCGGGGCTTGAGATGGGGGGGAGGGGCGTGGCCAAGCGGCAAAGGGGGCGGGGTTTGAGTGGGAGGGGGCGGGGCCGAGCGCCAATAGGTGGAAGGGGGCGTGGCCAGGAAGTGAAAGCGAAAGCGATGTCTGCGGTGCGGCTGCTGCTGATGGGTGAGAGAAGGACCCCCCTTTGGGACCCACACTGGGGACACCCCCCCCTTTGGGACCCATATGGGGGACCCCCCCCATTGGGACCCACACTTGGAGACCCCCCCATTGGGGACACCCCCCCCTTTGGGACCCATATTGGGGACCCCCCCATTGGGGACCCCCCCCCCTTGGGACCCATATTGGGGACCCCCCCCATTGGAGACCTTCCCCCCCCTTTGGGACAAATATTGGGGGCCCCCCCATTGGATCCCACACGTGGGGGTTTCCCCCCAATTGGGGATCTCCCCCCCTCCCCATTGGGACCCACACGTGAGGGTCCCGCCCCCCACCTGAACGCCCATTGGTTCCCCGCAGCCCTCCTCGTCCAATGGAGTTTGGGGGCGGAGCCTCCGGACCCCCCCCCCGCCCCCCCCTCTGGGCTGCATTAAGCGGGAGGGGGAGAAGGGGGGAAGGGGCCACCCCGTGGTGCTGCGGCTGTGGGGGGGGAAGGCCACTCCCCCTGTGACGTCACCTGACTGTGACGACACCTTTGATGTCATCGGTGAGTCCCCACCCCACACTTGGGGGTCACCTCCCTCTCCCACCCCATATATGGGGGTCACCCCCCTCTCCCACCCCATATACGGGGGTCACGCTCCCCTTCTACTCCATATATGGGATTCACCCCCCTCTCCCACCCCATATATGGCGATCAACCCCCCCTTCCTGACCCATATATGAGGGTTACCCCCCCTTTCCCACCCAATATATGGTGGCCACCCCCCCTCCCACCCCATATATCGGGGCCACCCCACCCTATATATGGGGGTTCCCCCCCCCCCTTCTTCTCCCCGCAGACCCCTGGGGGGCTCTGACGCAGTTGTGGGCCCCCCCCTGGACCCCCCCCCAGTGTGAGCTGAGCCCCACGGAGCCCGTGGTGACCCCCCCCCGCTGGGCCCCCGCCGTGGGCCCCCCCGACCGCAGCCCCCGGGGCCTGGAGGGCTCCTGGTGGGTGCTGAGCCTCAGCGCCCCCCACTATGGGGCAACGGCGCTGCTGCAGGGACGGCCCCGCACCCCCCGGGTGCTCAACGGTGAGGGGGGGGGGGACCCCGCACCCCATATCCATTCCCTATATCCCATTATGCCATTATCCATTCCCTATATCCCATTCCCATTATGTCATTATCCATTCCCAATATCCCATTATGTCATTATCCATTCCCAATATCCCATTCCCGTTATCCCATACCCCATTCCCATTATCCTGTTATCCCATATCCCATTCCCTCTACCCAATATCCCATTATCCCGTTATCCCATATCCATTACTCCATATGCCTGACGCTATATCCATTCCCTATACCCCATTCCCATTATCCCATTCCCCCATACCCCATATCCATTCCCCATACCCCATTCTCATTATCCCATATCCCATATCCCTTACCCCAAATCCCTTCCTTATATCCCATTATCCCATTTCCATTCCCTATACTCCATTCCCATTATCTCATACCCCATATCCCATTATCCATTACCCCATTCCCATTATCCCATATCCATATCCCATGTCATTATCCCATTATTATCCCATATCCATATCCCATTACCCCATTCCCATTATCCCATACCCCATTCCCATTATCCCATATCCATATCCCATTATCCCATATCCATATCCCATTATCCATTACCCCATTCCCATTCCCCCCCCCCCTCTCTCCGCAGCCACCCTCACTCTCTCCACCCTCACCCCCTCCCTCCGCGCCCCCTTCGGTTCCCTCCCCCTCCTCCATTGCTCCTTCGCCCCCTCCGGGGGTCCTTTCGCCCTCGAGTGGTGGCACCGCCACCGCGGCTCCGGGCACCGCCTCCTCGCCTACGACTCCGCCTCCAACCGCGTCCTTGTGGCCACCAACGGGACCCCCGCGGCCACCCACGGCCCCCACGTGGCTGCCAAGGGCGCCGCCATTGCTGCCGCTGGGGTCCTTCTGCACCTGAGCTCCTCGGGCGCCTCGCAGGAGGTGTCCCTGCGCCTGCCCGCTCTGAACAGGCACCACGGGGGCACCTACGGCTGCTCCGTCTTCCTGCCCCGCGGCCAAGCGGAGCTGCTCCTGAGCATGCGCGTTCTGGGTCAGTGCCTCCTATAGGGGCTATGGGGGGGGGACGACCTATGGGGTGTATGGGGGGGGTGGGGGTATCTCTGCCCCCCCCCCCCCAAGGACTCTCAGGGGGCTGTGGAGCTGTGCCCATTGGGGCATAGGGGTCCCTATAGTGGTCCATAGAGGGGTCCCTATAGTGGTCTATAGAGGGGTCCTACAGGGGTCCATATAGAGGTCCATAGAGGGGTCCCTATAGGGGTCCTATAGTGGTCCATAGATGGGTCCCTATAGGGGTCCAGAGGGGCCCCTATAGTGGTCTATAGAGGGGTCGTATAGGGGTCCATATAGAGGTCCATAGACGGGTCCCTATGGGGGTCCATAGAGGGGTCCATATAGAGGTCCCTATAGTGGTCCATAGAGGGGTCCATATAGGGATCTATGTAAGGGTCCCCATAGGGCTCTATGTAGGGGCTCCCCATAGGGGTCTATGTAAGGTCCCATAGGCTCCCTGGAGGGCTCTATGGAAGGTCCCTATAGGCTCTCTATAAGCTCCCATAGGTCCCTATAGGCTCTCTAAAGGCTCCCATAGGTCCCTATGGGCCCTGACACCCCCCACCCTCTCTTCCCCCCCCCCCCCAGAGCCCCCCCGGGTGCGGCTCCGCCCCCCCCGCGCTGCGCTGCCCCCCCTGGGTGGGGGAGGGGCAGCGCTGGAGGTGCGCTGCGAGGCCGCGGGGTTCTTCCCGCGGGGGGCGGAGCTCCGTTGGCTCCTGGGAGGGCGCCCCCTGGCGGGGGGGAGGAGCTCCGCGCACCGCCGCGGGGCGGAGGGCACCTACAGCCGCAGCAGCGCGGTCCTCCTGCGCCAGGGGGCGCTCGAGGGAGGGCTCGAGTGCGAGGTGACGCACGAAGCGCTGCGGGAGCCGCTGCGGGTGCGGTTGCAGGTGGAGGTAACGGGTACGTCTCTATGGTCAATACGGTCTCTGTGGGGCTCTATGGTCTCTGTGGGGCTCTATGGGTCTCTATGGGACTCTATGGGGCTCTATGGTGTCCCCACAGGGGCCCAGGGCCCAGGCACATTGGACGCTGTGGGGCTCTTCCTGGTGGCCTTTGTGATCTGCGGCATCTCCCGATGGATCCACATCAGCTGTGAGTGACCTCATCCATATCCCATACCCCATATCCCATACCCCATACCCCATATCCCATACCCCATATCCCATACCCCATATCCCATACCCCATATCCCATACCCCATATCCCATTCCCATGTGACTCACGTGTGCTCCCCCCCCCCAGGAGAAAACGCAATGAAGGACCTGGAGCCCCCCCCCCAGCACCTAATAAAGAGACGTGGTCCCATGTTGGGATATGGGACATCATTGGGAATGGGGATGGGATATGGGGTATGGGGTGTGGGGTATGGGATATGGGATGTGGGGTATGGGATATGGGGTATGGGATATGGACCCCCCCATTCGTAGCCCCATTTCCATTTTCTCTCTATATTTGGGGGCACAAAACCCCCACTTTGGGGGCTCGGGGGGGGGGGGGTGTCCATCCTGGGGGGGGTTCCCCCCCCGTTAGCGAATGGTCTTGACCGGGCTCTTGAAGTTGCTGGCGGCCTGGAGCTGGAGCTGGTATGCCATGGGGTGGATCTTGAAGCCATAGAGCCTGGGGTGGGGTGGGGGGGGCGTCAGTGGGGGGGGAAAGGGGTTGGGGGGGGCCTAAAGGGGTTTGGTTGTCTATAAGGGGTTTCAAGGGCTCTATAAAGGCTCTATAAGGGGGTTCAAGAGCTCTACATGGGGTTCGAGGGGTCTATAATGGGGTTCGAGGGGTCTATAATGGGGTTCGAGGGCTCTATAATGGGGTTCGAGGGGTCTATAATGGGGTTCGAGGGCTCTATAAGGGAGTTTGAGGGCTCTATAATGGGGTTCGAGGGCTCTATAAGGGAGTTCGAGGGCTCTATAATGGGGTTCGACGGGTCTATAAGGAGGTTTGAGGGCTCTATAGGGGTTTCAAGGACTCTGTAAGGCCTCTACAGCGCTTCCAAGAACTCTGTAAGGACTCTATAAGGGAGTTCAAGGGCTCTATAAGGTCTCTATAGGAGTTTCAAGGGCCCTATAGGGGTTTCAAGGGCTCCACAAGGTCCCTATAGGGGTTTCAAGGGCTCCACGAGGTCCCTATAAGGGTTTCAAGGGCTCTATAAGGTCTCTATAGGAATTTCAAGGGCTCTTTAGGGGTTTCAAGGGCTCCACAAGCCCCCTATAGGGGTTTCAAGCTCCCCATAACCCCCCTCTATGGGCCCTCCCGCACCGTACCATCGCGTCCCTTGGGGGGGGGGGCACGCGCTCTGACCTGGGCACGAACTGATTGGCCGGGCGCTTGGGGCGGTACTCGGGATGTACCATGAAGAGCATATGGGGGAAGCCGGTGCCGAAGTAGGCGCCGTCGGTGTGGTGGTGCCGCGAGGATTTGGGGGTGTACACATCCATGCACTTGGGGCAATAGAGCTTCACCATGGCCTCCCCCGGGATGTCCGATAGCCCTTTGAGGGGGGGAGACCCCAAATTAACCCCCCCTTTGCCATACATCCCCCCCTTATACCATATCCACTGTACCATAAACCTCCCCCCTTTAACATAGGCGCATCCGCCCCCCCCGCAGTCAGAGGCAAATGGTTTCGTCTGGGTTAACGCATCAATGGGGTTCTCACGCGCACACCCCCCCCATTCAGATCCCAAGGGGCAACCCCCCCCCCCACTGACCCCTATGGTACCCCCAAACCCCCCCATTGACCCCTATGGTACCCCCAAACCCCCCCATTGACCCCTATGGTACCCCCCCAAACCCCTCCATTGACCCCTATGGTACCCCCCAACCCCCCATTGACCCCTATGGTACCTCCAAACCCCCCCATTGACCCCTATGGTACCTCCAAATCCCCCATTGACCTCTATGGCTCCCCTAAAGCCCCCCCATTGACCTCCCCCCAAAGACCCCCACACTGACCCCTATGATCCCCCCCTCCGACCCCTATGGTACCTCCAAACCCCTCCATTGATGCCCCCCCATTGACATCTATGGTACCTCCAAACCCTCCCATTGACCCCCCTAAGACCCCCCCATTGACCCCTATGACCCCCCCCCAACCCCTATAGTATCCCCAAACCCCCTCATTGACCCCTATGGTACCCCAAATTAGTCCCCCCTTTACCATATACACCCCCATTGACCCCCCCAAGACCTCCCCATTGACCCTTATGATGCCCCCCCATGGCCCCCATAGACCCCCTATGATGCCCCCATTGCCCCCCCCATTGACCCCCCATAGACACCCTATGATGGCCCCCATTGACCCCTCCATTGACCCCCCCAAACCCCCTATTGACCCCTATGATGCCCCCATTGACCCCCCAACCCCCCCATTGACCCCTATGATGCCCCCATTGACCCCCCAAACCCCCCATTGACCCCTGTGATGCCCCCATTGACCCCCCCATTGACCCCCATGCCCCCCCTCACCGATGGGCAGCATGGGTTGGTTCTCACAGTAGACCCGGGGGCAGTACCCGAAGTCCCCCTGTTGGTACTTCTCCAGCTGGGAACAGAGGGGGGGGGGCATGGGTGGGGGGGGGGCCCCATGGGTGGGGGGGTCCCAATGGATGGGGGGGACCCCATTGGGGGGTGGTTTGGGGGGGTCCCTATGGGGGGGGTCCCTATGGATTGGAGGGGTCACAATGGGGAGAGTTTGGGGGTGTCCCCATAAGGGGGGTTTGGGGGGGGTCAATGGGGGGGGTTGGGGGTGCCCATGGGGGGGGTTTAGAGGGGGGTCAATGGGGGTCCCCATGGGAGGGGGGTCAATGGGGGGGTCCCCACGGGGGGGCCGCACCATTTGGGCGATGCCGCGGTTGGTGAGGATGTAGCGCGCGTGGATGAGGCCATAGAGCATCTCCGCCGCCTGCTCGATGAGGTCGCTCTGGTTGGGGTTATCCTCCAGCTCCTCGTCTGCGGGGGGGCACCAGGGGGGGCACGGGGGGCACCGGGGGGGGAATCAGTTAAAATAGGGGGAAAATGGGGAGAAGAAAAGGGGCATCAATGGGGGTCAATGGGATACAATGGGGACACAATGGGGGTCAATGGGATACAATGGGGGTCAATGGGGACACAATGGGGATACAATGGGGGTCAATGAGGACACAATGGGGATACAATGGGGGTCAATGGGGACACAATGGGGCACAAGGGGGGTCAATGGGGTGCAACGGGATACAATGGGGGTCAATGGAGACACCATGGGGGTCAATGAGGTGCAATGGGATACAATGGGGGTCAATGGGATACAATGGCGATACAATGGGGGTCTGTGGGGACACAATGGGACACAATGGGGGTCAACAGGGAGACAATGGGGGTCAATGGGATACAATGGGGGTCAATGGGACACAATGGGGGTCAATGGGATACAATGAGGGTCAATGGGGTGCAATGGGGACACAATGGGGGTCAATGGGACACAATGGGGGTCAATGGGGACACAACGGGGCGCAATGGGGGTCAATAGCAACACAATGGGGATACAATGGGGGTCAATGGGGACACAATGGGGGCCAATGGGGTACAATGGGGACACAACGGGGTACAATGAAACACAATGGGGGTCAATGGGGTGCAATGGGATACAATGGGGACACAACGGGGTGCAATGGGGTGCATGGGGCCGGTACCGGGCTCCAGGTCCAGGATCATGTCCAGCGCCTGCCGGTAGTGGGGGACCTGCTCATTGAGCCCCGTCAGGTTGAACTTGTCCTGGATGTAGTCCTCGTCCACCTGCGGCCACGGCAATGGGCAATGGGCAATGGGGCAATGGGGGTAATGGGGGCCAATGGGGGTAATGGGGGCAATGGGGTAATGGGGGCCCATGGGGGTAATGGGGGCAATGGGATAATGGGGGCCAATGGGGGCCAATTGGGGCCAATGGGGGCCAATGGGAGTCAATTGGGGCCAATGGGGGCCAATGGGAGTCAATTGGGGCCAATGGGAGTCAATGGGAGTCAATTGGGGCCAATGGGGGCCAATGGGAGTCAATTGGGGCCAATGGGGGCCAATGGGAGTCAACTTGGGGCCAATGGGGGCCAATGGGAGTCAATGGGGGCCAATGGGGGCCAATGATGGATTTGGGGGTTTTTTGGGGCCGTTTTGGGGTTTTTGCTCATTTTTCCCCCACCTCACAGAAGAATTCGTTCCCGCGGAGGCCGCAGAACCACGAAATCCACGAAACCTCTTCCGAGCTGCTCATGGCGGCCAATGGCGCCTATAGGGACCTATAGGGACCTATGGAGAGCGCAGGGACCTATAGGGACCATAGGGACCCATAGAGATCATAGAGCCCATAGAGACCACAGAGACCCATAGAGCCCATAGAGACCCATAGAGCCCATAGAGACCCATAGAAAAGATCTATCGAGACCTAGAGAGACCTATAAGATCCTACGCACATGAGACATACAGGGACCTATAGAACCCTATGCAGACCAATGCGAACCTATAGAGAGCACCTTATAAAGTCCTATATAAACCCATAAAGACCTATAAACTCCCATGAGAGCCTACAGTCACCCTATGGAAACCCACACAAACCCTACTGAAACCCTATAGACACCTATAGAGACCAATAGGAACCTACAGACACATGCAAAGAGCCATAAAGACCTACAGAGAACCTACAGAGACCCCACAGACACCTATAGAAACCCATAGAAAGCCTTCAGGAACCCTATAGATGCTTATAGACACTCATAGAGATCCATAAATACCTATAGCGCTCCATAAAGACCCCATAGACACCCTATAGGCACCTATAGAACCCCTATAGACACCTATAGAGATCTATAAAGACCTCATTGACACCCTATAGGCACCTATAGAACCCCTATAGGCAACCCATAGGGGCCTATGAGCCCCTATAGACACCCATAGGGGCCTACAGAGCCCCATGGACACGCACAGCTCTATAGGCACCACATAGGGGCCCTGAAACACCCCCCGAGCCCCATAGAGCCCTATGGAGCCCCATAGCACCCTATAGGCACCCATAAAACCCCCATAGGCCCCTATAGAAAACCCATAGGCCCCTATAGAAACCCCCATAGGCCCCTACAGAAACCCCATAGGCCCCTATAGAACCCTCATAGAATCCCCGTAGGCCCTCATAGACCCCCATAGAACCCCTATAGACCGCTATAGGCCCCTATAGAACCCCCATAGAACCCCCATAGGCCCCTATGGAGCCCCCTCCCCCCCCTCACCGCTCTCGGGGTCGCTCCGGGGTCGCTCCGCGCAGGCGCCGCTCGGCCCCGAGGCTCCGCCCCCTCCCCCGCCCGGGCCGGCAGCAGCCAATCAGCGCCCGGAGCGCGACTGCGCGTGCGCTGTGGGGGGAGGGGAAGGAGGGGGGAGGGGCGCGTGCACGCGCGTGCGCGGGGGGAGGCTCCGCCTCTCCCCCGTATATCGGTGTCTGCGGGGTGGGGGGGGGAGCTGAGAGTGAGCCATGGATTGGGGTCTGCCCCATAGATCTGCCCCATGGATCTGAATGTCCCCCATAGATCTGCCTCATGGACGCTACCCTGCCCCATAGATTGTGTCCCATAGATTATGCCCCATGGATCTGCCCCATTGACCCGCATCTGCCCCATAGATGTGTCCCATAGACCCGCATCTGCCCCATAGATCTGCCCCATGGATCTGGGTCTGTCCCACAGATCCAACCCTGCCCCATAGATGTGCCCCATAGATCCTGCCCCATAGATCTGGGTCTGCCCCATATATGTGCCCCATAGACCCACATCTGCCCCATAGATCTGCCCCATAGATCTGGGTCTGCCCCATAGATCTGTTTCATGGACCCTTCCCTCCCCCATAGGTCTGCCCCATAGACCCACATCTGCCCCATGGATCTGCCCCACAGACCATTCCCAGCCCTATAGACCTCTCCCTGCCCCATAGCCCCTTCTCCCCCCATAACCCCCGATTACCCCCCCATGGAGGAGGGCGGGGGGCAGTTGTGGGGCTCCAGGGGCTGCCCCACAGCACCTCCTCTGTGACCCCCATGGCGGCGCCTGACCCACATCCGCCCCACAGCTTCCCCTGGGGCTGCCCCACATCCGCCCCACAGCTGCAGTTTCCTCCCCACCCACCCCATGGGGGCCCCGTCCTCTGCCCCACAGCGCCCCATTGCTCATCATGGGACACCCCATAGCGCCCCATTGCTCATCATGGGACAGCCCAAAACCACTCCGGGACCCATTGGAATCCCCCTGGAATCCCCATAGTGCTCCATAGCCAATCATGGGACATCCCATAGCACCCTATAGTGCCCCATAGCACCCTATAGTGCCCCATAGCACTCCATAGCGCCCCATAGCCCATCATGGGGCACCCCATAGCACCCCATAGCGCCCCATAGTAACCCATAGCTCATCATGGGGCACCCCAAAGTGCCCCATAGCTCATCATGGGAAACCCCATAGAGCCTTATAATGTCCCATAGCACTCCATAAGGACACCCGATAGTGCCCCATAGCCCATCATGGGGCACCCATAGCAACCCACAGCGCCCCATAGCACCCCATAGGCCATCATGGAGCACCCCATAGCTCCCCATAGGTCATCATGGGACACCCCATATCACCCCATAGTGCTCCATAGCCCCCATAGGGAAACCCCATAGCACCCCATAGCATCCTGTAGTGCCCCACAGCGCCCCATAGCCCTCCATAGGGACAACCCATAGCCCCCCATAGCACCCCATAGGGACGCCCCATAGCACCCCACAGCCCCCCATAGGGACACCCCGTAGCCTCCTATAGTGCCCCATAGCGCCCCACAGCCCCCCATAGGGGCACCCTATAGCATCCTATAGCGCCCCCCATAGGGACACCCCATGGCATCCTATAGCACCCCATAGCGCCCCATGGCACCCCATAGCACCTCATAGGGACGCCCCATAGCACCCCACAGCCCCCCATAGGGACACCCCATTGCATCCTATAGCGCCCCATAGCACCCCATAGGACACCACATAGCGCCCCATAGCCCCCCCCCTATAGCACCCTATAGCCCCCCCATAGGGACACCCCATAGCACCCCATAGCCCCCCCCATAGCGCCTATGACGCCCCCCCAAGGGGAACCCCCTTGGGAACCCCCCGCCCCCCCCGGGGCCGTTGCAGCCGCCGGAAGCGGGGGAGGGGAAACCCCCGCCCCTCCCCCCCCTTCCCCTTCCCGTCCCCCCCCCCCGGGCCCCACGAAGGGGGGGGGGCGGGGCCGGAAGCGGCCGCCTCCACCCTGGGGCGCCCCCATTGGGTGGCTCTGGGGGGGGGTCAATGACGCCCTCCCCCCCCCCCCAAGGCCTTAAAAGGGCCGCGGGGGCCTCAGGCGGGAGTTGGTGCCATGGCCCGGCCCCCCCCGGCCCCCCCCGCGCTCCCCATTGGCGCCAATGGAGGCTCCGGACCCCCCCTCCTGATCCCGATCCTGATCCCGATCCTGATCCTGATCCTGCCCACGGCTGCGGTGCGGAGCGGGCCCCGGGTACCGAACCTCATCCCTGCATCCCTCAGCATCCCCATGTGCATCCCTATGGGCATCCCCCTGTATCCCTCTGTATCCCTCTGTATCCCTATGGGCATCCCTCTGTATCCCTCTGTATCCCTCTGTATCCCTATGTGCATCCCTATGTGCATCCCTCTGTATCCCTATGGGCATCCCTATGTGCATCCCTCTGTATCCCTATGGGCATCTCTATGGGCATCCCTCAGCATCCCTATGTGCACCCCTCTATATCCCTCTGTATCCCCATGGGCATCCCTATGTGCATCCCTCTGTATCCCTATGGGCATCCCTATGGGCATCCCTCTGTATCCCTCTGTATCCCTCTGTATCCCTATGGGCATCCCTCTGTATCCCTCTGTATCCCTCTGTATCCCTATGTGCATCCCTATGTGCATCCCTCTGTATCCCTATGGGCATCCCTATGTGCATCCCTCTGTATCCCTATGGGCATCCCTATGTGCATCCCTCTGTATCCCTATGTGCATCCCTCTGTATCCCTATGTGCATCCCTATGTGCATCCCTCTGTTTCCTTCCGTATCCCTCCATATCCCTCCGTATCCCTCCGTATCCCTCTGTGCATCCCCGTGTGTCCACGTGTGCTGTATCCATATGTCCATGTGTGTCCATGTCTCCATGGGTCCATGTCTCCATGTGTGTCCATGTCTCCATGTGTCCATGTCTCCATGTGTGCCCATGTATCCATGTGTTCATGTGTCCATGCGTGCCCATGTATCCATGTGTCCATGTGTCCATGTGTGTCCGTGCATCCATCCCCTATCCATGGATCCCATAGCCCATCCCTGTATCCATCCCCTATCCATGGATCCCATAGCCCATCCCTGTATCCATCCCCTATCCATGGATCCCATAGCCCATCTCATCCCTCTCTCCCCATAGGATTCCCCGGAGCCGCCGATGCCCCCATTGATGGGTGAGAGACCTCTGCGCATCCCATACCCCATATCCCATACCCCATATCCCATACCCCATATCCCATACCCCATTCCCTGTATCCCAAACCCTATTCTCTATATCCCAAACCCCATTCCCTATATCCCATACCCCATATCCCATACCCCATACCCCGTATCCCATACCCCATACCCCATATCCAGTACCCCATACCCCATACCCCATACCCCATACCCCATATCCCATACCCCATATCCCATACCCCATTCCCTGTATCCCAAACCCTATTCTCTATATCCCAAACCCCATTCCCTATATCCCATTCCCCATATCCCATACCACATATCCCATATTCTCTCTCTTCCTGCAGCGGGACCGAAGCTGTTGCATGACCCCTATGGGGACAAACCCGCGGCTCATGTTGTGGGTGAGTGATGGGGGAATGTGGGATATGGGGTATGGGATGTGGGGTATGGGATATGGGGTATGGGATATGGGGTATGGGATATATGGGATGTTGGGTATGGGATATGGGATATTTGATATGGGGTATGGGATATGGGATGTGGGGTATGGGACATGGGATGTGGGGTATGGGGTATGGGATATGGGATATATGGGATGTTGGGTATGGGATATGGGATATTTGGCATGGGGTATGGAATATGGGGTATGGGATGTGGGGTATGGGCTCCACATCTCCTTCCCCCCCCCACGGGGATCATTATGGGCTGTGTCCCCCTCCCCCCGCAGCCTCCTCCTCCTCCCCCTCCCTCCTTTGGGCCGCCGATGTCGCCCCGGCGCTGGTGCGCAACGGGGTCCGTCTCCATGGCAACCGCCTGGTGGTCCCCCGCGATGGCCTCTACTTCGTCTACGCCGCCGCTGCCTTCCAGGGGGGGCGATGCCCGCGGGCCCCCTCCCCCCTCCGCTTGGCCGTATCCCGATATTCCCAAGAGTATCCCAAAGACGTCCCCCTCCTCACCGCCGAGCGCTCCGCCTGCGCCGGGAGGCGCCGGGAACGCCGCCGGGAACGCCGCCACCGCCGCGGCGCCAATGAGGAGCTCTGGGTCGAGTCCCTCTACCAAGGGGCCGTGTTCCAACTGCGCCGCGGCGACCAATTGGCGGCCACCACCACGGCCGGCAGGTTCCTGGACCTGCACGGGGGGGGGAGGGCCTATTTCGGGGTGCTGGGGGTGGATTGAGGGGTGGGGGTGGGGGGGAGTGGTGGGGGTCGATAGAGAGCGATAGGGACGGATAGGGGTCGATGCGGGTCAATGGAGATCGATAGAGGTCAATGGGGTTCAATGGAGATCGATAGGGGTCAATGGGGGTCAATGGAGATCGATAGGGGTCAATGGGGGTCAATGGAGATCGATAGGGGTCAATGGGGTCAATGGAGATCGATAGAGGTCAATGGGGGTCAATGGAGATTGATAGAGGTCAATGGGGGTCAATGGAGATCGATAGAGGTCAATGGGGGTCAATGGAGATCAATGGGGGTCAATGGGGGTCAATGGAGATCGATAGAGGTCAATGGGGGTCAATGGAGATCAATGGGGGTCAATGAGGGTCAATAGAGATCAATGGGGGTCAATGAGGGTCAATAGAGATTAATAGGGATGGATGGGGTCAATGGAGATCAGTAGAGATCAATAGGGGTCAATGGGGATGGATAGGGGTCAATAGGGACCAATAGGGACCAATAGAGACCAATAGGGACCAATAGAGATCAATAGGGAGAAATGGAGATCAATAGGGACCAATGGAGACCAATAGGGACCAATGGAGATCAATAGGGACCAATGGAGATCAATAGGGACCAATGGAGATCAATAGGGACCAATGGAGACCAATAGGGACCAATGGAGATCAATAGGGACCAATGGAGACCAATAGGGACCAATGGAGATCAATAGGGACCAATGGAGATCAATAGGGACCAATGGAGATCAATAGGGCCCCATAGGGCTCAGTGGGGCCCCATAGGGCTCCATAGGGCTCCATGGGGCTCAGCGGAGGCGTGGGGCGGGGCATTATTTATTGCGCTATTTATGTATTTATGGGGTTTTGGCGCTGTGATGTCATCGGCGCCCGAACCCAATAAACGGAGGCCGGAAACTGCCGAGTGTCGGGGGGGGGGGGGGGGGGGGGCCGCGGCCCCATTGACCGCCCCATGGAGCGCCCCATGGAGCCGCCCCCTATAGATCCCTCCATAGATCCTCCCCGTAGAGCCACCCCATAGAGCCGCTCTATAGATCCGTCGCCTATAGACCCCTCCATAGAGCCGCCCCATAGATCTGCCCCCTATAGACCCCTCCATAGAGCCGCCCCATAGATCTGCCCCCTATAGATCCCTCCATAGAGCCGCCCCATAGAGCCGCCCCCTATAGATCCCCCCATAGGTCCCCCCCCTAGAGCCGCTCCATAGAGCCGCCCCCTATAGATCCGCCCCACAGATGCTCTTTTGCCCCCGCCCACCGGTTGCCATAGCAACCGTCGCTCAGCCTCGTTCCCGCTCCGCCTGCTGTAACCATGGCGACCGCACGGGGGCGCTCCGTCGGCGGCGGGAGGAGGAGGGGAGGAGGTAACACCACCCTTGCTCCGATTGGCCGAACCCAGCGGGGTGGGCGGGGCTTCCCGGACCGCTCCATTCCCGCGGGGTGGCGGGGGGGGGATCGGAACCCCCCCTCTCTGTCTCTCCCCAATGGTCTCGCCCGTTACGGGCGTTCCCGCGCCTCGCTCTGGTTGGCGGAGCGGGAAGGAGCCGGAAGTGGCGGCGGGCAGGGGCGGGAAGGCCGCGGAGGTGAAGGGGGGGGGGGGTCCCGGTCCATCCGCCGCCATCCGCCGCCATCGAACCCCATCCGCGTCCGCTGACGCCGCATCCCCCCTCGGCAGCGCCCGCCCGCGGCGGACCGGTGCGTATCGATGCGTATCGATGCCATGGGGGGGGGGCCGCGCTCCGCCATCATCCACCTCCCCCCCCCCCCCCCGGTTCCCCTTCATCCGCCGCCGCCGCCATCTTGTCCCCGGTCCGCGTCCCCCCCCCCATCCGCTGCCGTTTAACACTGTTCGGTCCCCCTATGGCACCCGTTTGATTCCGTTCCCCCCTCCGGCCCCCGTTTGAAGTTGTTCGGTCCCCCCCATGGCCCCCGTTTGAAGCCGTTCGTTGCCCGCCATGGGCCCCGTTTGAAGCCATTCGGTTCCCCCCATGGTCCCCGTTTGATTCCGTCCCCCCCCCCATAGCCCCTGTTTGACGCCATTCGTTGCTCCCCATGGCCCCCGTTTGACGCCGTTCCCCCCCATGGCCCCCGTTTGAAGCCGTTCGTTGCCCCCCATGGGCCCCGTTTGAAGCCATTCGGTCCCCCCCCGTTTGACGCCGTTTCCTCCCCCATGGCCCCCGTTTGACACCGTTCGTTCCCCCCCCGTTTGACTCCGTTCCCCGCCGCAGGAGCAGCCGCCGGTGCCGATGCGTTGGCACCGCGATGAGCGATCGCCCGGCGGCGCGGGGCCGGCGCTACGCCTCCCTCAGCCTATGTGAGAGCTACCGGGGCCGAGCGCTGGACCCGCCGCGGGCCGCCGGTAACGGAGCGGGGTACAGGGGGGGGGGGTCCCCCCCGTTCCGTTCCCGTTCCCTTCCTTCACCGCCCCCCCCCCCCTCCGCAGCCGCTCCCCGCCATGGGCTGCAGAGCCTGGGGAAGGTGGCGGCCCGGCGCATGCCCCCCCCCGCCAACCTGCCCAGCCTGAAGGCCGAGAACAAAGGCAACGACCCCAACGTGGCGCTGGTGCCCAGGGACGGCTCGGGATGGGCCAGCGGCAGGCAGGAGGCGGCCGAGCCGCGGAGGTGAGCAGGGAGGGGGAACGGCGACAGGGGGGTAACCGTGGCAACGGAAGGGGTAACCGTGGCGCTGTTACCGGCACACACCCCCCCCCCGCCCCCCGGGGATGGGTGCCGTGGAGGTGAGTGGGGGGGGGGAACGGCGGGCAGGGGGGTAACCGTGGCAACAGGGCGCTGTTCTGGTTATCGGCCCCCCCCACCCCCCACGGTCCACTGGTGGTGCTATGGAGGGGGGAGCAGGCCAGAGTGCGGTGGGAGGGGGGGAAACAGCGAAGGGTAGCGATGGTGACCGAGAGGGGTAACCATGGGAACGGGTCGCTGTTCCCGGCACCACCCTCCTCATCCACTTCGGGTGCTACGGAGGGGGGAGCGGATTGGAGCGCAGTGGGAGGTGCAGGGAATAGCATGGGGTACCCATGGTAACCATGGAGGGTATCCTGGGTAACCCTCTGCTGTTCCCAGCACCCCCCACCGCCATGGCTCTGGATGGGTGAGCAGGCCGGACCGTGGTGGGAGGTGTGGGGAACAGCGTAACCAAGGGGGTGACCATGGGAACAGCCGCTGTTCCAAGCACACCCCACCGCTGCTGCTCTGGAGGGGCAAGCAGGCCAGAGCGTGGTGGGACGGGACGGGGGGGGGGAGGTGCGGGGAATAGCATGGGGTAACCATGGTAACCAAGGGGGGTATCCCAGGTAACCCACCGCTGTTCTCAGTCCCCCCCCCACTGCCACTGCTCTGGAGGGATGAGCAGGCTGGAGTGTGGCAGGGGGTGGGAGGTACAGGGAACAGCGTGGGGTAACCATGGTAACCACGGAGGGTATCCTGGGTAACCTGCTGCTGTTCCCAGCACCCCCCCACCGCCGCTGCTCCAGAGGAGTGAGCAGGCTGGAGCGCGGTGGGAGGTACAGGGAACAGCGTGGGGTAACGGGGGTGGGGGGGTGGTGGTGGGGGGGTGGTGGTAACCAAGGTAACCGGCTGCTGTTCCCAGCACCCCCCTGCAGCTGGTGCTCCATAGGGGTGAGCAGGCTGGAGCCTGGTGGTGGGGGGGGAGATGTGAGAGATGCGGGGAACAGCGCAGGGTAACCAAGGGCGGTAACCATGGGAACCCGCCGCAGTTCCGAGCAGTCAGCACCACCCCCGCCGCTGTCGCCGTCGCCGCTGGATTCGCAGACGCCTGTGGCTGGCAGCCAACAGGGGAAGAGGGGGGCAGCGAGCCCCGAGGTGGGCACCGACCCCCCGAGACCCCCGTTGGGACCCCCCCAAATCCCCCCCTGTTGGGAGCCCCCCATCCTCCCCTGGACCCCCAAATCCCGTTGAGCCCCTTCTCATTACCCCATAGAACCCCACAACCCCCCCTTGAGCCCTGTGACCCCCCTGTTCTACACAGAGACCCCCCCAAACCCTCCTCTGACCCCTATAGACCCCCATTACCCCCCATAGACCCCAATAACCCCCTTACACCTCCATTACCCCCCATAGCCCCCCATTACTTCCCCATAGACCCCCCCATGGACCACCCCATTATCCCCCAATAGCACCCCATTACCCCCCATAGCCCCCCTTTACCCCCCAATAGCCCCCCATTACTCCCCATAGCCCCACCCATGGACCCCCTCTTCACCCCCCCATAGCCCCCCTCTACCCCCCATCGACCCCCATTACCCCCCATGGCCCCCTCCCCATAACCGCTTCCCCCGCAGACCCCCCCCCCGCCCGCAGGCGCGGCAAAGTCCTGGGCTCAGGCCAGCGGTACCCGCGCCCCCCCCGCCGATGGTGAGTGCCCCCCCCCATCACGTGACACCCCCCCCCCCCCCCCGTTGCCCTCACATGGCACCGACGGTCACGTGACCCGCAGGCTGCCGGGCCCGGTTCTCCCGGGAGGAGTTTCCCTCCCTGCGGGGGGGCGCAGAGCGGGGGAGGGGCGGCCGCGAGCGGGGCGGTGCCGGAGGGTGGTGTGGGCGCGCACCGAGCCCCCGCCCCCAGGGTGAGTCATGGCAACGGCAGCCCATAATAGGCGCCGCCTCTCGGGGGGGGGGGGGGGGGGGGGGGGGGGGTGTGTGGCCATCGTGGGCATCATATTATGGGGGGGGGTCCCATCATGGACATCCCATAGTGCCCCCATTGATCCCCATTGATCCTCATTGATCCCCATTAAGCCCCATTGACCCCATTGATCGCCATTGATCCCCATTGATTCCCATTGCCCCCATTGAGCCCCCATTGCCCCATTGAGCCCCATTGCCCCCATTGAGCCCCATTACCCCCATTGCCCCCATTGAGCCCCATTGAGCCCCATTGCCCCCATTGAGCCCCATTGCCCCCATTGCCCCCATTGAGCCCCATTGATCCCCATTGCCCCCATTGAGGCCCCATTGCCCCCATTGAGGCCCCATTGCCCCCATTGAGGCCCCATTGCCCCCATTGAGCCCCATTACCCCAATTGACCCCATTGCCCCATTGCAGTGGGGCAGAGCCGGGACGGCGGCGCCCGAGGCCCCGAGGAGCCGCCGCCGGATGGGGGGGGGCCACCCCCCCCCGGGCCCCCCCATTTCCCCCCATACCGGGGGGTGGTGCCGCCCTTTGTGAGTACAATGGGGGGGGGGGGGGCGCATAAGCGGAGCCCCCCCCTCACTGTGCCCCCCCCCCTCTGCCCTCAGATGTACCCCCCCTATCTGCCCTTCCCCCCCCCGTATGGGCCCTACCGCCTGCAGGAGCCTCCCAGGTGAGAGGGGACCCCCCCGTCCCTTGGGGGGTCTCTGGGGCTCTATGGGTCCCTATGGTCTTTATGGGCTCTATGTTTTCTATGGGGCTCTATGGGGTCTATGAGTCTCTATGGGCTCCATGGTCTCTATGGGGCTTTATGGGCTCCATGGTCTCTATGGGGCTCTGTGGGTCCCTTTGCTCTCTATGCTCTCAATGCCCCCCAGGTTCCCCCGCCCCACGGCGCCCCCCCGCGGGCCGCCCCCCCCCTCGCGCCCCCCGGTGCTGCGGCAGGATGAGCTGCGGGACTTCGATGAGCTCGACCAGGAGAACGACGACGGCTGGGCCGGTACGGGGCGCTATGGGGCGCTATGGGGCTCTGTGGGGCGCTATGGGGCTCTGTGGGGTGCTATGGGGCTCTCCCCGCAGGCGCGCACGAGGAGGTCGATTACACGGAGAAGCTGAAGTTCAGCGATGAAGAGGACGGAAGGGACTCGGACGAGGAGGGGGGCGCGGAGGGGTGAGAGCCGCACCTGCCCCATAGCGCTGCCCCATAGCGCTGCCCCTTAGCGCTGCCCCATAGCCCTGCCCCTTAGTGCTGCCCCCGTAGCCCAGCCCCATAGCGCTGCCCCCGTAGCCCTGCCCCATAGCCCTGCCTCATAAGCACCCTGTAGCGCCCTATACCCCCCTCATAGCACCCTGTGCCCCCCATCCCCATGGGGCACCCCATAACCCCCTCTCCCCGCAGGAACGAGGCCGAGGAGCCCTCCCCCAGCGAGGCCCCGCCCCCCCCCGGGGAGGAGCCCCCCCCCAAGGCCCCCCCTGAGGGGCCCAAGGAGCCGACGGCCCCTCCCCCTCCGCCCCCCCCCGCGCGGGCACCGCCCCCCCCCCCCAACCGGGGCAGTTGGGCCCAACCCAATGAGCTCCCGGTGAGTGCCTATGGGGCAATGGGGGTCTATGGAGGGTCTATGGCGGTCTATGGGGGTCTATGGAGGGTCTGTGGGGGTCTGTGGAGGGTCTGGGGGGGTCTATGGAGGGTCTGTGGGGGTCTATGGAGGGTCTATGGCGGTCTATGGGGGTCTATGAAGGGTCTGTGGGGGTCTATGGAGGGTCTGTGGAGGGTCTATGGCGGTCTATGGGGGTCTATGGAGGGTCTGGGGGGGTCTATGGAGGGTCTGTGGAGGGTCTGGGGGGGTTTATGGAGGGTCTGGGGGGGTCTATGGAGGGTCTGTGAAGGTCTGGGGGGGTCTATGGGGGTCTATGGAGGGTCTATGGGGGTCTATGGAGGGTCTATGGGGGTCTATGGAGGGTCTATGGGGGTCTATGGAGGGTCTGTGGGGGTCTATGGAGGGTCTATGGGGGTCTATGGAGGGTCTGTGGGGGTCTATGGGGGTCTATGGAGGGTTTGTGGGGGTCTATGGAGGGTCTATGGGGGTCTATGGGGGCAGTGGGGGTCTATGGAGGGTCTATGGGGGCAGTGGGGGTCTATGGGGTGCTGTGGGCTTTCTGTAGGTCTCTATGGGGTTTCTCTATAGGCTCTATGGGTCCCTATAGGTCCCTATGGGCCCTCTCTATTGCTCTATAGTTCCCTATGGGCTGTACAGGCTCTCTCCAGGTCCCTATAGTTTCCTATGGGCTCTCTATAGGGGCTCTCCAGAGGCTTTATAGGTCCCTATGGGCTCTCAGTAGGGTGCTGTAGGTCTTTGTAGGCCTCTATAAGGTCTCCATAGGTCTGTATAGGGGCTCTCTATGGGCTTTATATAGGTTTCTATATGGTTCTCTAGGGTTTCTCTATAGGCTCTTTGCGTCCCTGTAGGTCCCCTATGGGCTTTCTCTGTAGGCTCTCTATAGGGTCTCTCTATAGGGTTTCTCTATAGGGTCTCTGTAGGGTCTCTCTGGGCTTTATAGGTCTTAAATGGTCACCATGGGCTCTCTGGAGGGTCTTTCTATAGGGCCTCTATAGGTCCCTATAGGGTCTCCCAATAAGTTCTCTATAGCGTGTTTGTATACGTTCTATAGGATTTCTCTGTAGGTCCCTATAGGTTCTTTATAGGCTCTCTCCATAGGATCTATAGGATTCTATAGGCTCTGCATAGGTTCTATAGGCCCTCTATGTGCTCTATAGGGGCTCTGTAGTCTCTACAGGGTCTCTCTATAGGCTCTTTTCTGTAGGCTCTCCATAGGTCTCTATAGGCTCTGTATAGGCTTTATAGTGTTTCTCTATAGGCTCTCCATAGGCCTGTATAGGTCCCTTTAGGCTCTGTATAGGCTTTATAGGCGCTCTATAGGGTCTTCCTATAGGTTTTTTTCTATAGGGTTTCTTTATAGGCTTTGTCGGCTCTCTCCATAGGCTCTCTCTAGGCTCTCTATAGGCTCCATAGGGGCTCCATAGGGGCTCCATAGGTCCCTATAGGCCCCTATAGGCTCTCTATAGGCTCCATAGGGGCTCCATAGGAACCTATAGGCCCCTATAGGCTCTCTATAGGCGCCATAGGGGCTCCATAGGTCCCTATAGGCTCCATGGGCTCTCTCCGTGCCGCAGGACGAGGACGCGGTTTGGCGCATGCGCCGCCGCCGCTGTTGTTCGCTGCTCTCGGCCGCGGTGGCGCGGGCGCGGCGGCGGCGCGAGGCGGAGGAGCAGCGAGAGGAGGAGCAGCGCAGAGCGGCGTGCGCCGAGAAGCTGCGGCGCCTGGACGAGCGCAGCGGCGCCCCCTGGCGGCCGGGACGGCTCCAGCAGCAGCAACAGCCTGGATCTATGGGGCAGCAGCAGCAACAGCTTGGATCTATGGGGCAGCAACAGCCTGGATCTATGGGGCAGCAGCAACAACAACCTGGATCTATGGGGCAACAACAGCCTGGATCTATGGGACAGCAGCAACAGCAGCCTGGATCTATGGGGCGGCAGCTACCTGTTTCTATGGGGCAGCAGCAACAGCAGCCTGGATCTATGGGGCAGCAACAACCTGGATCTATGGAGCAGGAGCAGCAGCACCCAGTGTCTATGGGGCAACAGCAACCTGGATCTATGGGGCAGCAAAAGCACCCAGCATCTCTGGGGCAAAACCAATACCCTGGATCTGTGGGGCAGCAGCAGCAACAACAACACTCTACTATGGGGCAGCAGCACCCCAATATGGAGCAGCAGCAGCGCCCTGCTATGGGGCAGCAGCCTGCTGTGGGGCAGAAGCAGCAACAGCACCCAGCATCTATGGGGCAGCAACACCTCTCTTCTATGGGGAAGCAGCACCCTGCTATGGGGCAGCAGCACCCTAATATGGGGCAGCAGCATCCTGCTATAGCACAGCAGCAGCAACACCCCACGTCTATGGGGCAGCCCCAGGAGGAGGAGGAGGAGGAGCAGGAGAGGAGCAATGGGGCAGTGGAAGTGGAGCAGAGCGGTGCAGGTATGGGGGCCATAGGGGGCGCTATGGGGCAGGTGTGGGATGCTATGGGGCAGAGCTGTGGGGCGCTATGGGGCACTATAGGGCAGGTGTGGTGCACTATGGGGCAGTCAGGTGGGCTTGTGGGGGGGCTCAGGGCCCTATAGAGGCTCTGAGCCCCCTGTTTTACCCCATAGAAGTGATCTATGGGACACCCCTATGGAGCTATGGCGGGAGTCTCAATGTGGGGCTGCCCCATAGCGGTGCTATGGGGGGGTCCCATTCACTTCCCCATGGCCCTGACCCACATCTCCCCTCTCCCCCCACAGCGGAGCCGCCCCCCGAAGCCCCCCCCGAGGAGCCACCGCCCCCCCCAAAGGGGGACCCCAAAGGCGATGGGGGAGGCGGCGCCCCCCAAGTGCGGGCTCAGCCCCCCCCGGCCCCGCCCCCCTCCTACCCCAAGTACCAAAAGTCGCTGCCCCCCCGGTTCCAGAGGCAGCAGCAGGTGGGGGAGGGGCACTCGGGGGGGCATTGAGGTGTGGGGGAGGGGCACTCGGGGGGGCATTGAGGTGTGGGGAGGGGCACTCGCGGGGGCAGGGGGGGGAGGGCACTCGGGGGGGCACTCTGAGGTGTGGGGGAGGGGCACTCGGGGGGGCATTGAGGTGTGGGGGAGGGGCACTCGGGGGGGCATTGAGGTGTGGGGGAGGGGCACTCGGTGGGGGGGCATTGAGGTGTGGGGGAGGGGCACTCGGGGGGGGCCTTGAGGTGTGGGGGAGGGGCACTCGGGGGGGGCATTGAGTGGGGGAGGGGCACTCGGGGGGGGCATTGAAGGTGCATGGGGGGGTGGTTGTGGGGCTGGGAATGGAGGGGGAGGTGTGGAGCGCACAGTGGGTGTCTATGGGGCTGCCCCCCAAGCGTGGGGCCCCCCCCAACCCCCGTGTCCCCCTCCATAGGAGCAGCTCCTGAAGCAGCAGCAGTGGCAGCAGCATCATGGCCCCCCCCCACCGCCCCCCCCCACCATGGGCGGGGGAGGGGGGGGGGGGGCGGGGGGGGGCACCCCTCCCCCCACCCCCCAAGCGCCGCCCCCCCCAAACTGTTCCCGCCGGGATCTATGGGGCGCCCCACGGCGTTGCCCCCCATGAACTTCGACCCCCGCTGGGTCATGATCCCCCCCCCCTATATGGACCCCCGGGTGCTGCAGGGCCGAGGGCCGCCCCCCGCCGTCGACTTCTACCCCCCCGGCGTCCACCCCTCGGGTAAGGGGGGGGCTCTGCCCCATAGCGCAGCCCCATAGGGAATGATTGGGGGGGGGGGGTGTGTATCCATAGGGGGGGTTGGGGGTCTCTCAGCCCCATAGGTTGGGTTTAGGGGTCCAATCCCTGCCCTGTAACTGATTCCCTGCCCATAGATTGGTTCCAGAGCCCAGTTCTTGCCCCATAACCAGTCCCTGCCCCATAACCAGTCCCTACCCCATAGATCGGCTGCAGGGCCCAATCTCTGCCCCATAACCAATCCCTGCCCCATAGATCGGCTCCAGAGCCCAATCCCTGCCCCATAGAGTGGCTGCAGGGCTCAATCCCTGCCCCGTAACCAATCCCTGCCCCATAGATCAGCTCCAGGGCCTCATCTCTGCCCCATAAGCAAGTCCCTGCCCCATAGATCAGCTCCAGGGCCTCATCTCTGCCCCATAAGCAATCCCTGCCCCATAGATCAGCTCCAGGGCCTCATCTCTGCCCCATAACCAATCCCTGCCCCATAGAGTGGCTGCAGGGCCCCATCTCTGCCCCATAACCAATCCCTGCCACATAGGTTGGCTGCAGAGCCCAATCCCCACCCCATAACCCACATCCCCCTGACCCCCATCTCTCCCCATAGTGCTGGGGTGGGGGTGGGGCGATGCTCCATGAGCCCCCCCCTCATTAACCCCTCCCCCCCCCCCAGGGCTCCTCCCTCGGGATCGCTCCGACAGCGGTGGTTCCACCTCGGAGCCCTTCGAGCGCCCCCTGGGGGCGCTGCGGGACCGCGGGGCGCCCCCTGGAGGCGGTGGCGACCACCACAAGGGGGGGCCCTGGGGGGGGGACGTGACCTTTGCCCCCCCCCAACCCCCTCTTCCCCCCGCCCGACCCTCCCCCCCTCCCGAGGAGGAGAAGGGGCTCAGGTGAGTGGGGGAGGGGTGGGAAGGGGTGGAAATGGGGACCCCCCCCCCCCATGGACTCACCCCTCCCCCCTCCCCCCACAGGAGCGAGACCCCCCCTGTCCGCCTGCGGGACCCCGGCGCCCCTCCCCCCACCTTTGCCTTCAACGAGAGCGGGGGAGGGGCGGCTCCTCCACCCCCTGCCCCCCCCCTTCACCGCCTCCCCCCTAACCCCCCCAGCGCCGAGGAGCCCCCCCCTTCCCCTCCCCTCACCCCACCCCAACCGTGGCCCCCCCACAACGAAGTGGGGGGAGGTTCGGCCGCGGCCCCCGCCCCTCCCCCCATCGCCTCCCGCCCCCCTTTCAAGGAGTCCCCTCCCCCCCCCCAAAAAGGCACCACCCCCTCCCCCCCCCAAGCAGGAGCTGGGCGCTGCAAAGGATGATGGGGGAGGGGGGGGGTCCCGGAGACCCCCCCGTGGCCCCCCCCACGACCCCATCAAAGCGGCCCCGAGGGGGGGTGGGGGAGGGGCTGCGCACGGAGACCCGATGGGGGCCCCGCCCCCCCCGCCGCGCCCCTCCCCCCGCGTCCGACGCCCCTCCCCCCCCCGGCCAGGACAAACCCCTCCCCCCACCGCGGCGGGCAGGGCCCATCAAGAAACCCCCCCCCCAAAAAGAGGAGGGCGGAGGGGGTGGAGGGAAGGGAGGAGGGGCCGAGGAGCCCCTCCCCCACCCCGCCAAAGGCGACCCCGCCCCCAAAGCCGCCCTCAATGGGGTGGGGGGAGGGGCGGGCTTTGGGGTTCGGGGGGGGCGGGGCCGCGCGCGCGGTGGGGGGGGGAGGGGGGAGTACTTCTCCCGCGGTCGCGGGTACCGGGGGGGATATGGGGGGAGGGGGAAGGGGCGGAGGGGGGAGGGGCGGAGGAGGAGGGTGGGGGAGGGGCCCGAGCGCGGGAATTCCGCTGTTACCGTGGGGGAGGGAGAGGAGGAGGAGGAGGGGGGGTGGGAGGAGGGACTGCCCCTCCCCCCAGCAGCGAGGAGGGCTCCGAGTCGCCGCCCTCCCTCCCTCCCCCGCCGGCTTCCTCGCCCCTCCCCCCACTCTGCCCCTCCCCCCCCTTCCCGCCCTTCCCCCACCCCCCACACTGGGGGGAGGGGCCGCGTCTTCACCCCCCGCGGGGTCCCCTCCCGCAGGGGGAGGGGGGGGGGAGGGGGTTGGAAACCCACTCAGCCCCTCCCCTGCCCCCACCCCCCCTTCCCTCCCCCCTTCCGGGGGGGTTAAAATGGACTCTCCCAAATCGGGGGGGGGAGGGGGAGCGCCCCCCCCGCCGCCGCCGCCATGGGCGGGCACAGCACCAGGACAAACCCCCCCGCTTCCGGCGCCTCAAACAGGGGGGGGGAGGGGACAAAGGGGGGGAGTCCCCTCCCCCACAGCCCCCCACCACCCCCCCCCCACCCCCGCCGCTCCCCCCCCCCCCCCCCCCCAACGCTCCCCGGAGCCTTCAGACCCCACCAATGAGGAGTGGGAAACGGCCTCGGAGAGCAGCGACGTGGGGGAGCGGCGGGGGGGGAGGCGCCCCTCCCCCCGCTCCCCCCCCCTCCCCGCCCCCCACCGCCGCCCCTCCCCCCGCTCAGCGCCGCTCCTCCCCTCCCCCCCCCCTCCAAGCGCAGCTTTTCGAGTCAGCGCCCCGGGGGGAGGGGTGGTGGTGGGGGAGGGGGGGGGGGAGGGGGCAAACCCCCTCCCCCCCCTTCGCCCCCTCCCCCCCCCGGCGCGGCCAATCCGCCCCCACCCCCTCCTCCTCCCCCCCCACCCGCGCCCGGCAATGGGGAGGGGGGGGAGGGGGGAGGAGCCGAGGAGGAGGAGGAGCCGCGGGGGGAGGGGCAAGAGGAGGAGAGAAGAGGGGGTGGCCCCCCCCCAGGAACCGGAGGTGAGGGGGGGGATGGGGGCTATGAGGGGGGGCTGTGGGGGGAGCTTGGGGGGTAATGGGACTCTATGGTGGGGTAATGGGCTCCTATGGGGGGTAGTGGAGTCCTATGGCGGGTAATGGGATCCTATGGGGGGTTATGGGTCTATGGGGGGTAATGGGGTCCTATGGGGGGGTAATGGGGGCTATGGGGCGTAATGGAGGCTATGGGGTGGAATGGGGCTATGGGGTGGGAATGGGGGTAATGGGTGATTTTGGGAGTAATAACGGGAGTTAAGGGGGTGTCATTGGAGAGTTTTGGCGTTTCTATGGGGTCTCATTGGTTCCTATGGGTCCCATTGGTTCCTATGGGTCCCTATGGGTTTTTGTGGGTCCATATGGGTCTCATGGGTTCCTATGGGTCCCGTTGGTTCCTATGGGTCTCATTGGTCCCTATGGGTCTCCTGCAGCCGCGCGGCAGAGGAGCCCCCCCCCGCTGCCGTGTTCCGATTGGACCAGGCCACGCCCTCGGACCCGGCCGGGATTGGCCGCGCTCTTGCCCAATGGGGAGGGGCCACGCCAAGGCCACGCCCCTCGACCACGCCCACCGGCCCCGCCCCCTCCGACCCGCCTGGGACCGCAGGTACAGACCCATAGGGACCCCCTAGAGCCCCATAGAGCCCCCATAGGGACCCCACAGAGACCCCTGAAGACCATAGATGCCCCATAGAGCCCCATAGGGACCCCATAGAGCCCCATAAAGACCATAGATACCCCATAGAGCCCCATAGGGACTCCATAGAGACCCCTAAAGACCATAGATACCCCATAGAGCCCCATAGGGATCTCATAATGCCCCCAGAGCGCCTCATAGAGACCACGTAGAGACCTCATAGTGCCCCATAGAGCCCTATAGAGGCCCCATAATGCCCCATAGAGTCCCTGTAGAGCCCCATAGAGACTATGGAGACCCCATAGAGACCCTATAGAGCCCTATAGAGGCCCCATAATGCCCCATAGAGCCTCTATAGAGCCCCATGGAGCCCCAGTAGGGACCTCATAGTGCCCCGTGGAGACCCCATAGAGGCCCGTAGAAACTCGTATTGCCCTATGAAGCCCTATAGAAACGCTGTAGAGCACCATGCAACCCCATAGAGACCCCATAGGTCCCCCATAAAGACCCCAAAGAGACCCCGTAGAGCTCTATAGAGCCCCATAGAACCCCATAGAGGCCCTATAGAGCTCCATATCCCCCCCCCCCCACTGACTCTGTCCCTCTCCCAGCAGCCCCCCCCCCCGCTGCGCCCCTCGGCCGCCCCCCCCAGAGGCCCCCCCGTGCTCGGCGGCTTCTTGGCCAAGCGGCGCCATAAGCAGGAGGTGAGGGGGGGGGGGGCACGGGGGGGGGTGGGGGTGCCCCATAGTGCCCCCCTGCAGTGACCCACAGCGACCCCCCCCCAGCACCCCCCAATGGGAGGCTCCGGCTTCGGGGACCCCCAAGAGGAGGGGGAGGGGCTGAGCCCCAACATCTGGAACCATCTGCAGAGCGGTGAGTGGGGACGGGGGTGGGGGGGTATAGGGGGGGGACATGGGGGGATATAGGGAGGGATATGGGGGGTATAGAGGGGGTTATGGGGAGGGATATGAAGGGATATGGGGGGACATGGGGGGGATATAGGGGGATATAGGATGGGAAATGGGGGGATAGGGGGGGATATAGGGGGGTTATGGGGGGATATAGGAGTATAAGTGAGATATATGGATATATGGAGGGGGTATAGGGGTCAATGGGGGTCACCCCCCTGACCCCCCCTTCCCCCCCCAGGCGCCCCCCCACTTCCCTCCTCCGCCCCGCGCTGGATCCATCCCCTGAGGCCCTTTGCGGATGGGCCCAGTCCTGAGGTAATGGGAGGGGTCCCCATTGTCCCCTATAGACCCCCTATGGATGCCCCATAGACCCCCATTGATCCCCATAGGCCCCTATGGACCCCAATTGACCTCCAATGACCGCCATAGACCCCCCCATAGCCTCCCCTGACTCCTATTGACCCCCATTGATCCCCTGTAGACCCCCCCATTAACCTCCTATAGATCTCCATTGACTGCCACAGAGCCCGCATTGCCCCCCATACACCCCCCATAGGCCCCCCGTAGACCCCTATTGACCCCCATTGACCGCCATAGACCCCAATTGACCCCCCATAGACATCCCCATAGGCCCCTATTGACCCCCCCATTGACCACCTATTGAGCCCCTATAGACCCTTTCATTAACCCCCCATAGATCCCTATTGACCCTCATTGAACCCCTGTAGAACCCCAGTTGAGCCCCTATAGACTCCATTGACCCCTATTGAGCCCCTGTAGACCCCTATTGAGCCCCATTGTCCCCCATAGACCCTCATTACCCCCTATTGAGCCCCATTGTCCCCCATAGACCCTCATTACCCCCCATTGAGTCCCTATAGACCCCCATTGACCATCACTGAGCCCCTGTAAAGCCCCCTATTAACCCCCATTGACCCACATTGAGCCCATATAAACCACTATAGGATCCCTATTGAGCCCCTATAGACCCCTATAGGACCCCCATTGAGCCCCTGTAGACCCCTATAGAGCCCCATTGTCCCTCATAGACCCCCATTGCCCCCCATAGCCCCCCCGGGGGTGCTCGGGGGTCCACCCCCCCCCACCCGTTGGTGACTCCCCCCTTTGCCCCCCCCAAGCCCACCCCCCCGGACAGCGGTGTGGAGCTGAGTGGGGGCTCCGGGGCCTCCTCGGGCTCCTGCAGCCAACGGAGCTCCCCCGGCACCGGGGAGGGCAGCGGAGGCCCTGCGGTGAGGGGGGGCGATGGGGGTTGGGGGGCAATGGGGGGGATGTGGGGTGGGGGGGTGATGGGGGAGAAGAGTGGGGGGTAATGGGATGGGGGGTGATGGGGGGGATGTGGGGTGGGGGTGTCTGTGGGGCTCTGTGCGCTCTATGGGGTCTCTGTGGGTCTCTGTGGGATGTCTATGGGTCTCTATAGGGCTCTGTGGGGTCTCTGTGGGTCCCTGTTGGGCTCTATGCGTCCCTATCGGTTTACTGTGGGTCTGTGTGGGTCTGTATGGGTCTGTATAAGGCTGTGTTGGGTCTCTATGGGTCCCTATATGGCTCTATGGGGTCTCTATGGGTCCTTATGGGTCCTTGTAGGGTTCTATGGGTCTCTACGGGTCTTTGTGGGTCTCTGTGGGGTCTCTATGGGTCTCTGTGGATCCCTATAGAGCTCTATGGGCCTCTATGGGTCCCTATAGAGCTCTATGGGGTAATCCGCGTTCTCTCTCCCCCCCACGCAGCCGCTGCCCCCCCCCGCGCCCCCCCCAGGCCCCATTGGCACCGAAAGGGCCCAAAGAGCGAAGCCCCCCCCCGAGGAGCCGGGGGGAGGGGGGCGGGGCCTCGGCGCGGGGGGGGGCGGGGCCTGGGGGGGGGCGGAGCCCTGGGAGCCCCCCCCCGACAGTGCCCCCCGACCCCAGCGTGAGAAGGAGGCACCCCCTGGTGATGGGGTGAGGGGGGGCACACGGGGGTCATGGGATCACTTGGGGGTCAGGGGGTCACTCTAGGGGTCTGCGGGTCACTTATGGGTCAAGTGGTAACTTCTGGGTCATGGGGTCACTTGTGGGTCGGGGGGTCAGGTTATGGGGTTACTCAGGGGTCACAGGGTCATGGGTGTGGGGGTCACCGATGGATCATGGGGTCACCGATGGGTCAGGGGGTCACTGATGGGTCTTGGGGTCACGTAGGGGTCAGGGGGTTGCAGATGGGTCCAGGGCCCCCCCCATTCACTCCCTTCCCCCCCTCAGTTGGACTCTGCCCCCCCCCCCACATGGGAACTGCTTCCGGGGGGGGGAGGGGCGGTGCCTCAGCCCCACAGCAGCCCCGAGGCCCCCCCAGCCCTGCCCCCTGAGGTCAAAGGCTCCGCCCCCAACGGGGACCCCTCTCCCCCCGGGCAGCGCCTGCGCCCAGAGCTGCGCTACAGCGGAGGCGGCGCCATGGGGCAGGTGGGGGGGGGATGGTGTGTGTGTGGGGCAGTTGTGGGTCTAGGGGGGCAGTTACGGGGTGGGGGGGGCAGTTATGGTCCAGGGGGCAGTTATGGGGTGGGGGGGTAGTTATGGGTCTATAGGGGCAGTTACGGGTCTGGAGGGGGCACTTAAGGTGTGGGGGGTCAGTTATGGGGTGGGGGGGGCAGTTACGGGTCCAGGGGGCTGTTACGGGTCTGGGGGGGCAGCTATGGGTCTGGAGGAGCAGTTATTGGGTAGAGGGGCAGTTGGGGGTCTGACCCACACCCCCCGCCCCCCCCCAGGTCCCCAATGCCCCTGTGGAGCCGCCCCTGAGCGCCAACAGCAGCTTCCGCCCCGGGACCCCATCACTGAGCCCCTATAGGTGAGAGTGACTCAAGTCTGCCCCATAGCATGAGCCGCATCTGCCCCATAGTGTGACCCATATCTGCCTCTGGTGACCCACATCTGCCCCATAGCGTGAGCCACATCTGCCTCTGGTGACCCTCATCTGCCCCATAGCATGAGCTACATCACCCCCAGTGACCCACATTTGCCCCCAGTGACCCACATCTGCCCCCCATGACCCACATTTGCCCCCAGTGACAAATATCTGACCCCGGTGACCCAAATTCCCCCCCCCCCACTTTCCCCCACCCCCCTGACCGCCCCTCCCCCCCCCCAGGCCGCTGTTGGTCCCCGGGGCTGCGCTTCCGCCCCTCCCCCCGCTCAAAGGCCCCTTCCTGGAACTGCCGCCGCTGGGGGGGGGAGGGGGGGGCCCGGAGCTGCCGCGGGGGGGGGGCGGGGCGGGAGCGGGGCTGCTGCTGCCCCCCCCCCCGGGGCCCCCCTTCCTCTACAGCGCCCCCTACTGCACCGACACCGCCATGCTGCAGGTGAGGGGGAGGGGCCAAGGGGGAGATGGGAGCCAATGAGGGGGGAGGGGGAGGTTCCAAGGGGGGGCGGGAGCCAATGAGGGGTGAGGGGGAGGAGCCAAGGGGGGGGCGGGAGCCAATGAGGGGGGAGAGGGGAGGGGCCAAGCGGGGGCAGGAGCTGGTGAGGGGGAGGGGCCAAGAGCCAACGAGGGATGAGTGGGGGAAGGGCAGCCAGTGAGAACGGAGCATGGCCAAGGAATGGGGTGGAGCTATTTCGGTGGGCGGAGCTTAACGGCACCGGCAGCCAATGGGGGTGAGGAGATCAGGAGAGGGGGCGGGCCTACGGGAGGGGCGGGGCTGCAGAGTGGGCGTGGCCGTGCAGGAGCCAATGGCAGCGCTCCATGGGCTGAAGCCCCACCCCCTCCCCCCCCCCAGGTGCGCCAGGAGCTGCCCCCCCCCTCGGAGTTCTATGGGCAGGGGCAGAGTGGCTTCCAGCAGGTGAGGCCCCGCCCCATCCCCAGACCCCGCCCCTTAAGCCCCTCCCCCCTCAAAGCCCCGCCCCCCGCTAAGCTCCGCCCCGTTGGGGGGAGGGGCGGGGTCATGAGAGGCCCCGCCCCCTCCCCCCCGAAAGCCCCGCCCCCATTTGACTCACCCCCTTCCCCCCCCCCCAGATGCTGCTCCCGGTGTTGGACCCCCCCGTGGTGAACTTCGGGGCCCCCCCGGCACCGCCCCTCCCCCCGCTGCTGCCCCTGGGCCGCCTCTTGGCCCCTCCCCCGCGCCCCTTCGCCCCTCCCCCCCCTCCTCCCAGCAAAGGGGGCGGGGCCCGAGGCCGCCCCAGCGCCGAGGCCCCACCCCCCCCTCCCCACCCTCGCGGGGCCGCCCCTCCCCCACCCTGCAGCAGCTCCGGGGTCTGCCGCGCCCCTCCCCCCACCAATGCATGGGGGGGGCGGAGCCGCGGCGCCCTCAGTGACCCCTCCCCCACCCCTCCCTATTTATGAGGGGGGAGGGGTCGGTGCTTCCGGAAGTGGAGGCGGTGGAGGGGCAGTGAGTGAATGAGGGGGGGGAGGGGTGCGCGGCCCCTCCCCCACCCTCCCCCTCCCCCCTTTGGTTTGGTTACGGAAATGTGGAAAAAGGGCAAAAAAAAGAAAACGTTTGCAAAAAAAAAAAGATTTTGGAGTCAATTTTGGGTTTTTGGGGGGGATGGGGGAGGGGCCGCGGCCTTTATTGGGGGGGAGGGGTCTCGGGGGGGGGGAGGGGCGGGGTCCTCGTTGAAGGCGCGGTGGGCGTTGGGGAAGCGCCGGGGGGTGAAATCGGGGTCATCGCGGAGGCGGCGCCGGAGGTCCGCCATGAGCTGGGGGGGGGGAGGGGTCGATGGGGGAGGGGCGGGGGGGGGGACCCCCTCAACACATCCCCATAGGGTGCCCCATAAGCAGCACTGCCCCATAGGTCCCTGCCCCATACCCAACCTCTCAATTGCTCCTCCTATAGCTCTGCCCCCCCCACCCCCCTCTACCCCCTCCTTGCCCCCCCCTCCCCCATAGGGTGCCCCATAAGCAGCGCTGCCCCATACCCAATCTTTCCATTGCTGCCCCCAGCCCCCCTTTACCCCCTCCCTTCCCCCCCACCCCCCCACAGGGTGCCCCATAAGCAGCGCTGCCCCATAGGTCCCTGCCCCATACCCAACCTTTCCATTGCCCCCCCCTTTATCCCTCCCACCCCACAGGGTGCCCCATAGGACCCAACCCATACGCAACCTTTCCATTGCTCCCCCCCAAAGCTTTGCTCCCCCCCCCCCCCTTACCCCTTCCCTTCCCCCCCATAGGTGCCCCATAGGTCCCTGCCCCATAACCCCCCCTGTACCTGCTGCCGGTACCCCTCCTGCAGGGGGCCCTCGCTCAGCTCCCGGGTGAGGCCCTCGGGGGGGGCCCAGGGGCCGCGCCCCCACGGCTCGGGCAGCGCGACCCACGGCCTCGGCCAACAGCAGCGGGGGGGGCTCGGCCTGCATGGTCTGAGCGGGGGTCAGGGGGGGGTCTACGGGGGTCAGGGGGAGTCTATGGGGGTCACGGGGGGTCTATGGAGGTCTATGGAGGTCTATGGAGGTCTATGGAGGGTCTATGGGGCTCTATGGGGGTCTATGAGGGTCTATGGAGGGTCTATGGAGGTCTATGGGGGTCTATGGAGGGTCTACGGAGGGTCTACGGAGGGTCTACGGAGGGTCTACGGAGGGTCTATGGAGGGTCTATGGAGGTCTATGGAGGTCTATGGAGGTCTATGGAGGGTCTATGGAGGTCTATGGGGGTCTATGGAGGTCTATGGAGGGTCTATGGAGGTCTATGGGGGTCTATGGAGGTCTATGGAGGGTCTATGGAGGTCTATGGGGGTCTATGGAGGTCTATGGAGGGTCTATGGAGGTCTATGGGGGTCTATGGAGGGTCTATGAGGGTCTATGGAGGGTCTATGGAGGTCTATGGGGGTCTATGGAGGGTCTATGGAGGTCTATGGAGGGTCTATAAAGGTCTATGGAGGTCTATGGAGGGTCTGTGGAGTTCTATGGGGGTCTATGGGGGCTCTATAGGGCTCTATGGGTCCCTATGGGTCCCTATGGGTGTCCCTGGGTCCCCACGGTCCCCCGGGCCGCTAGGGGGCGCCCACCTTGCGCCGTTTGGCGGGCATGCCGCTCATGTAGGCGTCGCTCAGCGGCGGCTGCGCCTTTGCCTTGCGCTGGCGCTGCGCGTCCTCGCGCAGGATCGGGACCCACTCCTGGGGAAAGGGGGGGGTCAGGGGGGGGCGCAGCCCCAAAGCCCCCCCGTAAGTCCCCCCCCGCCCCATAAGTGCCCCCCCGCCCCATAAGTCCCCCTCTGCTCCGTAAGTGCCCCTCTGCCCCATAAGTGCCCCCTGACCCCGTAAGTCCCCCCCCGCCCCATAAGTGCCCATATGCCCCATAGGTGCTCCCCCACCCCATAAGTTCCCCCCCCACCCCATAAATCCCCCTCTGCCCCGTAAGTCCCCCCCCCCCGCCCCATAAGTGCCCCCCCTCACCGGGGGCACCGCCGCGGCCCAGGGCTCAGTTTCGGGGCTCAGCACCTCCTCGGCCGTGGTCCCCGGGGGGGGGGAACCGCTGCCCTCGCGCTATTGGTTGAATTGGGGGGGGGAGGGGGCGTGGTCAGTAGAGGCCACGCCCCCTCTTGCTAATCCCCGCCCCCTTCCCCCCCCCCACCTGAGCGTCCTCCGGGGGTGGCTCCGCCTCCTGAACGTCCATTGGCTCCTCAGGGAGAGGCTGCGGGGGGCAATGGGGGGGGGGTGAGGGCAGGGAGCCGCAGAGGGGGGGTCTATGGGGATCTGTGGGGCAGCATCTATAGGGCAGGATCTATGGGGCAGGAGCTATGGGGCATGGCCTCACCTGCCGTGGTGGGGGCTCCCCCAGGCGCCTCACATAGGGCAGCACCTGCTCGGGGGTCACGGGCATCTGCTCCAGCACCGCCTGCAGCCGCAGCCCCACCACTGCCGTGAGCCACCCCCCGAGCGCGGGGGCCACGTCCGCGGAGAGGCGGCGCTGTGGGGAGAGCGGCGTCAGAGGCGCTATGGGGCAATGGGGGTAAAGGGGTAATGGGGGCAATGGGGCATTGGGGGCAATGGGGTAATGGGGGCAATGGGGTAATGGGGGTCAATGGGGATCAATGGGGGCAATGGGGGCAATGGGAATCAATGGGGGCAATGGGGGCAATGGGAATCAATGGGGGCAATGGGGATCAATGGGGACAATGGGAATCAATGGGGGCAATGGGGATCAATGGGGGCAATGGGGGCAATGGGAATCAATGGGGGCAATGGGGATCAATGGGTGCAATGGGGATCAATGGGGTCAATGGGAATCAATGAGGGCAATGGGGATCAATGGGGGCAATGGGAATCAATGGGGGCAATGGGGGCAATGGGAATCAATGGGGGCAATGGGGATCAATGGGGGCAATGGGGATCAATGGGGGCAATGGGAATCAATGGGGATCAATGGGGGCAATGGGAATCAATGGGGGCAATGGGGTCTCCCCGGGGGTCCCCAGGGGGCACTCACGATGCGGTCGCTGATGAGCGCCGCGAGGGCCCCGCGCTCCCCCCGCAGGCAGAGGAGGTTCAGTGCCAAACACTCGAGGAGGCCCCGGTTACAGAGCTCCAACAGCCGCGGCCCAAAGGTCCCATCTGGGGGCACAGAGACCATGGAGACCATAGAGAACATAGAGACCATAGAGACCATAGAGGCCCATAGAGACCATGGAGACCATAGAGACCATAGAGAACATAGAGAACATAGAGACCATAGAGACCATAGAGACCATAGAGACCATGGAGACCATAGAGCCCATAGAGCCCATAGAGACCATAGAGCCCATAGAGACCATAGAGCCCATGGAGACCATAGAGCCCATAGAGACCATAGAGCCCATAGAGCCCATGGAGACCATAGAGAACATAGAGACCATAGAGAACATAGAGACTCATAGAGCCCATAGAGACCCATAGAGCCCATAGAGCCCATAGAGACCCATAGAGCCCATAGAGACCAGAGATCATAGAGCCCATAGAGACCCATAGAGACCATAGAGCCCATAGAGCTCATAGAGACCCATAGAGCCCATAGAGCCCCATACCCCCCACTGCCTCTCATTGCCCCCATACCCCCATTGCCCCCATTACCCCATTGCCCCATAGCCCCCATTGCCCCATTGCCCCATTGCCCACCGGTGCAGCGGAGGACGTGCAGTGCAATGCGGTTGAACTGCTCCTGAAGGAACTCCACATTGGTTCGGGTGATGTCGACCCCCTCGGCCACACGCACCCCCGCCTGGGGGGGGCACCACGACCCATAAGTGTGGGGCTGAGCCATGGACCCCCCCCCATCTGTCCCATAGATCCCCTATGGGCCCCCTCTGAACTCCCCCTATGGCCCCGTAAGTGTGGGGCTGAGCCAGGGACCCCCCCCATCTGCCCCATAGATCCCCTATGGACCCCGCCTGAACTCCCCCTATGTCCCCATAAGTCTGGGGCTGACCCACAGCCCACCCCATGGACCCCGTCTATGGACGCCCATATCCACCCCACAGACCCCATCATCCACCCAATAGACCGCTATGGACCCCCCCATAAAACCCCACAGCTGCCCCATAGATCCATTGTCACCCCCCCCAGCCCCACATCCACCCCATGGAATCCCCCCAATAAGCTCCCAGCCCTGTAACTCCCCCCCATTGACCCATAGAGGCCCATAGAGAGCAATGGAGCCCCTATAGAGCCCCATAGTGACCCCACAGATCCCCATAATGACCCCATAGAGACCCCATAGAGCCCCACAGAGATCCCATAGAGACAACACTGAGACCCACAGAGACCCCATAGAGACCCCACTGACCCCCATAGAGACCCCATAGAGCTCCATAGAGACCACAGAGACCCACAGAGATCCCACAGAAACCCCAGAGACCCCATAGAGATCCACAGAGACCCCATAGAGACCCACAGAGACACCATAGAGCCCCATAAAGACCCCATAGAGCCCCACTGACCCCCATAGAGCCCCCCCGCACTCACGAAGCTCTCCCGGATGAAGTCCTCCAGGCCCATGATGAGGTTTTGGGTCGCAGCCTGGGGGGGGGGGCACAGAATTGGGGCGGTTTTGGGGCTGTTTGGGGCTTTTTGGTCCCATTTTGGGTCGGTTCGGGCCCATTTTGGGTCAGTTTGAACTCATTTTGGGTCCATTTCACCCCATTATGGGTCAGTTCAGGCCCATTATTGGGTTGTTTTGAGCCCATTTTGGGTCAGTTTGGGTCGGTTTGGGTCCATTTTGGGTCGGTTTGGGCCCATTTTGGGTCAGTTGGGGCCCATTTTGGGTCAGTTTGGGCCCATTTTGGGTCGGTTGGGGTCCATTTTGGGTCAGTTTGGGCCCATTTTGGGTCGGTTGGGGCCCATTTTGGGTCAGTTTGGACCCATTTTGGGTCGGTTGGGGCCCATTTTGGATCAGTTGGGGCCCATTTTGGGTCAGTTTGGACCCATTTAGGGTCGGTTGGGGCCCATTTTGGATCAGTTGGGGCCCATTTTGGATCAGTTGGGGCCCATTTTGGGTCAGTTTGGACCCATTTTGGGTCAGTTGGGGCCCATTTTGGGTCAGTTTGGACCCATTTAGGGTCGGTTGGGGCCCATTTTGGGTCGGTTGGGGCCCATTTTGGGTCGGTTGGGGCCCATTTTGGGTCGGTTGGGGCCCATTTTGGGTCGGTTTGGACCCATTTTGGGTCGGTTTGGGCCCATTCTGGGTCGGTTGGGGCCCATTCCGGGTCGGTTGGGGCCCATTCCGGGTCGGTTGGGGCCCATTCCGGGTCGGTTGGGGCCCATTCCGGGTCGGTTGGGGCCCATTTTGGGCCCATTTTGGGTCAGTTGGGGCCCATTTTGGGTCGGTTGGGACCCATTTTGGGTTGGTTTGGACCCATTTTGGGCCCATTTTGGGTCGGTTGGGGCCCATTTCGGGTCAGTTTGGGCCCATTTTGGGTCAGTTGGGGCCCATTTTGGGTCGGTTGGGACCCATTTTGGGTTGGTTTGGACCCATTTTGGGCCCATTTTGGGTCGGTTGGGGCCCATTTTGGGTCGGTTGGGGCCCATTTTGGGTCGGTTGGGGCCCATTTTGGGTCGGTTGGGGCCCATTTTGGGTCGGTTGGGGCCCATTCTGGGTCGGTTGGGGCCCATTCTGGGTCGGTTGGGGCCCATTCCGGCTCCCTCCCCCCATTCCATCCCCCCCCTTACCCGGACGTTGCCGTCGCTGGGGGGCGCCCCCCGCAGGAAGCGCTGCCGGAAGCAGCGCCGCAGCAGCGGTTGGAGGCGCTGCAGGGGGTGGCAGCGGCCGTGGAGGAGCAGAACCACATCGACCATAGAGAGGTGGTGCGTGATGAGCGCCAGCAGTGAGCCCAGGAACCCTGGGGGTGATGGGGGTCAATGGGGGCAATGGGGGTAATGGGGGCAATGGGGGTAATGGGGGCAATGGGGGTGATGGGGGAATGAGGTTGGGGACAATTTATAATGGGAGCTATGGAGTTCTCAAAGCCCTCATTGACCCATAAGACCCCACCCCCAAACACCACCCCATTGCCCCCCATAACCCCCTCCCATTGCCCCCCCATTACCATTACCCCCCATTCCCAACCGCCCGTCCCCAATCCTCACCCTCGGGCCCCCCCCCGCCGCCGTCCAGGGGCCCCCCCCCGCTCAGGCGCTGCAGGAAGGCTCCGATGCTCTCGGGGGGGCCGGGGGGGGGCGCCCCGAGGGGTCCCAACATGGCCGCCAGCACCCCCTGCACCACCGAGGTGAAGAACTCGGGGGGCAGCGCCTCCCCCCCCCCGGAGGGGGGCGTGGTCTCGTCCGCAGGGGGCGGGGCCTCGTCCGCGGGGGGCGGGGCCTCGCTCGGAGGGGGCGGGGCCTCTGTGGAGGAAGGGGGTGGGGGGGGGAGGGGGAGGGGAGGGGGCGCGGGGAGGGGGAGGAGGGGAGGGAGGGGGGGGGAGCGTCCACAGAGGGGGAGGTCTGGGGAGGGGGGGGTGGGGAGGAGAGGGTGAGGCTCCGCCCTCATCGCCATATAAGGCAGCGGGGACTCTTTCATAAGGCAGCGGGGACTCTATTGACCACCCCCCAACAAGCGGCTCCACCAATCAGAGAGCTCCTCACCATTAAGCCACGCCCCCTCCCTATAAGCTCCACCCACTCTTCCACATAAGGCAATGGCCCCTCACAATGAGCCCCCACACCCCAGCGGCTCCACCAATCGCAGAGCTCTACCCCGTTAAGCCACGCCCCCCGCCAAGGTCCACCCCACCCTCCATATAAAGCAATGCCCCCACAATGAGCCCCACCCACCACTGCCTCCACCTATCACAGGGCTGCGCCCCATTAAGCCACGCCCCCTCCCTATAGGCTCCGCCCACTCTTCCATATAAGGCAATGCCCCCCACAATGAGCCCCCACCCCCCAGCGGCTCTGCCAATCACAGCGCCCCCATGGCCCCGCCCCCTCCCTTTAGCCCCGACCCCACTCACCGCCATCGCCATGGCAACGGGCGCCGGCCCCGCCCCAGCAGCCCCCCCAGGAGCGCCGCCATTGGCTGCTCCTCGGAGGGGGGCGGGGCCTGGGGGGGCTGGGGCCGAGGCTGCCGGGACGGGGCCCCCCGGAGCCCCCCCCGCGGGGGGGGAGGGGCCCGAGGAGGGGGGAGGGGGAGGGGGGGAGGAACCGCCCTGGGCTGGGGGAGTGGGGGGAAAAGGGGGGGTCAGGAAGGGGTCAGGCACAGAATGGACCCCCCTGACCCATAGAGACCCCATAGAGCCCCATAGGTACCCCATAGAGACCCCACAGAGACCCAGAGAGACCCATAGAGCCCATAGTGACCATAGAGCCCCATAGAGACCCAGAGACCCAGAGAGACCCCACAGAGACCCACAGAGCCCCATAGAGACCCCATAGAGCCCCAGAGATGCAGAGAGACCCCGTAGAGACACATAGAGCCCCATAGAGACCCCATAGAGCCCTAGAGAAACCCATAGAGACTCCATAGAGACCCAGAGACCCATAGACTCTATAGAGACCCCACAGAGACCCATAGAGACCCCATAGAGCCCCACAGAGACCCCACAGAGCCCCATAGAGACCCCAGAGCCCCATAAAGACCCCATAGAGACCCCATAGAGCCCCATAGAGACCCCATAGAGACTTCATAGAGACCCATACAGACCCCATAGAGCCCCACAACGACCCCACAGAGCCCCATAGAGACCCATAAAGACCCCACAGAGCCCCCATAGAGCCCCACTGCCCCCATTGCCCCATTGCTCACCTAGCACCAGCGGCTGCATCAGGAGCTGCCCCACAAGGCCACTGATGACCTGCGCCAGCGACGCCCCCCCCGCGGGGGCCTGCGGGGGTCGGGGGGGGTCATGGGGGGGGGCCCACACTGGGAACCCCCCTTTGGCCCCCATTGAGCCCCGTTGACCCCCATGAACCCCATTGAGCCCAATGAACCCCATTGATTCCCACTCAGCCCCATTGAGCCCTATGAACCCCATTGAGCCCCATGAACCCCATTGAGCCCAATGAACCCCATTGATTCCCACTGAGCCCTATTGAGCCCCATGAACCCCACTGAGCCCCATTGAGCCCCATGAACCCCACTGAGCCCCACTGAGCCCAATGAACCCCATTGATTCCCACTGAGCCCTATTGAGCCCCATGAACCCCATTGAGCCCCATTGACCCCCATTGAGCCCCATTGAGCCCAATGAACCCCACTGCTTCCCACTGAGCTCTATTGAGCCCCATGAACCCCACTGAGCCCCATTGAACCCCATTGACCCCCATGAACCCCACTGAGCCCCTTGAACCCCACTGAGCTCCACTGAACCCAATGAACCCCATTGATCCCCACTGACCCCCATTGAATGCCACTGCCCCCCATTCATCCCCATTAAACCCCATTGAGCCCCATGTCCCCCCCCTAAACCCCATTGACCCCTGCTGAACCCCATTGAGCCCTCCCCACTCACGGGGTTGGTGGCGGCCGCTTGGGGGGCTCCAGGATGTGTGGGGCGTGGGGGGGGCGCCGTGGGGCGGGCGATGACCACACGGGTGGGGGGCTGGAACCCCCCCACGGCCTGGCCTGGAGGGGGGGAAGGGGGAGAGAGACACAACAGGCGCTGTGGGGCAGTGCGGGGCTATGGGGCAGCGATGTTCTATGGGGCAGCGCTGTGCGATGCTCTCTATGGTCTCTCTGTGCTTTCTATGGGCTCTCTATGGTCTCTATGGTCCCCCTCTGCTCTATGGTCCCTCTCTGCTCTCTATGGCTCCTCTATGGTCTATCTCTATACTCTCTCTCTGCTCTATGGTCTATGCTCTCTATGGCCTCTCTGTGGTCTCTCTCTATGGTGTTTATGGTTCCTCTATGGTCTCTCTATGCTCTCTATGGTCCTCCTATGTTCTCTATGGTCTTTCTCTATATTCCCTCTGTGCTCTCTGTGGTCTCTCTGTGCTCTCTATGCTCCCTCTCTATGGTCCCCCTCCAGGGCCCCGCACCCACCTGTGGCGGCGGCCGCCGCGTGCTGCGCTATTTGCTGTGCCACGGCCTGGAGGAACTCGGGGGGGAGGGGCGGCAGCTGCAGGGCCGGACCTGGGGGAGGGACAGAGCGTGACCCGAGCGCGACCCCGACCCATAACCTCTGCCCCACTGTGTGACCCTTAACCCCTGCCCCATAGCACAACCCCTGACCCAGAGTGTGACCCCTGACCCATAGCTTGACCCTTGACCCACAACCCCTGACCTGGAAGCGTGACTGCGACCCACAGCATGACCCCTAACCCCTACCCCATAGCATGACCCCTGCCCCATAGAGTGACCCTTGACCCATGGCCCATACCCCTGACCCAGAGCGTGACCCATGCCCCATAGCACCACCCCTGCCCAATAGCATGACCCTTGACCCCTGCCCCATAGCATGACCCTTAACCCCTGACCCCACCCCCCCCTCGCGCCCCTCCCCCCTCACCCATGTTGAGGCCGTGTCCAGGGGCTCCGTTTGGGCCCCCCCCCGACTGTGGCCCCGAATCTGAAACAGAGAAAAAGGTTGGGGGGGGGGGAGGGGAGAACCGGAGGGGGAGGGAGTGTTCGGGGGCATTTGGGGGCACTTTTGGGCCATTTTGGCTCTATTTGAGGCAGTTTTGGGTTCATTATGGGTCCATTTTGGGCCATTCTGTGTCCATTTGGGGTCCATTCTGGGCCATTTTGGGTCATTTTGGGTCCATTCTGGGCCATTTGGGGTCATTTTGGGTCCATTTTGGGTCATTTGGGGCCATTTTGGGCCATTTCGGGTCCATTCTGGGCCATTTGGGGTCATTCTGGGTCTGCTTTGGGTCATTTTGAGTCTGCTTTGGGTCATTTTGAGTCTGTTTTGGGTCATTTGGGGCCGTTGGCGCTCACCGGGGATGTTCATGTGCATCAGCACCAACGGTTCCACGCTCTGATGGGAGATGCGGATCACGCGGGGGGGGGGGCGGCCCCGGGGGAGGGGGCGGGGGGAGCCCCTCCGAGGGTGGGGAGGGGTCCCCGGGGCTGGTGGGGGTGGGGGGGGGTGGGGGAAGGGCCCGGGGGAGCCTCGGTCGGGCCCGGGGGGGGTGGGGGAGGGGCTCGGCCCCCCCCGTTCCCCGTCATGGTCACGGTGGTGCCAACGTTGATCTGTGGGGGGGAGAAAAGGGGGAGGTCAATGGGGGGGGTCCTGCTCCATAGCGCCCATTATAGAGGTCCCCCATCCCATAGCACCCATTACAGGGCAGGTGCATCCCTCCCATCCATGGCCCCCCCCCATCCCACACCCCCACCCATTACAGGGCCGTGTCCTCCCCGCCATTAGGGGGCGCTTCCCCCCTTACACGCAGTCCTCCCACCCCCTAAGTGGCGCCTCCTCCATCACACCTCCATGCACGGCCTTCCCCTCCGCTGGGGGTCGCCTCCTCCATGTACACTCAGTCCTCCCACCGGTAGGTGGCGACCCCTCCCCTTGCACTCGCTCCTCCTGCCGCTAGGTGGCGTCCCCTCCCCTCGCTCCTCCCCCCCGGTAGGTGGCGCCTCCTCCATGTACACTCAGTCCTCCCACCGGTAGGGGTCGCCTCCTCCCCTCGCTCCTCCCCCCCGGTAGGCGGCACCGCCTCCCGTTGCCCGCGGTCCCCCCGCCCGCCAGGGGGCGCTCCCCCCCGTCACCTGGATGGGGATGGCGGCCTGCTGCAGCAGCAGCGGCGGCGGCGGCGGCGGCGGTGGGGGCGGGGCCGGGGAGGGGCCGTGGGGGGAGGGGCGCGCGAGCAGCAGCGCGCGGGGCGGGGCCCCCCCGAGGTCGCAGCGCAGCTCCGAGAGCGCCGCGAGGGCGTTCCCGAGGAGGCGCTGCCCCTCCCCCGCCAATGACACCAAACGCTGAGCGGCCGCCAGGCCCGGGGCCTGCGGGGGGGGGGGGTCAGAGAGGGGGGGGAGGGGAAAAGGGGGGTGGGGGAGGGGTGAAAGGGGGGGACGGGATATGGGAGGGAGGGGTCAAAGAAGGGTCGGGGGGGGGGAGGGGATACAGGGGGTTGGGGGAGGGGTATATGGGGGAGGGAGAGAGGGGTTAATGGGGGGAGGGGGAGACACAGGGGAGGGGGGAGTAGCACAGGGGGGGAGAGGGGTCAAATGGGGGGAGGGGATACAGAGGGGGTGGGGAGGGGTACATGGGGGGAGGGGGAGGAGCACACGGGGAGGGGTCATAAAGGGGTCGGGGGGGGGAGGGGATAAAGGAGGGGTCGAAGAGGAGGGGGATGGGGAGACACAGAGGAGGGGGGAGGGGGAACACATGGGGGAGGGGTCCGAGTGCATACACGGTGGGGGAGGGGCAAAGGGGGGGTGGGGGAGGGGAAACACATGGGAGGGGGGAGGGGATACACAGGGGGTGGGGGAGGGGTCAGGATCGAAGGAGCGGGTAGATGGGGAAGGGGTGAGAGAGAAGGGGGAGGGGATGCCACGGGGGTGGGGGAGGGGAGGAAAGGGTCAGAGGGAGGGGCCATGAGATGCACCACCCCCCCCCCCTCGATACACGTGGTAGGGTCCAACCCCCCCCCAGTGCATTGATCCCCCCCCTCATTGGCTCCATCCTCCCCCCCCCCCCCCGCCCCGGTATCCCCATGGCACAGCCCATTCCCCCCAGTGGTAAACCCCTCCCCCAAAATGGTTCAGCCCATGATGATGTCATCGAGAGGGGTGGGGCTAAGGGAGATACAGGGTAGGGTTTGGGCTGCCCCATTGCCCTAATGGGGGTATATGGGCTCTACCATTATCCCAAAGGGGGGGGGCATTGGCCTGTCCCATTACTATAATGGGTCTATATGGGCTGTACCATTATCCGGGGGGGGGGGGGGTGGGGGGGAGGGAAATTACCCCACCCCATTACCACAACGAGGCCCCATGGGCTGTACCACTACCCCAAAGAGGGGGTGCACTGCCCTATTGCACCACCCATTTCCTCCCCCCAAACAGTCAAGTTCTGCCCTCCCCCCCACCCCATAGCCCCTATAGGGCCCCCCCTACGTTGTTGTTGTAGTCGGCCGAGCCGGCGCTGCTCAGGATCTCGTGGTACCGCTGCCGGAAGGGCTCCAACCTCCCCTCCAAGCGCCGCAGCTCCTCCAACACCTCCACCAGCTCCGCGGGCGAGGGGGGGCTGCGGGGGGGGGACCATAGGGTCCTATAGGGGTCCTATAGGGGTCTTATAGGGTCCTATAGGGTGACAATGGGAACATCATCATCCCACCCCCCCGCTCTCCACCACTCACTTGGTGTTGACCTCAGGCCCCGGGGGGGGCTCAGGGGGGTCCTCAGGGGGCTGTGCTGCCTCCAAACGCTCCTCAGGGGGATCCTCGGAGGGGGGTTGGGGGGGGGAATCAGCCTGGGGGGGAAAAGGGGGGTTAAGGGTGGTGAGGACGTCGATAATGGGGTTTTGGGGGGGAGTGCTCCCTATAGAGGGATATGGGGGGGGAGGACCACAATTGGGGGGTAGGAGCATGACAGGGGGTAAGACCACGATGGGGGGGGGTAGGACAGCAATGGGGGGGGTAGGACCGCAATGGGGGGGGTAGGACCGCAATGGGGGGGGTAGGACCGCAATGGGGGGGGTAGGACCACTCACCTCGAGGCGCTGGAGGATGCTCTGGATGTCCCTCAGCATGTGCTGGGCCACCAACAGCCGCAGGCGCGGCTCACTCTGCGGTGGGGGGCACCAAAACAGCCCCAATTCACCCCAAACAGCCCCAAAATACCCCAAAACAGCCCCAAAATCACCCAAACAGCCCCAAAATCAACCAAGAGCCCCCAAATACCCCTAAATCACACCAAAAGAACCCAAAATACCCCAAAAGAAACCAAAATACCCCGAAAGAGCCCCCAAAACGCCAAAATCACCCCAAAAGAACCCCAAATTCCCCAAAATCACCCCCAAAGAACCCAAAATTCCCCAAAATCACCCCAAAAGAACCCAAAATACCCCCAAATCACCCCAAGAGAACCCCAAATCCCCCCCCACCTGCACCGGCCCTTGGTCCATATTGATGTGGACGTCAACGGAGGAGCCATCGATCTATGGGGGTGCAAAAAGAACCCCCCCCAAAATGAGCCCAAACGACCCCAAAACCACCGTTTTTCACCCCAAAACTCTCCCCCCCCCCCCCCCCCAATAGACCCAAAATCTCCCCAATTCGCCCCAAAACTCACGGGGAGGTTGAAGGTTCCCACCATGACGTAGCTGTTGGGGTTGCGGTCGGGGCCTCGGGGCCCCCCCCCATTGTGGGGGGGTGGTGGGGGGCCCAGGCCCGAGGCGTTCCCCCCCGAGGGGGGGGGTTGGGTTTGGGGGGGGGCGCGCTCCACCAAATGGATCACTTTGCCCCCCACATCTAAAAGGAAGGGGGGGGGGAAATGGGGGTCAATGGGGGGGACGGACCCCCAAGTGCCCCCCCCCTCTGAGCAGTGCAGTCCCGTAAGTGCAACCCAGAGCACCGCATAACCAACCTTGGCCCTGCCCCCCCCCCCAAGGGGGTCCTCCAGACCCAGAGACCCCATTGCCCCCATTCACCCCCATTGCGCCATTGCCCCCATTACCCCATTGTCCCCATTACCCCCATTGTCCCCATTACCCCACTGGCCCCCCACTGCCCCCCCTCACTGTAGTCCCGCAGCCGCCTCTCGTCCTGCAGCACTCGGCCCTGGTAAATGAGGCGCTGCTTCTCGGGGGCGATGCCCACAGCGCCCGCGATGCGGACCTTGAAATCCCGCACCGAGATCTGGGAATGGGGGGAGAAACGGGAATGAGGGGGTTCGAACGGCTCCGAACGGGTTCAGTGAGGCCCGAACGGCTTCAAATGGAACCGTAAAGGGATCAAAGGGCCCCAAACGGGCCCGGCCCGGCCCCCCCCCCCCTCACCTCCGGCTCCACCTCGAAGCTCCGCGTCTGCGAGTCCAAGGTCTTAACGAGCACCGGGAGCGGCTCCTCCGCCATTGCCGGGCCTGGGCGGGGGGGAAACGGCGTCCGAACGCTCCCGAGCGCGGCCCGAACGGAGCCCAAACGCGTCCGGACGCTGCGGCTGAGGCGCGTCAGGACCCCGCTATGGGGCTGCCCAATGGGGGCCTGGTGGGGTGAAACCCCCCCCCCCAAACACACACACAAAACGCTGCCGGTGATGCTCAAACGCTCCCCCCCCACTCCACACGGACCCTTCGGGGGCGTTTCCGTGGCGTTCGGAGGCGTTTGAACGCTGGCAAACGCTCGGTGGCATCAGGCACTTGGGAGGGCAGCACGGGGAGGGGGAGGGGCCTCAGGGCTCCGCCATCTTGGGTGCGGCCGCCCCGGCGGCCGCCATTGCCTTTATGGGCGCCGCCATATTCCGTACGGAGGGGGGGGGGGGGGGCGCGTCCGCTGACGTCACACCGGGACCCCAAACCCGTGTTTTGAGCCCAAAAAGAGCCCCCGGAGGGGGGTGGAGGGATCCCGGTGCTCTATGGGGCTCCCCCACTGTCACCTATGGGGTAATGGGCGCCATTAAACCCCCTCGGAGCCAGTGGGTCACAAAGCGCCCCCCCCAAGATGGCGGCAGGCGGCACGTCACGTGACACTCCCGGTCCCTTATAGCCCCAAAGCGACACAAAGAGAACGGATCAGACCCAAAATCGTCTTTATTTGACCCAAAATCCCCCCCTCCATTGGTCCCTATGGGACCCCACCCCCACCCCCATTACTCCAACGGCTCCATCGGTCCTGAAGGGAAATCTGGGGCTGGAAGAGAGAAATGGGGTCAATGGGGGGGTCCCATAGGGACCAATGGAGTCAATGGGGGGGTTGGGGGTCCCATAGGAACCAATGGGGGGGGTGGGGTGCCATAGAAAACAATGGGGGGGGGTTGGGGTCCCATAGAGAACAATGGGAATCAATGGGGATCAGTGGGGGGGGGGGGTGGTCCCATCGGGAACAATGGGGGGGGGGTTGGGGTCCCATAGGGTGCAATGGGGCCCCATGGGGGGGGCTCCGGCGGCTCAGGGCGCTGCGAGGGGTCCTCATAGGGGGGTCGGGAGCTCTTTGAGCGGGTTCCTCATTGCCGCCATCATGGCCCCCCCCCCCCATGGGTAAAGACCACGTGGGATGGGGGGGAGGGGCACACGTGGGTCCTTACCGCGGTCAATGGGGTCCGGATGGGTGCAACCACTGCGAGTAAAAGTGGGGGGGATAAGGAGAGCCCATGGGGGGCAATGGGGGGGGGAAGAGCCCACTTGGGGCAATGGGGGGGGGTCGCTCAGGCCAGTGATGTCCTCAGGGGGGGTCGGAGACTCTAGTCTATGGCGTCATCACTGCGAGCCCCCCACCATAGAGCAGCAATGGACCCGTCCGGAGCCTTAAAGGGTTTCCCCCACCCCCCAAAGCACTATAGGGGACGTAGGGAGGGTGCAGCACCGCATAGAGGACATAGGGACTCCCCCATAACCCCATAGAGACCCCCATAGCCCCATAAGGACCCCCCCATAACCCAATAAAGACCCCCCAGTAGCCCCATAGAGCACATGGGGACCACCATAACCCCATAGGGACCCCCATAGCCCCGTAAGGACCCCCCCATAACCCCATAGAGGACATAGGGACCCCCCCATAGGGGCTCCCCCTTAACCCCATTAAGAACCCCCCCATAGAGCACAATGGGGACCCCACCGCCCCCCATAGGGTTCCGGCCCCGTCCAGCGCTCACCCCCGATCCGGCGGGAAAAGGCGAAAGCGCGCGTCCGGCGGCTCCTTTATAAGGGCGGCAGCGAAGCCCCGCCCACCCCGCGCCCCGCCAGCCAATCACAGCGCAGAGCGGCGGGCCGTCTCTCACACACGCTCGGCCCAATCGCAACTCTTCCCCGCCCACCCCTTAACCAATTACGGCCCGACCACTATAATGACCCCGCCCTCCCTTACGGCTGCCGCTCCCCCTTCGCCCCGCACCAATCACAGCCTTCCCCTTCTCTTAACCCCGCCCACTCCATCACCCAACCACCAATCACAGCCCTTCTCCCCAGCCGCTCGTTTCCCACGCGCCCCATTCATAAACCCCTCCCATCCCAAGCCCCGCCCCTTTCCCCTCAAGTCCCGCCCCTTTCTTGCCAAATAAGGCAACTTTATTACCAAAAACCACCAAAATTGTACAGCGGGGGGGGGGAGGGGATTTGAGGTCCCAAAGAGGGGGTTTTGGGGTCCCCATGGGGGTAATTGGGGGGGGCCCCCCCCTCCCCCGGCTGCCGTTGGGGGGGGCACTTTTGGGGCAATTTCCGGGTTTTTTTTGTCTTTTCAGGCCGGGTTTTTCTATAAAAGGCCCGGGGGGGGGGGGCGGCGCCGGGAGGGGCCTCTATCGGGTCTGTTCGACTGTGGGGGGGGAAAAGGGGGGTTAGGGGAGGGAGAAAGGGGGGGGGGAGATCCCCAAACCCCCCTCCCCTTAAAGCAAATGGTACATCCCACTGGTGCTCCCCCCCAACCCATTCACCTCTTTAGACCCCCAAAACTGCCCCAACTCCCCCCAAATTGCCCCATAGCCCCCCCCAAAACCCCTCTATTCCCCCCTCAAACCCCTATACCCTCTTATGGACCCCAACCCCCCCCATAAAGCAATTGGTACATCCCAATGGTGCTCCTCTATACCCATTCCCCTCCTCTTTTGACCCCCCCAAACTGCCCCAAATCCCCCCCCAAACCCCTATACCCTATTATGGACCCCCAACCCCCCCCCTAAAGCAATTGGTACATCCCAATGGTGCTCCCCTATACCCATTCCCCTCTTCTTTAGACCCCCAAATCCCCCCTCAAACCCCTCTATTCCCCCTCCAGGACCCCCCCCAACCCCTTTATCCCCCCCCATCCCCCTATGCCCCCTTATGGACCCCCAACCCCCCCCTAAAGCAATTGGTACATCCCAAACGATGCTCCCCTATACCCACTTCCCCTCCTCTTTAGACCCCCAAAACCCCCCCAAAACCCCCCCCAAACCGCCCCACCCCCCCCCCACGCCCCCCCCCGCTCACTGTAGGAGGAGATGTCGATCTCGTCGGGCAGTTCGCTGATGTTCACCTCGAAGCGGTCCTGAACGTCGTTGAGGATCTTCGCATCGTTCTCGTCCGACACGAAGGTGATGGCCAAACCTTTGGTGCCGAAGCGCCCGGCGCGGGCCACCTGCGGGGGGCACCAGAGAGCCCTATAGGGACCTATGGCGTCCATAGAGCACCTAGAGAGACCTATGGGGTCCATAGGGCATCCAGAGACCTATAGGGAACTATGGGGTCCATAGAGCATCCATAGAGCACCTATAAAGACCTATAGGATCCACAGAACCACAACAGAGCCCTATAGGGTCCATAGAGCACCCATAGAACCCTGTAAGATCCATATAGCACCCACAGCACCCTATAGACCCCCCCATCTTTAGGACCCCCCCATCTTTAAGATGCCCCCCATGCTTTAGCCCCCCCCATCAATAGAACCCCCCTATCTTTAACCCCACCCCCGTCTTTAACCCCCCATCTTTAACCCCCCGTCTTTAACCCCTCCCATCTTTAACCCCTCCCATCTTTAACCCCCCCATATTTACCCCTCCCATTTTTAACCCCCCCATATTTACCCCCTCCCATCTTTAACCCCCCCCATATTTACCCCCCCCCAACCTTTAACCCCCCCCACCCGGTGCAGGTAGGTATCCGAGTCCTCGGGCATGTCATAGTTGAAGGCGATGTTGACCCTCTCGATGTCCATCCCCCTCCCAAAGAGGTTGGTGGCCACCAGGATCCGGCGCTGGAAGTCCTTGAACTGCTGATACCGGGATAACCTGGAATGGTGGGGGGGGGGTGTTAGGATGGAGGGGGGGAGGGGCGCATCCCGAGGCTGCGGTATTCCCATGGGAGACGGTATTCCCATGGGAGATGGTATTCCCACCGTTCCTCCTGGGGCATCCCGCGATGGATGGCGATGGCGGGGAAGTTCTGCTCCACCAGGAGCTGGGCCAGGGCGATGCAGCGCTGCACCGACTTGACAAAGATCACAACCTGGGGGGGGGGGGAAACCGGGAATGACATAGGGAAAGAGGGAATTGGGGGGGGGGGGGGGGGGGGGGGAGGGAAGAGGGAAGGGGGGGGGAATGGGGAGTTGGGGGAGGGGAATGGGGATTTGTGGGGGGGGAATAAAGGGTTTCAGGGGGATAGAGTGGGGTGCAGTGATTTGATGGATATCACCTCTTGGGGGGGGGAATAGGGATTTTAGGGGGGAAAAGAGTGCTTTTGGGGTGGTTTGGGGTCTTTTGGGGTGTTTCGGAAGGCTTTTGGGGTGTTTCTGGGTGTTTTGGGGGTATTTTGGGAGCGTTTTGGGGTGGTTTTGGGGTATTTTGGGGGTATTCTGGTGCGTTTTGGGGTGTTTCGGGGGTATTTGGGGGCGTTTTGGGGTGTTTTTGGGGTGTTCTGGGGCGTTTGGGGACCTGGTTGAACTCGAGCACGTCGAGCAGGTCGAAGAGCTTGCGGTTCTTCTCGTTGTCCTTGAGCTTGACATAGTACTGCTGCAGCCCGTGCAGCGTCAGCTTCGTCTCATCGTCCACAAAGATCTCCATAGGCTGCAATGGGGGGGGAGAGAGACAGAGAGCTGAGGTCCCCCTCCTGCACCCCCAAAGTGAGCCCCCGCACCCCAAAATGGGTCCTGACACCCTAAAATGGGCCCTATCACCCCCAAAATGGGCCCTGGCACCCTAAAATGGGCCCTATCACCCCCAAAATGGGTCCTGGCACCCAAAAATGGGCCCTATCACCCCTAAACTGGGTCCTGGCACCCAAAAATGGGTCCTGGCACCCTCAAAATGGATCCTGGCACCCCTAAACTGGGTCTTGCCACCCCAAAATGGGCCCTGGCACCCCCATAAATGAACTCACAAAGGCCAAATATGGGCCCCATGGCTGCCAATGTGGGGCCTATGGGGATCTGCACCCCAAAAAGCCCCAGATGAGCCTTATGGGCTCCAACAGAGCTCAATGGGTGCCCTATAGCCCCTTGCACCCCAGTACAACCCTATGGGTGCCTTGGACCTCCCTGCACCACAACAGAGCTCACTAGGTGCCCTATGGATCCCTACACCCCAATACAATCCTATGGGCTCCCTGCACCCCAATACAAGCCTATGGAGTCCCTATAGCCCCCTGTACCCCAGTACAACCCAACGGACTCCCTATAGCTCCCTGTACCCCAATAGAGCCCTATAGGTGCACTATACCTCCCTGCACTCCAATACAACCCTATGGGTGCTCTGTATCTCCATGCACCCCAATAGAACCCAATGGGTGCTATCTCCCTGCATCCCAATACAGCTCCATGGGCTCCCTGCACCCCAATACAATCCTATGGGTGCTCTGTATCTCCCTGCACCCCAACAGAACCCAATGGGTGCTCTATATCTCCCTGCACCCCAATAGAGCCCCATGGGCTCCCTGCACCCCAATCCAACCCAATGGGTGCTCTATATCTCCCTGCACCCCAATACAACCCTATGGGCGCTCTGTATCTCCCTGCACCCCAACACAACCCATGGGCTCCCTATAGCCCCCTGCACCCCAATACAACCCATGGGCTCCCTATAGCCCCCTGAACCCCAATAGAGCCCAATGGGCGCTCTATAGCCCCCTGCACCCCAAACCATTCCTATCCCCCCCATTCCCTCCCCGTTCCCCCCCCCCCCCCCCCCCCACCCCCCCCCCCATCCCCATCCCCCCCCACCCCCCATATCCTGCTCCAGGATCCAGCATCCGCCGGCTCCGGGATTAAAGGCTCCCTGGAAACGGGTCCTGGAAGAGTGAATCCGGAACCGGGGGGGGGCTGCGCCGCGCCGTGGTCCCAATCCGGGTCCCGCCGTCTCCTGGCTCCACGTCTTGGGGTGATGATGATGATGGTGTGGTTTTGGGGTGGGTGTGTGGGTGTGTGTGTGTGTTATATGCCTCATTTTGGGGTGATTTAGTGTGGGTTTAGGCAAAAAGGGGGGGGGGTTTAAAGTGAGCCCCCCCCCCCCCCTTTCTCATCGCTGTGTGTATAAGGGATGCTCTGGATGGAAAGGAGCCGAGAGATCTTCCGCACGGAGACAGGGATGAAGGGGGGGGGGGGCGGCGATGCGCGCGCGGGGCTGCTTCCCCCCCCCCTCTTTAAGGGATGCTGATGGGGGGGGGTGGTGTAATTAAGGTGGTGGGGGGGGGGGTCGGTTAATGAAAGGGGGGGGGTGTTAATTACGTCTTGCATGAATTTGCGGCAGACGGGGCGGATTTCCTTGCTCAGGGTGGCGCTGAACATCATGACCTGCTTTTCGTGCGGGGTCATGCGGAAGATCTCCTGGACGTCCCGGCGCATGTCTGCCCGGGGGGGGAACGGGTGAGGAGGGGGGATATGGAAAGGGGGGGGGGAATGGGGGGGGTTTGGAGGGGGTTGGGGGGGGTTTGGAGGGGGTTGGGGGGGTTTGGAGGGGGTTTGGGAGAGGATGGGGAATGGGAGGCGGGGGGGTGGGGGGCGTTTGGAGGGGGTGGGAGGGTTTCAAAGGGGGTTTAGAGGGGTGTAAAAGGGGGTTCCAATGGGGTTTAAGGGGGTTAAAGGGGTATAGGGGGGTTCAAAGGGGCTTAAAAAGGGTTTAGGGGGTTCCAACGGGATTTAAGGGGCTAAAAAGGGGTTTCGAAGGGGTCCAATGGGGCTTAGGGGGGGTTAAAGGGGTTTAGGAAGGTCTAAAAGGGGTTTAGGGGGGCTCCAAGGGGGTTTAGTGGGGTCAAAGGGGGTTTAAAGGGGTTTAGGGTGGTTTAAAAGGGGCTTAGAGGGGCTCCGAGGGGGTTTCGGAGGCGTCCATGGGGGTTTAGTGGGGTCCATGGGGGTTTAGGGGGCCTCCAAGGGGGTTTAGGTTGGGTCAAAGAGGGCTATGGGGGGGGGGGGGTTTAACCCCCCCCAGACCCCTTTTTGGGGTGTCCCCCCCCCTCACCGAGCTGCTCGAGCATCTTGTCGCACTCGTCCAGGATGAAGTGTTTGATGTGCTTCAGGTTGAGGCTCTTATTGCGCGCCAGGGCCAGGATGCGGCCCGGGGTCCCCACCACGATGTGGGGGCAGTTCTTCTTCAGCACCTCCTCGTCCTTCTTGATGGAGAGCCCCCCGAAGAACACCGCCACCTGCGGGGGGGGGGGGGGGGGGGGAAGGGGGAGTGTTGGAATGGTGCCACTGGGACAGCTGCGGCAGCAGGGATACACCGAAACAGGGCAGAGATACACCTGAACCAGCAGAGAGACACCTGAACCAGCAGAGAGACACCTGAACTAACAGAGATACACCTGAACCAGCAGAGACACCTGAACAAGGCAGAGAGACACCTGAACAAGGCAGAGAGACACCTGAACCAGCAGAGACACCTGAACCAGCAGAGATACACCTGAACAAGGCAGAGAGACACCTGAACCAGCAGAGACACCTGAACCAGCAGAGAGACACCTGAACTAACAGAGAGACACCTGAACCAGCAGAGAGACACCTGAACCAGCAGATACATCTGAACCAGCAGAGATACACCTGAACCAGCAGAGATACACCTGAACCAGCAGAGAGACACCTAACCAGCAGAGACACCAGAACAAGGCAGAGATACACCTGAACAGGGCAGAGATACACCTGAACCAGCAGAGAGACACCTGAACCAGCAGAGAGACACCTGAACCAGCAGAGAGACACCTGAACCAGCAGAGACACCTGAACCAACAGAGATACACCTGAACCAGCAGAGATACCTGAACCAGCAGAGACACCTGAACCAACAGATACACCTGAATCAGCAGATACCTGAACCAGCAGATACCTGAACCAGCAGAGACACCTGAACCAACAGAGATACCCCTGAACCAGCAGAGATACACCTGAACCAGCAGAGATAAACCTGAACCAGCAGAGATACACCTGAACCAGCAGAGACACCTGAACCAACAGAGATACACCTGAACCAGCAGATACCTGAACCAGCAGAGATACCCCTGAACCAGCAGAGACACCTGAACCAACAGAGACACCTGAACCAGCAGAGATACCTGAACCAGCAGATACACCTGAACCACCAGAGATACACCTGAACCAGCAGATACACCTACATCATCAGAAATACACCTGAACCATCAGACATAGACCTACACCATCAGATACACCTCAACCAGCAGTGACAGACCTACACCATCAGATGCACCTGAACCATCAGAAATACACCTACACCATCATACACCTGAACCATCAAAGATACAGTAGAACAGGCCAGAGATACATCTAGACCATCAGAAATACAACTGCACCATCAGAAACACAGTAAACCAGCCCATAGATACACCTACACACCCCACAGATACACCTACACACTCACAGATACACCTACACACCCCACAGATACACCTACACACTCACAGATACACCTACACACCCCATAGATACACCTACACACCCCATAGGTACACCTACACACCCACAGGTACACCTACACACCCCACAGATACAGCAAAACACCCTACAGATAGCCCCAAAACCCCCATAGACCCCCAAAACCCCCACAGACACCCCCTAAACCCCCAACCGCCCACAGTCCCCATAGAGATCCCCACTCCTGCACCCCCAAAACCCCACAGAGCCAAACCGGGACCCCCCTAAATCCATTCCAACCCCCCCCAGTTCCCATGGGACCCCCCGCAAGGCCCCACCTTGACACTGAGCACGCACTTGAGGAGCCTTTCTCCTTCTATAAAGCCCCCCAAAACCCCCTCAACCCCCCCCAAAACCCCTTTAGGACCCCCCCAACTCCTATAGGACCCCCCCAATCCCTATGGGCCCCCCCCAAGACCTCACCTTGACACTGGGCATGTACTTGGAGAAGCGCTCGTACTCTTTGCTGATCTGGAAGGCCAACTCCCGCGTGTGACACATCACCAGCACCGAGACCTGCAATGGGGGGGGGACCCCAAAACCAGGGCTGAAACGGGGGGGGATGGCACAACCCCCCCCCAAACCCCCCTCAGGAGGCACTAAATACATCCCAAAGCCCCCAAAACCCCTCTGAAACCCCCTCAGGACCCCTTAAGTCCATCCAGGACCCCTTAAGTGCTTCCAGGACCCCCCCAAACCCCTTCAGGACCTCCCCAAACCCCTTCAGGCCCCCCCAGACCCCTTCAGGACCCCCCCAAACCCCTTCAGGACCCCCCAAAACCCCCTCAGGCCCCCCAAGGACCCCTTTAGGACCCCTTCAGGCCCCCGCGGCTGCCCCTCACCTGCCCGGTGACGGGCTCGAGCTGCTGCAGCGTGGCCAGCACGAAGACGGCCGTCTTGCCCATGCCTGACTTGGCCTGGCACAGCACATCCATGCCCAGGATGGCCTGCGGGATACACTCGTGCTGCACTGTGGGGGGGGCACAACGGTGGGGGGGGGTGCGTGTTAGAAAGGGGGGCAGAAAGTGGGGGGGGCGGAATGGGGGGGTACAAAGTGGTGGGTAAGAAAAGGGGGGCACAAAGTGGGGGGGATTACAAAAGGAGGTTAAAAAGGGGGGGCACAAAGTGGGGGTTACAAAGGGGGGGTACCCCAAAAATAGAGCTTCGGAGGCAGTGGTCATAGGGCAAAGGGGCCCTAATGGGGCATAGAGAGGCCCTGGAAGCTCTGTGAGAGGCTCCGGTGTGCCACATAGACACCAACCCCCCCATTGCACCCCATAGACACCAACCCCCCCCATTGCACCCCACAGACACCAACCCCCCCATTGCACCCCATAGACACCAACCCCCCCTACACCCGGAATATACCACAGCTCCTACTGCAACCCATAGCACCCAATAACACCCCATAGCACTCTACAGCACCCACAGCACCCAATAGCACCCATGGCACCCATTGACACCCATAGCACCCATGACACCTTCGGAGGGGTGCTCAAAGCCGCAGTCCGCGATGGCGCGCAGCAGCTCTGCTCCGATCCCCCCATTGAATCCCATTGACCCCAAGAGCATCCACAGAACCCATGGCACCCATTGACACCCAATAGCACCCAATGACACCCAATAGCACCCACAGCACCCCAGGCACCTTCGGAGGGGTGCTCGAAGCCGCAGTCCACAATGGCGCACAGCAGCTCCGCTCTGATCCCCCCATTGAATCCCATTGACCCCAAGAGCATCCATTGATCCCATTGAGAACCCATCGAACCCATTGACACCCATAGCACCCATTGACACCCAATGACACCCAACAGCACCCAAGGCACCTTCGGAGGGGTGCTCGAAGCCGCAGTCCACGATGGCGCGCAGCAGCTCCGCTCTGATCCCCCCATTGATCCCCATTGAATCCCACTGACCCCAAGAGCATCCATAGAACCCATCGCACCCATTGACACCCATAGCACCCAATGACACCCAACAGCACCCATGGCACCCTCGGAGGAGTGCTCAAAGCCGCAGTCCGCGATGGCGCACAGCAGCTCCGCTCTGATCCCCCCATTGAATCCCATTGACCCCAAGAGCATCCATAGAACCCATCACACCCATAGCACTCTATAGCACCCGATAGCACCCAATGACACCCAACAGCACCCCGGGCACCTTCGGAGGGGTGCTCGAAGCCGCAGTCCACGATGGCGCGCAGCAGCTCCACTCTGATCCCCCCATTGAATCCCATTGACCCCGAGAGCATCCATTGATCCCATTGAGAACCCATCGAACCCATTGACACCCATAGCACCCATTGACATCCAATGACACCGAACAGCACCCCGGGCACCTTCGGAGGGGTGCTCGAAGCCGCAGTCCACGATGGCGCACAGCAGCTCCGCTCTGATCCCCCCATTGAATCCCATTGACCCCAAAAGCATCCATTGATCCCATTGAGAACCCATCACACCCATTGACACCCATAGCACCCATTGACACCCAATGACACCCAACAGCACCCCGGGCACCTTCGGAGGGGTGCTCGAAGCCGCAGTCCACGATGGCGCGCAGCAGCTCCGCTCTGATCCCCCCACTGAATCCCATTGACCCCAAGAGCATCCATAGAGCCCATTGAGAACCCATCGCACCCATTGACACCCATAGCACCCAATAGCACCCCGGGCACCTTCGGAGGGGTGCTCGAAGCCGCAGTCCACGATGGCGCGCAGCAGCTCGGGTTTGAGGAGGAAGTCCCGGAACCCGGAGCTGTGGATGGAGACGTAGGAGCCCTTCACGTCCTTCTTGGCCGGAGCCTCGGTGCCGTCGCCCCCCGCCGCGTTCTCCACTTCGTCGTCCTCATAATCCAGCAGCTCGTTGTCCACGTCGTTCTCCGCCATGCCCGCGAGGCTGGGAAAGCGGGAATGCCGTTGGGAATGCCGTTGGGAATGCCGTTGGGAATGGGGGGGATGGGATGGCTTCGAATGGGGTGGGATGGAGGGTGGATAAAGGAGTGGGATACAGAAGGATATGGGGTCTATAAAGGGGTTTCTACGTAGTTCTCTACCATGCGAGCAGGGCTGCAGGAGCGGGAATGCCGTTGGGAATGGGGTGGGATGGAGGGTGGATAAAGGGGGGAGGAAGCGCATCGATCTCTGCCATGGCCACAGGGCTGGCAACAGGGAACGAGGGGTGGGAATAGGGGGGAAAAAGTTGGGAATAGGATGGGAGAAGGTTGGGAATGGGGATGGGAATGGGTGAGAAAAGGTTGGGAATGGGGGGGATGCAGGGGCTTTGAATGGGGTGGGATAAAGGAGGATATAGGGTTGATGAAGGGGTGGGATAAGGGGGGATATGGAGTCTATAAAGGGGTGCCCGTGTCGTTCTCCACCATGCAAGCAGGGCTGCAGCAGTGGGAATGCTGCTGGGAATGCTGTTGGGAATGGGAGGATGGGATGGCTTTGAATGAGGTGGGATAGAAGAGAATGTAGGATGGATAAAGGAGTGGGATACAGAAGAATATGGGGTCTATAAAGGGGCTTCCACGTCGTTCTCCACCATGCAAGTAGGGCTGCAGGAACCGGAATGCTGTTGGGAATGCCGTTGGGAATGGGGGGGATGGGATGGCTTTGAATGGGGTGGGATGGAGGGTGGATAAAGGGGGAAGGAAGCGCATGGATCTCTGCCATGGCCACAGGGCTGGCAACAGGGAATGGAGGGTGGGAATGGGGGGGTGAAAGGTTGGGAATGGGGTTGGGAATGGGGGTGAAAGGTTGGGAATGGGGGGGACGTGGTGGCTTTGAACGGGTTGGGATAAAGCGGGGTATGGAATCAATAAATGGGAATAAGAGGTCTATAAAGGGCTGTCCATGTTGTTCCCTGCCAAGCCCGCGAGGCTAGAATACCGGGAATGGGGTTGGGAATGAGGTTGGGAATGGGAGAAGAGTGGGAATGGGGGGGGATAAGGGGGGACATTGGCTCTATAAAAGGGGGGGAACGCGTTAGGGAACGGGGGGATGCGGTGCCCTGTGAGGAGCCGGGAACACCGGGAATGCTGCGGCCTCCAAAGCACGGCACAGACCGGGATAAAGGGGTCGGGAATGCGATGGGAAAGGGGAACCCCAATACCACCACCCCACCTTTTTTTACCCCTCTCCCGCCACATCCCCCTGGGCCCCGCCCCCTCCGCCTCCAGCCAATCACCACCTTTCCCGCCAAACCCCGGCGCGCGCGCGCGCCCGGGGAGCGCGGGACTCCGCTCCCCCCCCCCTCCCTCCTCACCCCCGCCCCCCTCCTCCTCCATCCCCGTTGCCGCCATCTTGGGGCCCACAATGGCCGCCCCCCCCCCCTTTCCCGTTCATCGCGGTCCATCCGATGCCGGGAACGGCGCCGCCGGGAAATAACGGCGGCGGCGGCCGAGGGGGGTTCGGCCCCGGGGGCAGCGGCGGCCGCGGGGCCCCGATGGCCGTTGGGGACCGCGATCCGAAGCCGATGGCGGAGCCCCGGGCCCGGGCCCGCGCCGCCATCACTCACCGCTCGAGCGCTGCAACTGTGGGCGGGGCCACGATGCGTCACTTCCGCCTTCTCCTCAAATCCGAAACCCACCGCGCCGGGGCTGACCGTAGAGATCGCCTGAGCGCCCCGCACGGTCTAAACGCCCCCCCACACCCCCACCTCACAGCAACGGTGCCCCTCACCCCACCGCATCCCATTCCCCCCCTCCCCCACTGCGTCCCATCCCCCCCTCCGGTGGTGCGGCGTTACCGGCAGCGATTTACGTTCAGGCGGCGCCGAGGGCAACCCCGCGGCGGGGTCCTGGAGCGGCCGACGGAGCCCCGCCCCTGGCGCGTTGCTATGGAGATAACGCTGAACCAATCAGCGTTACGGGGCGTGGCCGAGGCGGGGGGCGTGGTCAAGGGGGCTCCCGCTCTGCTCGCGGCGGCCAATCGGAGGGCGGTGCGGAGGAGGCCACGCCCCAATAGAGCCTTAAAGCGGCAACGGCGCCTCAGGGCCTTAAAGGGCCAACGGCGGCGGCGTCCCTAAAGTCTAAAACCGGCGGCTTTTTTGAGGTAAAAAACCCCTTTTATTGCACTTTCGGACTTCACGGAGCGCGGGGAAAGCCTCGTTCCGGGGGGGGAAGCCCCTGGAGGGGGTGGGGCAAAGGTGGGGCTCACCACCCCCCCCCGATGAGGCCACGCCCCCTTTTGGTCCGCGGTGTCCCGTTGCATGATGGGAAAAGGCCGCTCAGGGCTCAGCCAATCGCAGCATCGGTCCGGAGGAGGTGGGGACGCTGTGGGAGGGGTCACGGAGGGGTCACGGAGGGGTCATATGGGGGTCACAAGGGGTCACACAGGGGTCACAAGGGGCCATAAAGGGGTCAAAAAGGGGTCATTCGGGGGTCAATGAGGGGTCACAAAGGGTCATGGGGGGTCACAGAGGGTCATATGGGGGTCACACAGGGGCCATACAGGGTCACAGAGGGGTCATTAGGGGGGAGTGCACACAAAGGTCATGGGGGTCACCCAGAGGTCAGGGGTCACCTGGAGGCACCCATGGGGGACACGGGGGAGGGGTGGGGGTCACATAGGGGTCATAAGTCACATGGTGGGGGGTCAATAGGGTTCTATAAGGGTCTATGGGTGCCTATGGGTGTCAATGGGGGTCTATGGAGGTGTTTGGATGCCTATGGAGTCTATGGGATTCTATCGGTGTCTATGGGGTTCTATGGGTGTCTATAGAACTCTATGGGTGTCAATGGGTGCCTATGGGGTGTCTATGGGGTTCTATAGAACTCTATGGGTGCCTATGGGGGTCTATGGGGTCCTACAGAACTCTACGGGTGTCAGTGGGTGCCTATGGGTGTCTATGGGGTTCTATAGGTGTCTATAGAACTCTATGGGTGTCAATGGGTGCCTATGGGGTTCTATGGGTGTCTATAGAACTCTACGGATGTCAATGGGTGTCTATGGGTGCCTATGGGGGTCTATGGGTGCCTGTGGGGTTCTATAGAACTCTATGGGTGTCAATGGGTGCCTATGGGGGTCTATAGAACTCTATGGGTGTCAGTGGGTGCCTATGGGCCCACCTCAGCACCAGCTGCGCCCCCAGGAGGTCGTGCAGGATGAAGCTGAGACCGATGGCGGCGCCGGGGGGGGCTCTGCGCTCCTGCAGCTCCTCCAGGAGCAGCTCCCGGTGCCGGGCCCGGCGCAGGCGGGAGAGGATGGCCCCACGGCCTGGGGGGAGGGGGCGACGGGAGTCAATGGGGCAATGGGGGGCAATGGGGGGCAATGGGGCAATGGGGGTCCCGTTACCCTTAAGGATGGCGCGGATGAAGCGGCCCAATCCCGGCACCGACAGCCACCAACTCCCAGCGTCCCGGACAGTGAGGAGCCCCGCAGCCACCAACTGCCTGCAATGGGCAATGGGGGCAATGGGGGCAATGGGAGCAATGGGGGCAATGGGAGCAATGGGGGCAATGGGGGCAATGAGGGCAATGGGGGACAGTGGGGTCAATGGGGGTCAATGGGGGGGTCAACAGGTGCCAATGGGGGCCAACGGGAATCAATGGGGGCCAATAGGGGCCAATGGGGGCCAACGGGAATCAATGGGTGCCAATGGGGGCCAACGGGGGTCAATGGGTGTCAATGGACTCCATGGGTCCCTCACGTGACATCGCTGTCCCCGAAGCCCCATTCCCGCAGTTCCCTCTCTTCGTATCCCAGCGCCGCGCTCACGGCCACGGCGCCGTCCAAGAACCTCTGGATCAGGGGGGCCCGGGGAGACCCTGCGGCCCCCGCCAGCACCTGGGGGGGACCATTGCACCCTATGGGGGTCCCATTGTGCCTTATGGGGGTCCATTGTGCCCTATGGGGGGGTTGGGGGGGGCCATTGTCCCCTATGGGGGTCCCATTGTGCCTTATGGGGGTCCATTGTGCTCTATGGGGTGGTTGGGGGGGCCCATTGTCCCCTATGGGGGTCCCATTGCATCCTATGGGGGGCCCAGTGCGCCCTATGGGGGTCCCATTGCACCCTATGGGGGGCCATTGTGCCCTATGGGGAGGTTGGGGGGGCCCATTGTGCCTTATGGGGGTCCCATTGTCCCCTGTGTGGGGTTGAGTGATCCCATTGTCCTCTATGGGGGTCCCATTGTCCCCTATGGAGGTTTGGGTGATCCCAATGTCCCCTATAGGGGGGTCCCATTATCCCTATTGGGGGTTTGGGTAATTCCATTATCTCCTACGGGGGGTCCCATCCTCCCTTATGGGAGGGTCCCATTATCCCTTATGGGAAGAGTTGGAAGATCCCATTATCCCTTATGGGGGGGTCGGGCGATCCCATTATCCCTTATGGGGGGGTCGGGCGATCCCATTATCCCCTATGGGGGGGTCGGGCGATCCCATTATCCCCTATGGGGGGGTCGGGCGATCCCATTATGCCCTATGGGGGGGGGGGTGTCCCCTTCTCCCCACCTTCTCCCTATAGGCATCCATGCACACCACCCCCACCGTGTCCGGGCCCAGCCCCACATGGAGCAGTCGGACGCGTCCATCAGCCCGGAGCCGGTCCTATGGGGCAGGGGGGTACTTACGGGGCTGCCCCATAGCGGGATCGGGGGGTGGGGTGGGGATGTTCCCCACTGTCCCCTATGGGGCAGGGGGGTACTTATGGGGCTGCCCCATGGCACCCACCAGGTGGCGGTCGACAGCGGTGCGGTCGCTGACGACGCTGTACAATTGATGGCGCAGCACCAGGGGGGGGAGGAGGGGCCCAAAGAGCCGCATGGGGAACAGCGCCCCCAAAGCCCCCAAAGCGGCCTCCACCGCCCCAGGGCTGCCTATGGGGGGGAGGAGTGGTCCATGGGGGGTGTGGGGGGGATAAAGGGGAGTTATGGAACAGAGATCCATAGAGACCCCATAGACCTCATAGAGCCCCATAGAGACCTCAGAGACCTCATAGAGACCTCATAAACACCCTTAGAGACCCCATAGAGCCCCCACAGAGACCTCATAGAGACCCCATAGAACCCCACAGAGACCTATACAGACCCATAGAGAGCCCATAGGCCTCATAGAGATGCATAGAACCCCATAGAGACCCCATAGAGACCTCATAAACACCCTTAGAGACCCCATAGAGCCCCCACAGAGACCTCATAGAGACCCCATAGAACCCCACAGAGACCTATACAGACCCATAGAGAGCCCATAGGCCTCATAGAGATGCATAGAACCCCATAGAGACCCCATAGAGACCTCATAGACACCCTTAGAGACCCCATAGAGCCACATAGAGCCCCATAGAGACCCCCTAGAGACCCACAGACCCACATAGAGACCCCACAGAGCCCCCATAGAGACCTCATAGACACCCTTAGAGACCACATAGAGCCCCATAGAGACCCACAGACCCACATAGAGACCTCATAGAGACCCCACAGAGCCCCATAGACCCCCACAGAGCCCTCATAGAGACCCCATAGAATCCCACAGAGACCTATACAGACCCAGAGTCCCCACAGACCTCATAGATGCATAGAACCCCATAGAGACCCCATAGAGCCCCCATAGAGCCCCAATAGAGACCTCATAGAGATCTCATAAACACCCTTAGAGACCCCATAGACCCCCATAGTGACCCACAGACCCACATAGAGACCCCATAGAGCCCCACAGACCCACATAGAGACCCCATAGAGCCCCACAGACCCACATAGAGACCCCGTAGAGCCCCACAGACCCACATAGAGACCCCACAGAGCCCCACAGAGCCCCTATAGACCCCCACAGAGCCCCATGGAGACCCCATAGACCCCCAAAGAGACCCCATAGACCCCCATAGAGCCCCATAGACCCCCACAGAGACCCCACAGAGCCCCCACAGAGCCCCATAGACCCCCACAGAGCCCCATAGGGACCCCATAGAGACCCCATATTCCCCCTTCGGCGCCCTTTGACCCCGGTACCGTCCCGGCGCTGTCTCTTGGCCGCGTTTCCGTCCCCGCAGCGGCGGCGGCGGTTCATGGGGGGGGAGGGGCCGCCGCGGCCGACGGCGAATGACGTCACGGCGCGCCTGTCGCCGCTTGGTGACGTCTCAAGAGAGGGGGCGTGGCTTCGTGAACGGACGGAACCATTCGGAGCGATTGGGGGGGGGAAATGGGTGAACCACGTGGGCCAATGAGGGGGTTGGGCTGAACCATGAGGTTCTATGGGGGGATGGGATTGAGCCCCATTGGGCCAATAGGAGGGATTGGACTGATCCACATGAACCCACCATGGGGGGGAGCGGGCTGAACCATGAGGTTCTACGGTGCTGGGGGGGGTTCTGGGGCCCTCATCGGGGATTGCACGGGCCTGAACCAACCTCCTTTGGGAGGGGGGGTTCGGACTGAGCCACTACCACAGCGGGAGGGGGGTTGTACCAAACCACTACCACTGGGGGGGGGGAGTGTGTGCATTGAACCAAACTCAATGGAAAGGGGGTTGGACTGAACCACTGCCATGACAAGGGGTGCATTGGAGTGAACTGAGCTCAATGGGAGGGGGTTTGGACCAAACCACTGTTACAATGGGGGGGGGGGGAATTGGACCAAACCAACCTCAATTGGGGGAGGGTTTGGACTAAACCATTTCCTCTATAGGGGTGTGTGTTCATTGGACTGAACCAACCTCAATGGGGGGGGTAGGACCGAGCCACTGTTACAAGGGGGGGGGGGGGGGGAACATTGGACCAAACCAACCTCAGTGGGATGGGGGTTTGGACCAAATCATTCCCATTGGAGAGGGGATGCATTGCACCCAACCAACCTCAATGAAGGGGGGTGTTCGGACCAAACCATTACCTCTACAGGGGTGTGTGTGCATTGGACTGAACCAACCTCAATGAAGCGGGGGGGGGGTGGTGTTTGGACCAAACCATTACCTCTATAAGGGTGCGTGTCCATTGAACCGAACCAACCTCAACATAGTGGGGGGGGGGGGGGAGTGTTTTGGACCAAACCATTCCTATTGGAGAGGGGATGCACTGGACCCAACCAATCTCAGTGAAATGTGGGGGGGTGTTTCAGACCAAACCATTCCCATTGGAGGGGGGATGCATTGGACCCAACCAACCTCAATGAAGGGGGAGGGGGGTGTTCGGACCAAACCATTCCCTCTATAGCAGTGCGCGTGCATTGGACCCAACCAACCTCAATGGTAGCGCAATTTGGACCGAACCACTGTTACAATGGGGGGGGGGGGGAATGCATCGCACCCAACCAACCTCACTGAAACAAAAGGGGGGGGGGGTGGTGTGGTGTTCGGACCGTACCATTCCCAGCCCCGAGGTGTGGGGGGGGACGGACACGGACGCCCCTTTATTGCGTGTAGAGGCTGGCGGCGAAGACGATGTCCCTCTTGAGGAGGGTGGCGGCCGCCTCCATCTTGGCCCCCAGCGCCGCCTCCCCCACGGCGCGCGCCGCGTGGCGCAGCTCCCGGCACAGCTCCTCCAGGCGCTGCATGCACCGCACCACCGACCCCTCCTGCACCCCCGGCGGGCGCGGGATGGAGGCGAAGGGCTGCGGGGAACGGGGGGGGGGGGGGGGGAAAAATTGGGGGGTGAAAATGGGAGTGGGGAGAAAATGGGGGGGGAATGGGGGTGAAAATGGGGTTGGGGGGGTTGGGGGGGTGGGGGAGTTGGGGGTGAAAATGGAGGGGGAAATGGGGGTGGGGGGAAAATGGGAGTGGGGGGGTGAAAATGGGGGTGGGGGGGGTGAAAATGGGGGTGGGGGGAGTTGAGGGGGGCTTTAAATAGGGGTTGGGGGACTTTTAATGGGGGATTCGGAGACTTTAATGGGGGTTTGGGGGTCCTTTAATGGGGGTTTTGGGGGGGTCCTGGAGTGATGGGGGGGGGGTTCTGGGTCCGCTATTGGGAGCATTTGGGGGCAGTTTTGGGGTTGTTTTGGGGTCGGTTTTGGGGGTGTTTTGGGGGGGGTTGGGGGTGTTTTGGGGCCTCACCACGCCGCGGGCCCACTCGAACACCACCTCCATGAAGCCGAAGCTGAGCTCCTGCTCCAGGTCCTCGGCGCTGGTGCTGAGGCCGCACTCCTGCTGCAGGCGGCCGAGGCGCTGAGCCACGGCCACGAGGTGCTGCACGGCCTGGGGGGGGCGGCAAAAGCATGGAGCCCCCGGCACCCACTGACACCCATTGACACTCATTGATACCCATTGACACCCACTGACACCCACTGGCACCCATTGACACCCATTGATACCCATTGACACCCATTGACACCCATTGAACCCATTGATACCCACTGACACCCACTGAACCCCACTGACACCCACTGACACCCATTGAACCCCATTGACACCCACTGACACCCATTGAACCCCATTGACACCCACTGACACCCATTGAACCCTACTGACACCCATTCACACCCATTGATACCCATTGAACCCCACTGACACCCATTGAATCCATTGATACCCATTGAACCCATTGATACCCATTGAACCCCACTGACACCCATTGACACCCATTGAACCCACTGACACCCATTGAACCCACTGACACCCATTGAACCCATTGACACCCATTGAACCCATTGACACCCATTGACACCCACTGAACCCATTGAACCCATTGACACCATTGACACCCATTGAACCCATTGAACCCACTGACACCCATTGAACCCCATCACCCCCCTTCCCCCCCCACCTTCCCCAGCGCGTCGCTGATGTGGGGGGGCGGCAGCCGCGGCCCCCCCGCTCCCACCACGCAGGACAGGAGACTGACGCTCTCCTCGGGGCTCAGCGCTGCCAATGCGTTCCCCAGCAGCAGCTCCGTCACCAACAGCTCCTGAGTGCTCAGCGCCGCCGCCACGCGGCCGCCCAGCGCCACTGCACCCCCCCCGCTCACATAGCCCAGGGCCCGCAGCACCTGCGGGAGCGGGGGGGGGGGTAAGGGGGGGAATGGGGGGATATAGGGGGATAATGGGGGCAATGGGGGAATGGAGGCATTGGGGGGTAGAGGGGGATAGGGGGGCAATAGGGGGGATAGAGGGATATAGGGCTCTGAGGGCTGTGGGGATCTATGGGGCACTATGGGTGTCTATGGATGTTCATGTCTCTGTCTCTATGGTCTCTATGGGTCTCTATGGTCTCTATGGGTCCCTATAGTCTCCATGGGTCTCTATGGATCTCTATCGTCTCCATGGGTCTCTATGGTCTCTATGGATGTCTATGGTCTCTATAGGTCTCTATGGTCTCTACGGGTCTCTATAGTCTCCATGGGTCTCTATGGTCTCCATGGATCCCTATGGTCTCTATGGGTCTCTATGGTCTCTATAGTCTCTATGGGTCTTGTTTCTATGGGTCTTTATGGTCTATGCTCTTTATGGTCTCTATGGGTCCCTATGGTCCTCATGTGTCCTTATAGAGCTCTATGGTCCCTATGAACTCTATGGTTTCTGGGGGTCCATACGAGTCTCTGTGGTCTCCATGTGTCCCTATAGGTCCCCATGGTCCCGATGTGTCCATATAGATCTGTATGAGTCTCTATGGTTTCTATGGTCCCTATGTGTCCCTATAGGTCCCTATGTGTCCCTATAGATCTCTAGGGTCTCCATGGTCCCTACAGATCTCTACGGTTCCTATGTGTCTCTATACATCTGTACGGTCTTTATGTGTCTCTATAGGTCTCTGTGATCCCTATAGGTCCCCATAGATCCCTATGTGTCCCTACAGGCCCCTATGAGTCTCTATGGTCCCTAGAGATCTCTATGGTCTCTATAGATCTCTATAGGTCTGTGTGGTCCCTATAGGTCTCTATAGATCTCTATGGTCCCTATAGGTCCCTACGATCCCCATAGGCCCCTATGTGCCCCCACGGCCCCCGCGCCTCACCCACCGCCAGGCGCTGGTGGTACTCGGGCAGCAGCAGCAGGGACTGATCCGAGAGCTGGAACTGGAGCTGCTCCAACTGCTCCTGCAGCGCCCGGCGCATCCCATACTGCTCATACTGCGGGGGGGGACACATGGACAACACCATGGGGTGATGGGGGGGGGCAGACCCCTATAACCCCCCCCCCCCCCATTATCCCCCCCCCTCACCTCCTGCTGGAAGCGGGGTCGGTGCACGCATCGGAAGGTCCCCAATTGGGCGCTGAGCTCCCGGATCCGGGCGGATGCTTCCAAGGATTGGGGATCGCGGAGGTTCCCGGCGGGATCGAGGAAAGAGAGGGGGGTGGTCCCCCCCGCCAGGCGGAGCAGCTCCTGCAGCACGGCCCCCAGCGCTGGCCTATGGGGAGGGGGGGAATGGGCAGCGGGGACAGCTCCCCCCATGGGCAACAATGGAACCTCCCATGGGCGTCAATGGAAGCTCCCATGGGAAGCATGGACACCCCCCATGGGTAACAATGGGAGCTCCTATGGGAACCATGGACCCCCCCCATAGACATCAATGGAACCTCCCATAGACACCAATAATGGGGTGACCCCCACACAGGCACCAATGGAACCTCCCATAGACACCAATAATGGGGTGTCCCCCCCCAAGATCCTGATAATGGGGTGACCCCCACACAGGCACCAATGGAACCCACCACAGACCCCAATAATGGGGTGACCCCCCACCCCCAGACCCCAATAATGGGGTGACCTCCCCACAGACACCAATGGAACCCCCCATAGACCCCAATAATGGGGTGACCCCCCCCCCCAGCACCCCATAGACCCTTATGGCCCCCCCACCTGTCCCTGTGCTGGTGGCGAGGCTGCAGCTCCTGCAGCAGCGTTTCGGGGTTCACCTTCAGTGTCTTGGTCGTGACCCCCCCAATGTCCTCGGCCTTGAGCTGCTCCACAGCATGGCCACAGGGGCCTGGGGGGGGGGGGGATATTGGGGGACCCCAAAACCTCCCCCCCCCCCAGTAAGGGACATATGGAGCCAAGGGGGACCCCAACCCCCCACCCCCAGGACACATGGTACAGCCCAAAGCCCTCCATAGGGCCCAATGGGACCCCTTAAACCCCCCATAGAGCACAATGGGAACCCCCAAACCCCCCCATAGAACCCAATGGGACCCCCTAAACCCCTGATAGAGCCCAATGGACCCCTTAAACCCCCCACAGAGCCAAATGGGACCCCCTAAACCCCCCATAGAGCCCAATGAGACCCCCCATAGAGCCCAATGGAACCCCTTAAGCCCCCCATAGAGCCCAATGGGACCCCCCAACCCCCCCCATAGAGCCCAATGGAATCCCTTAAACCCCCCATAGAGCCCAATGGGAGCCCCTAAACCCCCCATAGAGCCCAATGGGATCCTTTAAACCCCCCATAGAGCCGAATGGGATCCTCTAAACCCCCAATAGAGCCCAATGGGCCCCCCCAACACCCCCATAGGACACAATGGACCCCCTCAACCACCCCATAGGACACAATGGACCTCCTCAACCCCCCCATAGGACACAATGGACCCCCTCAAGCCCCCCATAGGATACAATGGGCCCCCCAGCCCCACCGTCAGGCAGGAAGAGGCGAGTGAGCAGCAGCTCCTCAGGGAGGGGGGCGTCGGGGGGGTCCGGGGGCTCCCCCCCCCCCTCAGGGGCCTTCTCAGTGAGCACCAACGTGGTGAAGGTGCGGCCAGAGGGGCTGGGGGTCACCTGGGGGGTAACGGGGTCAGTGGGGGCAATGGGGGTAATGGGGCAATGGGGGCAATGGGGGTAATGGGGGCAATGGGGGCAATGGGGGTAATGGGGGCAATGGGGCACTGGGGGCAATGGGGGTAACGGGGCCAATGGGGGTAATGGGGGCAATGGGGGTGAATGGGAGGGGATGTACCATTGGGAGGCTCTTTTGGGGGTAGTTTTGGGTGAGTTGGGGTGGTTTTGGGGCCATTTTGGGGTGTTTTAAGGGTGTTTTGGGGCCATTTCGGGGTGTTTTTGGGGTGTTTTGGGTCATTTTGGGGTGTTTTAAGGGTGTTTTGGGGCCGTTATGGGGTGTTTTGGGGCCGTTACCTGCAGGATGACCCCCACGGCGTTGCGGTGCCTCCGGGTGCTCACCACCAGCACCCGCCCGGGCACCAACACCCGCAGCCCTGACACCGAGTCCGCCAGGCGGCGCTGCGGGACCCCCCCCCCGGGTTACACAGGACCCCCATAGAGCCCCATAGATCCCTATGGATCCCTATGGGTCCCTATGGATCCCTATAGGCCCCCCCCCCCCGCACCATCAGTTCCTTCCGGTCCCTCCGCAGCGCCTCCACGGCCTCGTGGTAGCGTCCAACGTCACTTCCGGGATCCACCTCCGGCTGCGCCGACAGCGCCCCCTGCAGCTCGGCCACGCGGCGCGCCTGGGCCTGGGGTCACGTGGGGGCAAGGGGGGTAATGGGGGCAATGGCGGCAATGGGGTTCAATGGGGGTCAATGGGAGTCAATGGGGTTCAATGGGATCAATGGCAGTCCATGGGGTCAATGGCAGTCCATGGGGTCAATGGCAGTCCATGGGATCAATGGCAGTCCATGGGATCAATAGCAGCCAATGGCAGTCAATGGTCCATGGGGTCAATGGCAGTCAATGAAGTTCAATGGGATCAATGGCAGTCAATGGCAGTCAATGGCATTAATGGCAGTCAATGGCAGTCAAAGGCAGTCAATGGCAGTCAATGGGCTCAACGGCAGTCAGTGGCAGTCAACGGCAGTCAATGGGGTCAATGGCAGTCAAAGGCAGTCAATGGGGTCAGTGGCAGTCAATGAGGTCAATGGCAGTCAATGGCAGTCAACGGCAGTCAATGGCGTCAATGGCAGTCAACGGCATCAATGGCAGTCAATGGCAGTCAATGGGGTCAATGGCAGTCAATGGGGTCAATGGCAGTCAACAGCATCAATGGCAGTCAATGGGGTCAACGGCAGTCAGTGGCAGTCAACGGCAGTCAATGGGGTCAATGGCAGTCAATGGCAGTCAATGGGGTCAGTGGCAGTCAATGGGGTCAATGGCAGTCAATGGCAGTCAACGGCAGTCAATGGGGTCAATGGCAGTCAACGGCATCAATGGCAGTCAATGGCAGTCAATGGGGTCAATGGCAGTCAATGGGGTCAATGGCAGTCAATGGGGTCAATGGCAGTCAACAGCATCAATGGCAGTCAATGGCAGTCAATGGGGTCAATGGCAGTCAATGGGGTCAATGGCAGTCAACAGCATCAATGGCAGTCAATGGCAGTCAATGGGGTCAACGGCAGTCAATGGCAGTCAACGGCAGTCAATGGGGTCAATGGGGTCAATGGCAGTCAATGGCAGTCCATGGGGTCAATGGCAGTCCATGGGGTCAATGGCAGTCCATGAGGTTCAATGGGATCAATGGCAGTCAATGGCAGTCAATGGCATTAATGGCAGTCAATGGCAGTCAATGGGGTCAATGGCAGTCAAAGGCAGTCAATGGCAGTCAGTGGCGGTCAACGGCAGTCAGTGGCGGTCAACGGCAGTCAATGGGGGTCAATGACAGTCAATGGGGTCAATGGCAGTCAATGGCTGTCAATGGGTCTCTCCGCCCCATCCCGGCCCCATTCCCACCTCCTGCTCCCTCCGCAGCGGGAATTCCGCGTAGCTCCTGCGGAGCAGATCCTGGACCCGCAGCTCCTGCGCCCGCAGCAGGTTCAGGATCATGGGGTAGGTGAGGCGGAACTGCGACTGCAGCCGCGTGGGGCGCCCCTGGTGGACGGGAGGACCCGGGAGAGAGGGAGGGGGTCAGGCGGCAACACGCCAGCACACGCTAAGGACACGCGTGCGGTCAGGCCTGGCGCTCACCAGCATCATACGGTGCAGGTCGGGAAGGTCGGGAACGCTGCTCCGGCACAGGAGGATGACGGTGCCCATGGAATCAAGGCCCCGGCGCCCCGCGCGCCCCGACATCTGGATATACTCGCCTGTGGGGCGGCCCCATAGCCAGGGGAGGGGGAGAGGGACCCCAGAGAGACCCACAGGGACCCATACGGACCCCATAGAGCCCATAGAGACCCCATAGAGCCCATACAGACCATAGAGACCCATACAGACCCCACAGAAACCATAGAGACCGACAGAAACCATAGAGACCATAGAGACCCATAGAGATCCAGAGACCCCATAGACACCATAGAGACTCATAGAGACCCTAGAGCCCATAGAAATCCATAGAGAACATAGAGAGCCATAGAAACCATAGAGACCCCATAGAGACCCATAGAGACCCATAGAGACCCCATAAAGACCATAGAGACCATAGAGACCCATAGAGACACCATAGAGACCATAGAGGCCCATAGAGACCATAGAGGCCCATAGGGACCCCATAGAGACCATAGAGACCCTATAAAGACCCACAGAGACCATAGAGAGCCATAGAGACCATAGAGACCCCATAGAGACCCACAGAGACCATAGAGAGCCATAGAGACCATAAAGACCCCATAGAGACCCATAGACCATAAAGACCCCATAGAGACCCATAGAACCCATAGAGCCCCATAGAGACCATAGAGACCGTAGAGCCCCATAGAGACACCCTAGGAAGCCCATAAAGATCCCTAGAGACCAAAGAGACTCATAGAGACCCTATATAAGACCCAGAGACCCATAACTACCCCATAGCGACCCCATAGAGCCCCATAACTACCCCATAGTGATCCCATAGAGCCCCATAGTGACCCATAACTACCCCATAGAGCCCCATAGCGACCCCATAGAGCCCCCATTGCCCCCCCACCTGGCAGCAGGTCCCGGAAGTTGTTCCCGTCGTGTTTGCGGATGGAGTCGAAGACGACGGTGCGGGCCGGCATGTTCAGCCCCATAGCGAAGGTCTCGGTGGCAAAGAGCACCTGGGAAGGGGGAGGCAGGACCCATAGCGACCCATGGCTGCCCCACGGCTGCCCCATGGCGGCCCCACACGCACCTTGACCAGGCCTTGGCTGAAGAGCATCTCCACGACCTCCTTGAGCAGGGGCAGAACCCCCCCATGGTGCACCCCCACCCCCCGCTGCAGCAGCTCCCCAATGGCCACCACCTGGGGACAGAGAGACCATTGAGAGCCATAGAGAGCACAGAGACCCACAGAGACCCATAGAGACCATAGAGACCCACAGATACCCATAGAGACCCATAGAGACCATAGAGACCCATAGAGAGCCCATAGAGACCCATAGAGACGAGATCCCATAGAGACCACAGAGACCCATAGAGCCCCATAGACCCCATTGAGACCATAGAGACCCATAGAGACCATAGAGCCCCATAGAGCCCATAGAGCCCATAGAGACCCATAGAGACCCATAGAGCCCCATAGAGACCATAGAGCCCCACAGTGCCCCACCTGGGGCAGGCGTCGGTCGGGGCCTCGCAGGCGCGCGATGCAGCGCTGGAAGAAGTGGCGGCTCCGCAGCTTCTCCGCGGGGCTCAGCAGATCCATGGGGCCGAGGGCGGCGGCGCGGTCGTCGCAGCGGCTCCGCGAGAAGGTGAAGGCCACCACGGGGAGCAGCTCCCGCTCCTGCAGCAGCCCCAGGAGCGCCATCCACATCCCCCGCTCCTATGGGGGAGAGCGGAGTGAGGGGGGGGGCAGCCGGGGGCCTCCGCTCCTGAAGGGGGCACTATGGTGTGAGTGCCATTATACCCCCACTCCTGTAGGGGGTGGTGCTATGGTGTGAGTGCCATTATACCCCCACTCCTGCAGGGGGTACTATGGGGAGGGCCTCCCTTAGACCTCCGCTCCTGGAGGGGGCGCTATGGCGCGTGTCACGGTATACCCCCGCTCCCATAGGAGGCGCTATGGGGTGAACCTCCCCCCCCCTTTATAACCCCACCCCTATAGGAGGCACTATGGGGTGAGCCTCCCTCATCCCTCCACCCCTATAGGGGGCGCTATGGGGTGACCCCCAAGCGCCCCCCATGCAGCCCCACACACGGACCTGCCCCGGGGTGCTCGGCGCCATCGTGGGGTGCTTGGCCCCGAAGTTTGGCCCCGATTTGGCGCTCTGCTGCTTCTTGGCCTCTACCGCGGCGTAATAGCTGTGGGGCGGCAGTGGGGGGTCCATGGGGGGTTCATGGGGGTCTATGGGGTGGCTATGGGGGTCTATGGGGGTCTATGAGGGTCTATGGGGTGTCCATGCGGGTCTATGGGTGCCTATGGGGTGGCTATGGGGGTCTATGAGGTGTGCATGGGAGTCTATGGGGGGTCTATGGGGTATGTGTAGGTGTCTATGGGATATATATGGGGTGTCTGGGGGATAGGAGTCAGTGAAGTGGGGCTGGGAATGGGGTTCCTGTAGGGTCAGTATGGTTTCTATGTGTCTCTCCTATCGTCTCTATGGTTTCTGTGGGTCTCTATGGTCTCTATGATCTCTATGGGCTCTATGGTCTCTATGACCTCTATGAGCTCTATGGTCTCTATGATCTCTATGGGCTCTATGGTGTCTATGGGCTCTATGGTCCCTATGATCTCTATGGTCTCTATGATCTCTATGGGCTCTATGGTCTCTATGATCTCTATGGTCTCTATGGGCTCTATGGGCTCTATGATCTCTATGGGCTCTATGGTCTCTATGGGCTCTATGGTCTCTATGGTCTCTATGATCTCTATGGTCTCTATGATCTCTATGGTCTCTATGGGCTCTATGATCTCTATGATCTCTATGGTCTCTATGGGCGCTATGGTCTCTATGATCTCTATGGTCTCTATGGTCTCTATGATCTCTATGGTCTCTATGGGCTCTATGGTGTCTATGGGCTCTATGGTCCCTATGATCTCTATGGTCTCTATGATCTCTATGGGCGCTATGGTCTCTATGATCTCTATGGTCTCTATGGGCTCTATGGTCCCTATGTTCCCTATGGGGCTCACCCCTGGGTGCAGAGCGTCCCATGCGCATCCAGCAGGAGGAAGAGCTGCTCCCGGGTGCGGGGCCCGTTCCCCGTGTACAGGAAGTGCTGCAGCGGCACCGGGCGGCGCTGAGTGCTCAGCACCCGCACGCACCGGCGCTTGGTGCGCCTGCGGGGGGGGGAAACAGGGTGAGAACCCCAAAACGGCCCCGAAACCACGCTCAGAGACCCCAAAAACCCCCAAAATAACCCCCAAAACACCCAGAAATGCCCCTAAATTGCCCCCATTGCCCCCCATTGCCCCCCACTGACTCCCACTGACCCCCATTGAAGTCCATTGCCTCCATTGCCCCCATTGCTCCCATTGCCCCCTTACCCGACCCATTGGGCGAACTCCATGGCATTGGGGATGGTGGCGCTGAGCAGGACAAGCTTCACGTGCTCGGGCAGCATGATGAGAACCTCCTCCCACACCACCCCACGCTGTGGGGCAGACCCATAGTGACCATAGAGACCATAGAGACCATAGAGACCCCATAGAGCCCATAGAGACCCATAGAGCCCATAGAGACCCCATAGAGCCCAGAGACCCAGTGACCATAGAGACCTCACAGAGACCCCATAGAGCCCATAGAGACCCCAGAGCCCAGAGACCCAGTGACCATAGAGACCTCACAGAGACCCATAGAGACCATAGAGCCCCATAGAGCCCACAGAGCCCCACAGAGACCCATAGAGACCCATGAAGCCCCACAGAGCCCCATAGAGACCCACAGAGACCCCATGGAGACCATAGAGCCCACAGAGTCCCACAGAGACCCATAGAGTCCCACAGAGACCCATAGGGACCATAGAGACCCATAGAGCCCATAGAGACCCCAATACCCCCATTGTGCCCCACAGGAACCCCAATAACCCCTATAGGGACCCCCATAGGCCCCCCCCAGCCCCACAGGCGCCCCATAGGGCCCTCCCTCACCTCGGCATCATTGATGTAATGCACCTCATCGAAGATGACCCATTCCAGGTCCCGGATCACATCAGAGCCATTGTAGAGCATTGAGCTGGGGGGGGGGGGGGTACATTTTGGGGTGATTTGAGTGGATTTTGGGGCCGTTCTGGGGCCATTTGGGGCCATTTTGGGTGCATTTGGGGCCGTTTTGGAGCCCTATTGGGCCATTTTGGGGCCATTTTAGGCGTGTTTTGGGGCTGTTCTGGGGCATTTTGGGGCCGTTTTGGACCATTTTGGGGCTGTTTTGGGGCATTTTGGGACCGTCTTGGGGCCGTTCTGGGGCCATTTTGAGGCCATTTTGGGGCCATTCTGGGGCCATTCTGGGGCCATTCTGGGGCTGTTTTGGGGCCGTTTTGGGGCTGTTTTGGGGCTGTTTTGGAGCCATTTGGGGCCATTTGTGGCCGTTTTGTGGCTGTTTTGGGACCATATTGGAGCCATTTGGGGCCGTTTTGGGGCCATTTTGGGGCCATTCTGGGGCATTTTTAGGGCCGTTTTGGGGCCGTCTTGGTGCCATTTTGAGGCCATTCTGGGGCCGTTCTGGGGCCATTTTGGGGCCGTTCTGGGGCCATTTTGGGGCCATTTGGAGTCGTTTTGGGGCCATTTCGGGGCCATTTGGGGCCATTTGAGGCCATTTTGGGGTCGTTCTGGGGCCACTTTGGGCCATTTTGGGGCCATTTTGGGGCCGTTTTGGGGCCATTTGGGGCCATTTTGGACCATTTTGGGGTCATTTTGGGGCCATTTGGAGTCGTTTTGGGGCCATTTCGGGGCCGTTTTGGAGCCATTTTGGGGCCGTTCTGGGGCCATTTTGAGGCCATTTTGGGGCCGTTTTGGGGCCATTTTGGGGCCGTTTTGGGGTCGTTCTGGGGCCACTTTGGGCCATTTTGGGGCCATTCTGGGGCCATTTGGGGCCATTTTGGGGCCGTTCTGGGGCCATTTTGAGGCCATTTTGGGGCCGTTTTGGGGCCATTTGAGGCCATTTTGGGGTCGTTCTGGGGCCACTTTGGGCCATTTTGGGGCCATTCTGGGGCCATTTTGGACCATTTTGGGGCCATTCTGGGGCCATTTGGGGCCATTTTGGACCATTTTGGGGCCGTTCTGGGGCCATCTGGGGCCGCTGTGGGGCGCTGTGGGGCTCTGTGGGGCGCTCACCGCAGGATCTCGGTGGTCATCACCAGGCACGAGGCCTCGGGGTGCAGTTGAACGTCGCCCGTGAGGAGCCCCACGGAGCCGAAGGTGCTCCGGAAATCCCGGAACTTCTGATTGGAGAGAGCCTTCAGGGGAGACGTGTAAATGGAGCTGGGGGGAGGGGAGGGCGTTAATGGCAATGGGGGGTGGGGGGTGGGGGGGATGGGGGTATGGGGGGAAAGAGAGCAAAGGGCTTAATGGGGTAATGGGGGTTAATGGAAGTAAACGGGGGTAAAGGGGGTTAATGGGGGGGTAATGGGGGTTAATGGAAGTAAACGGGGGTAAAGGGGGTTAATGGGGGTAAATGAGGGGGTAATGGGGGTAAATGGAAGTAAATGGGGTAATGGGGAGGGAAACAGGAGGTACCCCCCCCCCCCCAGGAACAACACAAGAGAGGGGGACCCCCACGACTCTCCCATTGGACCCCCATAGGAGCTTATGAAAGGGTATTAAGGGTCATAAGGGACAACAGCGACGCTTTGTGGCCACAGTGGGTATTACAAGGTATGGGAGGGGCAGTGCTTCGGGGGGGGTTTGGGGGTTCCGGAGGCGGTTTTTGGGGTGAAAAAGGGCGGTTTTGGGTGCGGGGGGAGGTTGAGAACCCCCACTGATGTTCGAGGACCCCAATGGAGGGGTCTGGGGACCCAAATTGGGGGCTTCTACAATGGGTTCAGCGCTCACAATGGCACAACCGCGACCTCCAGTGGCCACATTGGGTATTGCAGGGGCGCCAGCGCTGGGTACAGCAGCGGCTATGGGGGGGGGGGGCTGCGTTTTGGGGCGGTTTTGGGGGTTCCGGAAGCGGGTTTTGGGGTGAAAAAGGGCGGTTTTGGGTGCGGGGGGGTCTCACCGGGCCATGTGGCGCTGGGCCAAGGCAATGGCGTACTCGGCGATGGCCGTTTTGCCCGCGGAGGTGTGAGCGGCCGCCAGCAGCGAATGGCCCCGCTCCAGGCACAGCACAGCCCAGAGCTGGAACGGGTCCGGCTTAAAGGGCCACTGCGGGGGGGGAGAGGCACAATGGGATTGGACCCCCCCCGAAAGCCAATACACCCCTTAGGGCCCCCCCAAACCCCTTTTAACCCCCCCCAAACCCCTTTTAACCCCCCCAAACCCCTTTTAACCCCCCCCATAGGACCCCCCCAAATCCCAACCCCCCCCCATAGGACCCCCCCAAACCCCTTTTAACCCCCCCCAAACCCCTTTAGGACCCCCCCAAACCCCTTTTAACCCCCCCAAACCCCGATAGGACCCCCCCAAACCCCTTTAAGCCTCCCCCAAACCCCTTTAGGACCCCCCCAAACCCCTATAGGACCCCCCAAAAACCCTTTAAGCCTCCCCCAAACCCCTTTAGGACCCCCCCCAACCCCCTTTGGCCCCCCCCCGCCCCCCCCCACCTTAAAGGCCGGGTCAGGCACGAGCCGCTCGAAGTCCTCCATTGGGCCATTGGTGTCAATGGCCACAGCCCATTGGTCCTCGGGGGGGGCCGGGGGGGGGGCCGGGGGGGGCTCAACCACTTCCTATTGGGGGGGGGAGTGTGTCAGTATAAAGGGGGGGGCACAATTACCCTCCCCCCCCCCATTGATCCCTATGGGGCCACACCTGATGCAGGAGCTCATCCACACTGTCACTGCGGTGCAATGGAGGGGGGGGGGTGGTGGGGGTGTCCCCCCCCCCCGGTTTGGGGGTACCCATCTCGGGGGGTCCCCCCCCTTCAATGGCATCGCCCCCCTCCAAGTCGAAGGGGTCGAGGGTCTGGAGGAGGCTGCAGAGAGAGAGGGACCCCCCCCGGCCCCCAACTGCGGGGGGGGCAGGGAAATGGAAGCCCCCAATGGGGGGGACCCCCATAGGCACCCATAGACCCCCATATATCCCATAGGACCCCCATAGACCCCCCCAGACCCCCATGGGACCCCCATTGACCCCCCCTGACTCCCATAGCCCCCCCCAAAGCCCCACACAATGCCCCCCCCCATGGGTTACCCCCCCCCCATTGCATTAAATACCCCCATAAGGGGCTCAACCCCCCCTTTATGTGCCCCCCACCCCATCACCTCCCTACCTGAAGCCTTGAACTCGACGCCCCTTTGCAGCCCCGGGGGGGTCACCAATAGGTCTGGGGGGGGCAAAAAGGGGTTTAATGGGGGGGGGGGTACCCCAATGAGTTCCTTAAAGGGGGGGGGGGCCCAAAATGGGGGGGGGGGGGCCAAAAAGGGGAGGGGGGGGGTACCGGTGTCGAAGTCCACATCCTCCTCTTCATCACCATGGATATGGAGCTGCTCCAGGATGGGCTCATCCAGGCCCGCTGGGGGGGGGCAAAAGGGGGGGTTGGGGGGGGGCAAAGGGGGGGGGGTTGGGTCCCCAGGGGGGGTTTGGGGTCCATGGGGGGGGTTGGGATCCCCAAGGGGGGTTTGGGGTCCATGGGGGGGGTTTGGGGGTCCATGGGGGGTCCATGGGGGTGTCCTATGGGGGGTCCATGGGAGGGTCCATGAGGGGTCCTATGGGGGGGGTGGTCCATGGAGGGATCCTATTGGGGTGTCCATGGGGAGTCAATGGGGGGGCCCATGGGGGGGCCATGTGGGGGTCCATGGGGTGGTCCATGGGGGGGTCAATGGGGTGGTCCATGGGGGGGTCCTATGGGGGGTCCATGGGGGGGTCCATGGGAGTATCCATGGGGGGTCCATGGGGGGGTCCATGGGAGTATCCATGGGGGGGGTACCTGGCCAGAAGGGGCACGTGGTGGAGCTGCCCCATAGATTCTCTTGGGGGGGGCCGGGGGGGCGCCGCAGAGACAGCGAATTCTTGGCCGAGAGCCCCACATTGGGCAGCAGCTCCTGGGGGGGGGGGGGAACGGGGGGGTCAGGAGCCCAAAACAGCCCCAAATAGCCCAAAATGGCCCAAAATAGACCCCCCCAAACCCCCATAGGACCCCTTCAAACCCCCATAGGACCCCATAGGACCCCCCAAACCCCCATAGGACCCATCCAAACCCCATAGGAACCCATAGGACCCCTCTAAACCCCCACAGGACCCCATGGAACCCCTCCAAACCCCCATAGGACCCCTCCAAACCCCTCCAAACCCCCATAGGACCCCACAGAACCCCTCCAAACCCCCATAGGACCCCATAGGACCCCTCCAAACCCTCATAGGACCCCATAGGACCCCTCCAAACCCCCATAGGACCCCACAGGACCCCTCCAAACCCCCATAGGACCCCACAGAACCCCTCCAAACCCCCATAGGACCCCACAGAACCTCTCCAAACCCCCATAGGACCTCATAGAACCCCTCCAAACCCCCATAGGACCCCTCCAAACCCCATAGGACCCCACAGGACCCCTCCAAACCCCCATAGGACCCCATAGAACCCCCCCCAAACCCCCATAGGACCCCATAGGACCCCCCCAAACTCCCACAGGACCCCATAGGACCCCCCCAAACTCCCACAGAACCCCCCCCAAACCCTCATAGGACCCCCCCAAACCCCCATAGGGCCCCCCCGGGCCCCCCCACCTCAACGAAGCCCTTCAAGGAGCCGCTTTTGGGGTCCCTTTGGGCCCGGAGCCCCCCCAGAGGCGGGGTTGGGTCCAAGGCAAAGAGGTTCCGGGGCTCCGGGACCCGCAGCCATGACCTGGGGGGGGCAACGGGAGAAGAACCCCCCCCCAAATGCCTTTAGAGCCCTATAGGAGCCTATAGGACCCCCATAGACGCCCCTAAGATCCCCCTATAGGACCCTCATAGACCCCCACTGACCCCCATAAGACCCCCCCATAGGACACCCATAGACCCCCCCATAGAACCCCCACTGACCCCTATAAGATCCCCTCATAAGACCCCCACATAAGGCCCCCCGATAAGATCCCTGTAACAGCCCCCCATATAACCCCCATATAAGACCCATAGACCCCCATAGAATGCCCATTAACCCCCACAGACCCCCCCATAGGACCCCCATAAGACACTCCCATAGGACCCCATTGACCCCCATAGACCCCCCCATACCTTTGGGCCCTCTCATGCTGGTGGAGGGGGAGCCACTCAGGGGACCCCAAAAGCTGCTGCTCCAGCTCCGAAACAAGGGAGGGGGCAAAAGGGGGGACCCCCAGGGGGAGCTGGGGGGGGGGGGGTGTCAGTTTGGGGGGGGCTCAGGGGTCTCATAAGCCCCCCACCTCCATGCACTTGGGGGTCCCAAAAGGGGGGGTTGGGGTGTACAAAGTGGGGATCAATGGGGGTTGATGGGGGTCGATGGGGGGGGTTGGGGGGGCGATGGGGGGGGTTGGGATGCAAAGGGGGGTCAATGGGGATCAATGGACATCAATGGGTGTCAATAGGTGCCAATGGTGGTCAATGGGGATCAATGGGGATCAATGGGGATCAGTGGGTGTCAATAGTATCAATGAGGTCAATGGGGTCAATGGGTGTCAATGGGGCTCAGTGGGAATCAGTGAGGCTCAATGGCATCAATGGGTGTCAATGGGGCTCAATGGCGTCAATGGGGCTCAATAGGGTCAATGGGGCTCAAGGGGGATCAGTGGGGCTCAATGGCATCAATGGGCATCAATGGGACTCAATGGGACTCAATGGAGTCAATGGGTGTCAATGGGGCTCAACGGCATCAATGGGCATCAATGGGCGTCAATGGGCATCAATGGGGTCAATGGGGGTCAATGGGACTCAATGGGGTCAATGGGGCTCAATATGGTCAATGGCTGTCAATGGGGGTCAATGGGGCTCAATGGGGGTCTCACCGTGGCTCGGTGGGGGGGTCCCCGTGCCCCCCCCGGCGGCCCCACCACCAGCTCGAAGGTCCCGGCACAGCCCAGCTCCAGCAGCGCCAATGGCAGCTCCCGTGGGGAGGGGGGGGGCAGCGCTATGGGGGGGGGAGGGCAATGGGGTGTCAGGGGGCTCCAATGCACCTGGAGACACCCCATAGACCCCATAAACACCCCAGAGCCCCCCATAGCCACCCCATAGATGCCCATAACCCCCCATAGCCACCCCATAGACCCCCATAGAGCCACCTATAACCACCCATAGACCCCAAAACCCACCATAACCACCCCGTGGACCCCCATAGCCACCTATAACCACCTCATAGACCCCAAAACCACCCCATGGATGCCCATAACCCCACATAACCACCCCACAGACCCCCATAACCCCACATAACCACCCCACAGACCCTCATAACCCCCCCATAGACCCCATAACCCCCCATAACCCGCCCGTAGACCCCCATAACCCCCTATAACCACCCCATGGACCCCATAACCCCCCACAGACCCCCATAACCCCCCATAACCACCACATAACCCCCCATAACCACCCCATAACCACCCCACAGACCCCCACAAGCCCACATAACCCCCCATAGACCCCCATAACCCCCCATAACCACCACATAACCACCCCATAACCACCCCACAGACCCCATAAGTCCACATAACCCCCCAAAGACCCCCATATCCACCCCTTAGACCCCCATTGCCCCCCATAACCCCCCCATAGACCCCCACTGTCCCCCACAACCACCCCATAGACCCCCATAGACCCCCATAGACCCCATTGCCCCACCGATGCGCTCCATCTCCCTCCCGCCGCTCCGCAATGGCGACCCCGTGACCCGGAACCACTCCCTTCAGCCCTCAAGGCCGGGCGGAACTGCCGGGAGGCCGGACCGGAAGTGCTAGAAGTCCTGGCAACCGGGGTGGGGAACCGCCCACCGCTGTTTTCTCTCCGCCAATCAGCGCGCAGCCCGCGCCTCATCCAACCAATCAGCGGCCGTCGCTTGGCGGGTTATGCAAATGAGGAGAGAGCGGTGCACTGCGGGTAAAAGGCTGTAAGGAGCCTATGGAGGGCTATAGGGGGCTATGGGCGGTTATTGGGGGGCTATGGAGGTCTATAGGGGGGCGGGATGGACACTGGGACCGGTTTAGGACGGACACTGGGACCAGTTCAGGCTTTTATTGCAATTCCCGGTCATTTCCCATTATTCCAATGGGATTTGGGGCCATTTCCACATCCCCACACACACATTGGAGTCCAGAAAGGAGAGCGCCGCGGACACTGCGTCCTGTGGGGACATGGAACCCCTTATCCCATACCCCACACCCCATACCCCATATCCCACACCCCATATCCCACACCCCATATCCCATACCCCACACCCCATATCCCACATCCCATACCCCATATCCCATACCCCATATCCCACACCCCACACCCCATACCCCATACCCCATATCCCACACCCCATATCCCATATCCCACACCCCATACCCCATACCCCATATCCCACACCCCATATACGGGCATGGGATGCCCCATGTAGGGACTAAAGCCCTTTGGGGACCTCACTGTCCCCATAGTGGGGGGCTTTGTCCCCTATGTCCCTCTGCCTCCGGTTCTTACGTGGGGTGGCCATAGGGGGCCGTCCACGCCTTTGTGGGAGGGGGGGTCCCCTATATCCCCCTATACCCCCCCATTGGCCCCATAGGGTCTGATGGAAGAAGGCAACACAACCCTATACGAGCCCCTGGGGAAGCTCCATAGGGATTCCATACCTTTCCCAGCATCATTCCCACCCAGAAGCTTCATCCAGGACCTGGACAAGGGGAGGGAAGGAGGACCTATAGAGCACTGCCTATAGGGTGAGGTCTTTAAGGGGCTGGACCCTATAGGGGGAGGTCTATAGGGGTTTGGGCACTATAGGCGGAGGTCTATGGGGATTAGTGGGGTGGATCTCTATAGGATCCATCCTATACAAGTGGGTCTGATCACTATAGGATGAACTCTATAGGGGGCTGGTCACTATGGTGCCTATAGGGGCTGGGTATGGCCCCTATAGGTGCTGTAGGGGCTGGTGCCGGTACCTATAGGGACTGGGTATGGTGCCCATAGAGGCTGTAGGGACTGTATATGGTCCGTATAGGGGCTGAATATGGTCCCCATAGGGGCTGGATATGGTCCCTATAGTGGCTATAGGGACTGGACATGGCCCCCATAGAGGCTGTAGGGGCTGAATATGGTCCCCATGGGGGCTGTAGGGGCTGGATATGGTCCCTATAAGGGCTGGATATGGTCCCCATAGGGGCTATAGGGGCTGGATATGGTCCCTATAGGGGCTGGATATGGCTCCCATAGAGGCTATAGGGGCTGTAGGGGCTGGATATGGTCCCTATAGGGGCTGGATATGGCCCCCATAGAGGCTACAGTGGCTGTAGGGGCTGGATATGGTCCCTATAGGGGCTGGATATGGTCCCTATAGAGGCTGGATATGGCCCCCATAGAGGCTACAGTGGCTGTAGGGGCTGGATATGGTCCCTATAGGGGCTGGATATGGTCCCTATAGAGGCTATAGGGGCCGGATATGGTCCCCATAGGGGATATAGGGGCTGGATATGGTCCCTATAGGGGCTGGATATGGCCCCCATAGAGGCTATAGTGGCTGTAGGGGCTGGATATGGCCCCCATAGAGGCTATAGTGGCTGTAGGGGCTGGATATGGTCCCTATAGGGGCTGGATATGGCCCCCATAGAGGCTATAGTGGCTGTAGGGGCTGGATATGGTCCCCATAGGGGATATAGGGGCTGTCGGGGTTGGTGTATGCCGGGGGCACCATGGGCTGCCCCGGCCGTAGGTCACCCCCTCGCTCTGCCCCCGGCCCCGGGGCGGTGCACGGGGCAGCACCGCCTGGCGGGGGGGGAAGGGGCTGCATGGGCCCTATATGGACCCTATATGGACTCTATAGGTGCCCTATATGGACCCTATAGGTGCCCTACAGGTGCTCAATAGACACCCCCCTCCCATGGCCTCACAGTGTGCCACTATAGCCCTCATGCCCCTATATCACCCTCCTATACAGACTCCTGTGGATCCTATATCATGTATACACCCCCATGCACCCCACATAACCCTATACCCCCCTATACATTCCATACCCCCCCAGACACCATCTATATCCCCTATATACCCCTTCCAGGCCTCCATATATACGTCCAGAGACTCCTCATTGCACCCATATGGCCCATATAGCCCCCATATAGTCCTCTAGACACCCCGATATCCCTTATATATCCCCTATATCCCTAAGCCCCTTATATTCCCCCATACATCCCATATACCCCTCCAGACACCTCCTATGCCCCCCATAAGTCCCACAGACCCCCCAAACACCCCTTATACCGCTCTATACCCCTCCAGACACCCCTATACCCTCCATATACCCCTCCAGACACCCCTATACCCCCCATATAACCCTATAGCTCCCCCAGACGCCCTCCTATACACGCCCCACATACCCACCCCAGCACCCCCAGACCCCTATATAGCCCCAAGACCCTATAGAGCCCTCAAAGTACCCCTATAGCACCCCTATAGACTTATAAACCCCGTGCCCCCATCCAGCCACCCCTATGTACCCCCTCCAGGCCCTACATACACCCCTAGACCCCTATTTACCCTCTATATACCCCCTATATATCCCTCTATAGGGTCTCTATGCGTCCCACCCGGCTCCCCCTCACCTACCCCCGCCAGCTCCCATCATGGCGGCCACCGTGAGGCACCCCCCCCCTTCCCGCCTCGTACGTCAGCGCAGCCGCCGCTTCCCATTGGCTAGCGGCCGCGCGCGCCCGCGGTGATTGGCGGAAAGCGGGCGGTAGGCGGGAATTGGGGGGTGGAGGAGGCGGGGCTTATGTGAATGGGGCGGGGCTTAGTGATGGGGGTGTGGCTATGCTGATAGGGGGCGTGGCTACGGTGGAAGGGGGCGTGGCCTAGGGTGTGCGGTGATTAGCGTTAATAAAAGGGAGAATAGCGGAATAAGGGGGTTCGTCCCCAAAATGGGGCTGTAAAAGGCTAATAATGGGGTAATAAAGGGGAATAATGGGGGATAGCCCCAAACAGTGGGGTGAAACCCCTTATAATGGGGGAATAATTGCTAATAATGGGTTAATAATGGGATAATAATGGCTAATAATGGGTTAATAATCGCTAATGAGTAACAATGTTCGCTAATAATGGTCTAATAATCCTTAATAGGGTGGAATAATGGGGGAATGGACCCAAAAAAAAGGGGGCAATGGAGAGAAACGGCTTATAATGGGGAGAATAATTGCTAATAATGGGTTAATAATGGGATCATAATGGCTAACGATGGGTTTATAATCGCTGATAGGGGACAATAATCGCTAATAATGGGCTAACAATCTTTAATAAGGGGGAATAATGGGGGAATAGACCCAAAGAATGGAGGGAAATGAGGAGAAACGCCTTATAATTGGGGGAATAATTGCTAATAATGGGTTAATCATGGGATAATAACGGCTAATAACGGAGAATAATCCCTAATAATGGGGTAATAAAGGCTAATACTGGTGGAATAATAGCTAAAAAGGGTGATAATCGCTAATAATATGGGGAATATTGGCTAATAGTGGGGAAACAGCAGCTAATAATTGGGCACATAATACACAAATCGCTGCTAGTAGCAGACAAATAACTGCTAATGATGGAAAATAACTGCTATTAACAGACAAATAATCACTAATAACGCATAAATAGCCTCTAATAACACCCAAATAACAGCTAACAATGGGAAATAACCGGTAATTATAGAGATAGAGCTGCTAATAATAGCAAATAACCGCTAATAACCGCTAAATAACTGCTAATACCACAGAAATAACTGTTAATAATGGGAAATAGCCGCTAATAATAGCGAAATAACCGCTAATAACACCCAAATGACAGCTATTAACACACAAATAACTGCTAATAATGGGAAATAACCAACAATAATAGAGAAACAACCCCTAGTAACACACAAATAACCGCTAAAAATGGGAAATAACCTCTAATAACACACAAATAACGCTACTAACAGACAAATAGCCTCTAATAACAGACAAATAATTGCTAGTAATGGCAAATAACCGCTAATAATGGGCAACAATGGCTACTTAGCGGAAATAACCGGTAATAATTGGGAAATGGCAGCTAATAACAAATAACCACTAATAACACACAAATAACAGCTAATAATGGTAAATAACCTCTAAGAATGGGAAATAACCGTTAATAACACCCAAATAACCGCTGATAATGAGAAATAACCGCTAATAATAGGAAATAACGGCTAATAATGGGACATAACCGCTAATAACACTCAAGTAACAGATAATAACAGCCAAATAACTGCTCATGACACCCAAATAACCGCTAATGGCACCCAAATTACAGCTAATAGCACCCAAATAACCGCTCATGACAGACAAAAAACCGCTATTAATACCCAAATAACCGCTAATAACAGACAAATAACCACTAGTAACACCCAAATAGCCCCTAATAACGCCCAAATAACAGATAATAACAAATAATCACTAATAACACCCAAATAGCCCCTAATAACACCGAAATAACCACTAATGGCAGGTAAATAACCGCTAATAACACCGAAATAACCGCTAATAACACCCAAATAACCGCTAATAACACCCAAATAGCCCCTAATAACACCGAAATAACCACTAATGGCAGGTAAATAACCGCTAATAACACCGAAATAACCACTAATGGCAAGTAAATAACCGCTAATAACACCGAAATAACCGCTAATAACACCCAAATAACCACTAATGGCAAGTAAATAACCGCTAATAACACCGAAATAACCGCTAATAACACCCAAATAACCACTAATAACAGGCAGATAACCGCTAATAACACCCCAATAACCGCTATTAGCACCCCAATAACCGCTATTAACGGCCATTCCATTGCCTCCTTGCGGGAACCCCTCTCTCCTTCCATCCCAAAGACTCCTCCCCATGGAATTCCAGCCCCCCCCATTCCCCCATTCCAGCTGTTCCCTCAACAGCTGCTTCCCCCCCCCAGCTGTTGGGGGGCAGCAGCTGTTGGGACCTCCCCCCCCCCCGTTATTTATAGCCCCGGAGACGTTCGGTCACTGCCCAAACACGCGGGGGAGGGGGGAGATTTGGGGGGGCCCCCCAAGAAGGGGGTTCTGGGGGGCCCCAAAAGGGCGTTTCAGGAGCCCCCCCCCACCCAAGAAGAGGGGCTTGGGTGGCAAAAGGGAGGGTTTGGGGGGGGTCCCCCAAAAATGATGGTTTCAAGGGGGCCCCAAAAGGGGGTTTCAAGAAGGGGACCCCAAAAGGGGGTTTCAAGGGGAGGTGTCCCCCAATATAAGGGGGTTTGAGGGGTGCATAAAGGGGTGGGGGAGTCCCTTATAAAAGGGTTTTAAAGGGCCCCAAAAGGGGGTTTCAAAGGGGGGGACCCCAAAAGGGTGTTTCAAGGGACCCCAAAAGGCAGTTTCAAGGGGCCACAAAAGGGGGCTTGAAAGGGGGGGACCCCAAAAGGGGGTTTCAGAGGACCCCAAAAGGGGGTTTCAAAGGGGGGGGGGACCCCAAAAGGGTGTTTCAAGGGACCCCAAAAGGTAGTTTCAGGGGACCCCAAAAAGGGGTTTCAAATGGGGGGACCCCAAAAGGGCGTTTCAAGGGGGCCCAAAAGGGGGTTTTGGGGGGTCCCCCCCAATGGGTTCTATCGTTGGGGGGAGGTCCTCTATGCCTTGGGGGAGGGGGACCCCAACATCCGGGCTCTCAACCCCCCTCGGGATCCCCCTTTGGGCCCTCCCCCCCACCCCAAGCCCCCGGTGGGGGGGGGGAGGAGGGGCAAAGGGGAGGGGCCACGAGAGCCGCGAGGAGCAGGAGCCGGGAGCCGGTGGGAAACGGGAATGGGGTGGGGGGGGGGTACGGGAGTTTAGGGGCGTTTGGGGGGGTTTGGGGGCGGTTTGGGGGCGTTTGGAGGCGTTTTGGGGCCGTTGGGGGGCGTTTGGAGGCGTTTGGAGGGGTTTTGGGGGTGGTTGGGGGTGTTTGGCAGTGTTTTGGGGGTGTTTGGGAGTGGTTTGGAGGCATTTTGGGGGCGGTTTGGGGGTCTTTGGGGCGTTTGAAGGCGTTTTGGGGGTGTTTGGGGGTGTTTGGGAGTGGTTTGGGGGCATTTTGGGGCCGTCTGAGGCCGTTTGGGGGCGTTTGGAGGGGTTTTGGGGGTGTTTGGGGGCGTTTGGAGGCGTTTTGGGGGTGTTTGGGGGTGTTTGGGAGTGTTTTGGGGGTGTTTGGGAGTGGTTTGGAGGCATTTTGGGGGCGGTTGGGGGCGGTTTGGGGGTTTTTGGGGGGTTTTGGGGGTGTTTTGGGGTGTTTGGAAGGGGTTTTAGGGGCGTTGGGGGCCGTTTTGGGAGGGGGGTTGGGGGGGGGGTTGAGGTGTTTGGGGGGGGGGCATTCGGGGTGATGCCATCCACTCCCATCGCTGTCTCCATAGGGATGCGGCCGCCCGCGCGCAGGGGCGCACCTCGGTCCCCGCGCCCCCAGGGCGGGGGGGGCCCCGCGGGGGGGCGGTCCCTGCTCCTGCCCCTGCTCCTGCTGCTGCCGATGGGCACCGGGAGCCCGGAGCAGCTGGACCTGAGTAGGACCCCATACCCCGTATCCATTATCCCATATCCCATACCCCATATCCATTATCCCATACCCCATATCCATTATCCCATACCCCACATTCCCTACTGACCTCCCACATCCCGGCACCAGGCAGGTGCCGCTTCGCCCTTGGGATGCAGGATGGATCCATCCCTGACAGTCACCTCTCAGCCTCCAGCGCTTGGTCCGACTCCACCGCTGCCCATCATGGCCGGTGAGCCCAGGGCACAGCAGGACCCGAGCAGCCCACAGCCCATAGCCCATAGCCCATAGCCCACAGCCCATAGCCCACAGCCCATAGCCCATAGCCCACAGCCCATAGCCCATAGCCCACAGCCCATAGCCCATAGCCCATAGCCCACAGCCCACAGCCCATAGCCCATACCGCACATATCCCATATCCCATAACCCTTATCCCATACTCCATATCCCATACCCCACATCACATATCCCATATCCTATATCCCATACCCCACATGCCCCATATCCCATACATCCCATATACCCCATACCCCATATGTCCCATATCCCATATATCCCATACATCCCATATACCTCATATGTCCCATATACCCCATACCCCCTATATACCCCATAACCCCATATACCCCATACCCCCCATAACCCCATATACACCATAAACCCCATACCCCCCATACACCCCATCACCCCATATATCCCACATACCCCATACCCCCCATACACCCCATATACCCCATACAGCCCATATACCCCATAACCCCATATACCCCACATACCCCATACCCCCATACCCCCCATATACCCCATACACCCCATACACCCCATACACCCCATAACCCCATACCCCCATACACCCCATAACCCCATATACCCCATACACCCCACATACCCCATACCCCCCATATCCCCCATATACCCCATACACCCCATACACCCCATAACCCCATATACCCCATACACCCCATATACCCCATACACCCCATACACCCCATACCCCCCATATACCCCATACACCCCATACACCCCATACACCCCATACCCCCCATATACCCCATACACCCCATACCCCCCATATACCCCATACACCCCATATACCCCGTACCCCCCCCAGGCTGGGCCGCAGCGACGGGGACGGCGCGTGGTGCCCGGCGGGCCCCGTGTTCCCGCGGGAGCGCGAGTTCCTGGAGGTGGCGCTGCCGCGCCTGCACCTCGTGACCCTGGTGGGGACCCAGGGCCGCCACGCGGGGGGGCACGGCCGCGAGTACAGCGCCTCCTATCGGCTGCGCTACAGCCGCGACCGCCGGCGCTGGGTGCGGTGGAGGGACCGCTGGGGGCAGGAGGTGGGGAACGGGGGGGAATGGGGTAATGAATGGGGATCATGAATGAATGGGGATAATGAATGAATGGGGATAATGAATGGGGATAATGAATGGGGATAATGAACGGGGATAATGAATGGGGATCATGAATGGGGATAATGAATGAATGGGGATAATGAATGGGGATAATGAATGAATGGGGATAATGAATGAACGGGGATAATGAACGGGGATAATGAATGGGGATAATGAATGGGGATAATGAATGGGGATAATGAACGGGGATAATGAATGGGGATAATGAACGGGGATAATGAACGGGGATAATGAATGGGGATAATGAATGGGGATAATGAATGGGGATAATGAACGGGGATAATGAATGGGGATAATGAATGGGGATAATGAATGAATGGGGATAATGAACGGGGAAAATGAACAGGGATAATGAACAGGGATAATGAATGAATGGGGATAATGAATGAATGGGGATAATGAATGGGGATAATGAATGAATGGGGATAATGAATGGGGATAATGAATGGGGATAATGAACGGGGATAATGAATAGGGATAATGAATGGGGATAATGAATGGGGATAATGAATGGGGATAATGAATGGGGATAATGAACGGGGATAATGAATGGGGATAATGAATGGGGATAATGAATGAATGGGGATAATGAACGGGGATAATGAATGGGGATAATGAATGAATGGGGATAATGAATGAACGGGGATAATGAATGAATGGGGATAATGAATGGGGATAATGAATGAATGGGGATAATGAATGGGGATAATGAATGGGGATAATGAACGGGGATAATGAATTGGGATAATGAACGAGGATAATGAATGAATGGGGATAATGAATGGGGATAATGAATGGGGATAATGAACAGGGATAATGAACGGGGATAATGAACAGGGATAATGAATGGGGATAATGAATGGGGATAATGAATGGGGATAATGAATGGGGATAATGAACGGGGATAATGAATGGGGATAATGAATGGGGATAATGAATGGGGATAATGAATGAATGGGGATAATGAACGGGGATAATGAACGGGGAAAATGAACAGGGATAATGAATGAATGGGGATAATGAATGAATGGGGATAACGAATGAATGGGGATAATGAATGAATGGGGATAATGAATGGGGATAATGAATGGGGATAATGAACGGGGATAATGAATGGGGATAATGAATGGGGATAATGAACGGAGATAATGAATGAATGGGGATAATGAATGGGGATAATTAATGGAGATAATGGGGATAATGAATGGGGGTAATGGGGATAATGAATGGGGGTAATGGGGATAATGAATGGGGACAATGAATGGGGATAATGAATGGAGATAATGGGGATAATGAATGGGGGTAATGGGGATAATGAATGGGGATAATGATGATAATGAATGGGGATAATGGGGATAATGGGGAATGGGGAATGGGGGATGGGGAATGGGGATAATGGGGAATGGGGGATGAGGGATGGGGAATGGGGGAATGGGGGATGGGGGATGGGGGAATGGGGACAATGGGGGGCAATGGGGACAATGGTGTTGAATGGCACCCACGGGACCCCCTGAACCCCCCCCGGAACTTCCCCACTGTTGGGATCCACCCAATTCCCAACTCGATCTCCTGTTCCTCCCCTCCCCCCCCGCAGATAATTGGGGGCAATGAGGACCCCGAGGGGGTGGTGCTGAAGGATTTGGCCCCCCCCCCAGTGGCCCGAGCCCTCCGCATCTACCCCCGGGCCCCCCGGGCCATGAGCGTCTGCCTGCGCCTGGAGCTCTATGGGTGCCCATGGGAGGGTGAGTGGCACCCATTGACCCCCCCCCATGCACCCATTGACACCCCCATGCACCTATTGACACCCCCATAGCACCCATTGACACCCCCATTGACACCCCCATGGCACCCATTGACACCCCATAGCACCCATTGACCCCCCCATTGACCCCCCCGTGGCACTCATTGACACCCCCATATACCCATTGACCCCCCCATAGCACCCATTGACTCCCCCATGCACCCATTGACCCCCCCATGCACCCATTGATACCCCCATTGACACCCCCATGGCACCCATTGATACCCCCATTGACAACCCCATGGCACCCATTGACCCTCCCCATGGCACCCAATGCCACCCCATGGCACCCATTGACCCCCCATGGCACCCATTGACCCTCCCCATGGCACCCATTGACACACCCATGGCACCCATTGACCCCCTCATGGCACCCACTGACACCTCCAACCCACCCCATCACCCTCGTGGTGGCCCCCAAGCTCCCCCCCCAATGGTGATGGTGCTGAGGGTTGTGGGACCCCATCACCACGTCCCTCAGCCGAGCCTATGGTGCTGTCTCCTATAGGGGGGCTCCTGTCCTATACGGCCCCACATGGCCAAGTGATGGTCCTGGATCCGGCTCCCATTGTCCTCAATGATTCCACCTATGACGGATACAGCCTTGGCCCGTGAGTCCCTATGGGTGCCATAGGTCCCATGGGTGCCATAGCTCCCACCATGGCCCCAGTTGGACCCAAACCGTCCTTAAGTGGCCCAAAACCATCTCCAGATGGGATAGGTCCATGGATGGACACCATTGATGAGGTTGATCCCATTGATAGTGTTGATCCCATTGATGGGGTTGATCCCATTGATTGTGTTGATCCCATTGATGGGGTTGATCCCATTGATTGTGTTGATCCCGTTGATGGGGTTGATCCCATCGGTGGGTTTGGTCCCATCGGTGGTGTCCCCCCTCCAGGCTGCACTTCGGTGGCCTGGGCCAATTGGCCGATGGGATCCTGGGCCTGGATGACTTCACCCGGAGCCGGGAGCGGCGCCTTTGGCCGGGCTATGACTACGTCGGATGGCGCCGACCTCCTGAAGGCCGCGTGGAGCTCGAGTTCGAGTTCGAGGCACTCCGGAGCTTCCGAGCCATGCAGGTGCCCCATGGCATGATGGGAAATGGGAGCTTCCCGTTGGAGACCCCTTCCTATGGTCCTCAGATTCCCATTGGAGACCCAACCTCAACCCAACCTCATCCCAACCTCAACCCAACCTCAACCCAACCTTAGGGACTGAAGGTTCCCATTGGAGACCCTTCCTCTTACCCCTTACTATGGCCAACCCCAGTGTCCCCCCCCAGGTTCACTGTAACAACATGCACACCCATGGGGTGAGCATCTTCAAGGAGGTGGAGTGTCTCTTTAAGAAGACCTTGGCCACGGCCTGGGAGCCCACCCCAGCCACCCATAGCCTGGCTGGGCCCATGAAGGACCCCAGCGCCCGCTCCATCATGGTGCCCCTTGGGGGGCGCCGGGCGCGCTTCATCCGGTGCCACTTCGTCTTCAGCGCGGAGTGGATGCTCTTCAGCGAGGTCACCTTCTTCTCAGGTTGGCTCTTGGGTTGGATGGGGGGTGGTGGTTTGGTGGTGGGGTCAGTGGTTGGGTGGTGGGGTCAATGGTTGGGTGATGGAGTCAATGGGTGATGGAGTCAATGGTTGAGTGATGGGGTCAATGGGTGATGGAGTCAATGGTTGTGTGATGGGGTCAGTGTTTGGGAGATGGTGTCAATGGGTGATGGAGTCAATGATTGGGTGGTGGAGTCAATGGTTGGGTGATGGGGTCAATGGTTGGGTGATGGAGTCAATGGCTGGGTGATGGAGTCAATGGTTGGGAGATGGTGTCAATGGGTGATGGAGTCAATGGTTGGGTGATGGAGTCAATGGTTGGGTGACGGAGTCAATGGTTGGGAGATGGTGTCAATGGGTGATGAAGTCAATGGTTGGGTGATGGAGTCAATGGTTGGGTGACGGAGTCAATGGTTGGGTGACGGGGTCGATGGTTGGGTGACGGAGTCGATGGTTGGGTGACGGAGTCGATGGTTGGGTGATGGGTACTCAACCACCCCATGGGCCCCTTCATTGGCTGCTCCATGGGGCTCACCCCATAGACGCAGTGGAGGAGATGGTGGGGTCCAGTGGGTGGCCTCCAGCCCCCGCTCCTGACCCCTCAGTGGGGGTCATGGCCATCCATGAGGACCAATGGCATCAGGACGTGGGCACCAACATCACCACACCGGGTAATGTGGGGCTTGATGGGGTTGGTCCATGGTGGCCCCATGGATAGACACCATTGATGGGGTTGGTCCATGGTGGCCCCATGGATGGAGTCCATTGATGGGATTGGTCTATGGTGGCCCCATGGATGGAGTCCATTGATGGGGTTGGTCCATTGTGGCCCCACGGATGGAGTCCATTGATGGGGTTGGTCCATGGTGGCCCCACGGATGGAGTCCATTGATGGGGTTGGTCCATGGTGGCCCCACGGATGGAGTCCATTGATGGGGTTGGTCCATGGTGGCCCCACGGATGGAGTCCATTGATGGGGTTGGTCCATGGTGGCCCCACGGATGGAGTCCATTGATGGGGTTGGTCCATGATGGCCCCATGGATGGACACTGACCCTCTTTCCCCCCTATGCCAGCCCCAATGGACCCCAATAGAGGCCAACCCGTGGCCAAAGCCGACCACAGCCACACGTCCATCCTGATTGGCTGCTTGGTGGCCATCATCCTGCTCCTCTTGGGCATCATCGTCCTCATCCTCTGGCGCCAGTACTGGAAGAAGATCCTGGGGAAGGTGAATGGGACTGGGATGGACTGGGATGGACTGGGGGGGGTGTTGGTGGCCTGGGTCTACCCAAGGGTCTCCCATAGGGGCGCCCATCGGAGGATGGGCTCCAGGTGCAGCTCTCGGTGCCTGGGGACACTGTTGTCATCAACAACGTGACAGCAACGGCGCGAGGGCCCCCCCGCTACGAGAGGATCCCACCGGAAGAGGGGGAGTACCAAGAGCCAACGCGGGGCCCGGGGCCACCAGAACCTCCAGGCCATGGTGGGTGGGTGGTGGATGATGGATGGATGATGGATGATGGATGATGGATGGATGATGGATGATGGATGATGGATGATGGATGGATGATGGATGATGGATGATGGATGATGGATGGATGATGGATAATGGATGATGGATGGTGGATGGATGGATGGATGATGATGGATGGATGATGGATGATGGATGGATGATGGATGATGAATGATGGATGATGGATGGATGATGGGTGATGGATGGATGATGGATGATGGAGGATGGAGGATGGAGGATGATGGATGATGGATGATGGATGGATGATGATGGATGGATGATGGATGATGGATGGATAATGGATGAACACATGGATATATGGATACATGGATGCATTGGGGGGGAGGAGCCTTCCATCCCCTCCCCTCTCCTAACCCCCCCTGCAGCTCCCTTCACCAATCCAGGCTATCGCCTCCTCCTCGCCACCTACGCTCAGCCAATGGGAGTGCTCGCTCGGACCCCACCCGACGGGGCTAAGCCAATCAACACGGACGGTGAGGCAAAGCCCCACCCCTTCCGCATTGACCCCTCCCCCTTCCACCCCTGTAGGCCCTCCCCCCTCACTCAAGCCCCGCCCCTTTTCCCCATAGAGGGCGGGGCCGAGGCTTACGCAGAAGCTGACGTCATCGGAGGCTCCGCCCACCCCGCCTCAGGCCCCCCCCCCTCCCCCCCCCTCCCGGCGTTCCCGCGGCGCCGCCTCCGCTTCCGGCAGAAGCTGGGGGAGGGGCAGTTCGGAGAGGTGAGCCACTCCCCCTCCATGGCCATATAAGGTCACGCCCCTTCCCTCAAGCCACGCCCCCTCGGCGCTGATTGGCGCTGGCTCCATCCATATGCTAATGTGGAGTCAAAGCCACGCCCCCCCCCGCTTTGGCTCCGCCCCCTTTAGGTGCTGCTCTGCGAGGTGGAGGACCCGCAGGCGCTGCCGCCGGGGTCGCGACCCCCGGACCTGCCGCGAGGGCGCCCCCTGCTGGTGGCCGTCAAGGTGCTGCGGGCGGACGCGACCAAGAACGCGCGGTAAGGGGGGGGAATGGGGGTAAATGGGGGTGAATGGGGGGGGAATGGGGGGGAATGAGGGTGAATGGGGCTAAATGGGGGTAAATGGGGGTGAATGGGGGTAAATGAGGGGTAAATGGTGGTAAATGGGGGGTAAATGGGGTGAATGGTGTTAAATGGGGGTAAAGGGGGGGAATGAGGGTAAATGGGGGGAATGGAGGTAAATGGGGGGTAAATGGTGGTGAATGGGGGTAAATGGGGGTGAGTGGGGCTAAATGGGGGTAAATGAGGGGTAGACGGCGGTAAATGGGGGGTAAATTGGGGTGAATGGGGTTAAATGGGGGTAAATGGGGGCAAATGAGGGGTAGATGGTGGTAAATGGGGGTAAATTGGGGTGAATGGGGTTAAATAGGGGTAAAGGGGGTGAATGGGGGTAAATGGGGGGGAATGGGGCTAAATGGGGCTAAATGGGGCTAAATGGGGGGTAAATGGTGGTGAATGGGGGTAAATGGTGGTGAATGGGGCTAAATGGGGGTAAATGAGGGGTAGACGGCGGTAAATGGGGGGTAAATTGGGGTGAATGGGGTTAAATGGGGGTAAAGGGGGGTAAATGGGGGCAAATGAGGGGTAGATGGTGGTAAATGGGGGGTAAATTGGGGTGAATGGGGTTAAATGGGGGTAAAGGGGGTGAATGGGGGTAAATGGGGGGAATGGGGGGGAATGGGGTAAATGGTGGTGAATGGGGGTGAATGGGGGGTGGATGGGGGTAAATGGGGGGTAAATTGGGGTGAATGGGGTTAAATGGATGTAAAGGGGGTGTAGAGGGGGTAAATGGGGTGCAAATGGGGTGGCAATGGGGTGGCAATTGGGTGGCAATAGGGTGTCAATGGGGGTATAAATGGGATGTCAATGGGTTGTCAATGAGGTGTAAATGGGGTGCCAATGGGATGTAAATGGGGTGTCAATGGAGTGTCAATGGGGTATAAATGGGGTGTCAATGGAGTGTCAATGGGATGTCAATAGGCTGTCAACGGAGTGCCAATGGGATGCCAATGTAGTGTCAATGATGTTTCGATGGGGCATCACTGGGATGTCAACGGGTTGTCAATGGGTTGTCAATGGGGTGTCAATTGGGTGTCAGTGAGGTGTCAATGGAGTATCAATGGGGCATCACTGGGATGTCAATGGGGTATCATTGAGGTGTCAATGGGATGTCAATGAAGTATCAATGAGGTGTCAATGGGCTATAAATGGGGTGTCAATGGGATATCAACGGGTGCCAATGGGGCTGACATGGGGGGGGGTCAGGAGGGACTTCCTGCAGGAGGCTCGCACCATGGGGCGCCTGCGGGACCCCAACATCGTGCGGCTGTTGGGGGTGTGCGCGGGGCCGGGGCCCCTCTGCATCATCACCGAGTACATGGAGCACGGGGACCTGCACCAGTTCCTGGGCGGGCCCTCGGGGCGCGCCCTCAGGTGGGACGCGGCCCCTTTAAGGCTTCGGGACACGCCCCCTTCTCATTAGCTCCGCCCCTTCCCCTTAGCCCCGCCCCTTTTCTCTCATCCAATCCCTTTAGCCCCACTAAACCATTAGCTACCATTAGCCCCGCCCATTTCTTTGACTCCGCCCCCTTTTAGCCCCGCCCCTTCCCTTTAGCCCCACCCGTTTCCATTTGGCCCCACCCCTTCATATTACCCATTCCCTTTATCCCCGCCCCTTCCCTGTGGCCATGCCCCCTTACGGCTGGCCACGCCCCCTTCCCTTTAGCCCCGCCCATTTTCCGTTAGCCAATCCCTTTAGCCCCGCCCCTTCACACACCACCCAATCCCTTTAAGTCCCTCCCTTTAACCCCCCCTTAACCACGCCCCCTTCCATTTAGCCCCACCCTTCCCTTTAAGCCCCGCCCCTTTCTCCCCCCCCAGCCTGCCCACGCTGCTGCACGTGGGGGCTCAGATCGCCTCCGGGATGCGCTTCCTGTCGGGATTGAACGTGGTCCACCGGGATCTGGCGACGCGGAACTGCCTGGTGGGCCCCGGCGTCACCGTCAAGGTCTCGGACTTCGGCATGAGCCGCCCCCTCTACAGCGCCCACTACTACCGCGTGCGGGGCCGGGCGCTGCTGCCCATCCGCTGGATGGCCTGGGAGTGCATCCTGATGGTGGGAATGGGAGTGCATCCTGATGGTGGGAATGGGAGTGCATCCTGATGGTGGGAATGGGAGTGCATCCTGATGGTGGGAATGGGATGGGAATGGGAGTGCATCCTGATGGTGGGAATGGGAGTGCATCCTGATGGTGGGAATGGGATGGGAATGGGAGTGCATCCTGATGGTGGGAATGGGAGTGCATCCTGAAGGTGGGAATGGGGCGGGAATGGGAGCGCGTCCTGATGGTGGGAATGGGAGTGCATCCTGAAGGTGGGAATGGGGCGGGAATGGGAGTGCATCCTGATGGTGGGAATGGGAGTGCATCCTGATGGTGGGAATGGGAGTGCATCCTGATGGTGGGAATGGGATGGGAATGGGGGCGCACCCTGATGGTGGGAATGGGAGTGCACCCTGATGGTGGGAATGGGAGTGCATCCTGTTGGTGGGAATGGGAGTGCATCCTGATGGTGGGAATGGGGGGGAATGGGAGTGCATCCTGATGGTGGGAATGGGAGCGCATCCTGATGGTGGGAATGGGAGTGCATCCTGATGGTGGGAATGGGGTGGGAATGGGAGTGCATCCTGATGGTGGGAATGGGAGCGCGTCCTGATGGTGGGAATGGGAGCGCGTCCTGATGGTGGGAATGGGAGTGCATCCTGAAGGTGGGAATGGGGCGGGAATGGGAGTGCATCCTGATGGTGGGAATGGGAGTGCATCCTGAAGGTGGGAATGGGAGTGCATCCTGATGGTGGGAATGGGAGTGCATCCTGATGGTGGGAATGGGATGGGAATGGGGGCGCACCCTGATGGTGGGAATGGGAGTGCATCCTGATGGTGGGAATGGGAGTGCATCCTGATGGTGGGAATGGGGTGGGAATGGGAGCGCATCCTGATGGTGGGAATGGGAGTGCATCCTGATGGTGGGAATGGGAGTGCATCCTGATGGTGGGAATGGGGGGGAATGGGAGTGCATCCTGATGGTGGGAATGGGGCGGGAATGGGAGTGCATCCTGATGGTGGGAATGGGATGGGAATGGGAGCGCATCCTGATGGTGGGAATGGGGGGGAATGGGAGTGCATCCTGATGGTGGGAATGGGGGGGAATGGGAGCGCATCCTGATGGTGGGAATGGGATGGGAATGGGAGCGCATCCTGATGGTGGGAATGGGGGGGAATGGGAGTGCATCCTGATGGTGGGAATGGGGGGGAATGGGAGTGCATCCTGATGGTGGGAATGGGAGTGCATCCTGATGGTGGGAATGGGGGGGGAATGGGAGCGCATCCTGATGGTGGGAATGGGGTGGGCCTGGGAGTGTATTCACTTGGTGGGAATGGGATTGGAGTGCATCCTCAATGGGGTGCAATGGGATACAATGGGCATAAAATGGGATACAATGGGGTGCAATGGGGATAAAATAGGATGCAGTAGGATGCAATGGGTTATAATAGGATACAATGGGATACAATGGAGTTCAATGGGATAAAATGAGGTTCAATGGGATACAATGGGGTTCAATGGGGTGCAATGGGATGCAACAGGGGCACAATAGGATACAATGGGATACAATGGGGTTCAATGGGGTGCAATGGGATACAATGGGATGTAATGGAGTTCAATGGGATACAATGGGGTGCAATGGAGTTCAACGGGATACAGTGCGATGCAATGGGGTTCAATGGAGTTCAGTGGGGCTCAATGGGATACAATGGGGCGCAATGGGATGCAATAGAGTTCCATGGGATACAATGGAGTTCAATGGGATACAATGGGATGCAATAGAGTTCAATGGGGTACAATGGGGTGCAATGGGATGTAATGGAGTTCAATGGAGTTCAATGAGACGCAATGGGGTTCAGTGGGTCTCAATGGGATGCAATGGGGCTCAATGCGATGCAATGGGACACAATGGGATACAACAGAGTTCAATGCGGTGCAATAGAGTTCAATGGGATGCAATGGGATGCAATGGGATTCAATGGAATGCAATGGGATTCAGTGGGATGCAATGGGGTTCAATGGGATTCAGTGGGGTGCAATGGGGTTCAATGGGATTCAGTGGGGCGCAATGGGGTTCAATGGGATTCAGTGGGGCGCAATGGGGTTCAATGGGATTCAGTGGGGTTCAGTGGGGCGCAATGGGATGCAATGGGATTCAATGGAGTTCAGTGGGGGCAATGGGGTGCAGTGGGGTTCAGTGGGGTGCAATGGGATTCAATGGGGTGCAATGGGATTCAATGGGATGCAATGGGGTTCCATGGGGTTCAATGGGGTGCAATGGGATTCAACAGGGTGCAGTGGAATTCAATGGGATGCAATGGGGTTCCATGGGGTGCAATGGGATTCAATGGGGCGCAATGGGGCCCGCAGGGCACCTTCACCCCCGCCAGTGACGCCTGGGCCTTCGGGGTGACGCTGTGGGAGGTGCTGACGCGGTGCCGGGAGCAGCCCTATGGGCGCCTGAGCGACGAACAGGTCATTGCCAACGCCGGGCACCACTTCCGGGCCCAGGGCAGGCAGGTGGGCCATGGGGCTGGGGGGTAATGGGGGGCTATGGGGTAATGGGGCAATGGGGGGAATGGGGTAATGGGGGCGATGGGGGTAATGGGGGTGATGGGGGTAATGGGGGCAATGGGGGAATGGGGGTAATTGGGTAATGGGGGGAATGGGGTAATGGGGGCAATGGGGCAATGCCGTTATCCCGTATCCCATACCTGTATCCCGATCCCTCCCCAGGAGTACCTGCCGTGCCCCCCGGGCTGCCCCCCCGCGCTCCATGGGGTGATGTTGCGGTGTTGGGCCCGGGATGCTGCCGACCGACCGAGCTTCGGGCTCCTGCACCGCCTCCTGCGGGACCAATCCGGGCTGGCCTGAGCAGCAGCAGCGTCGTCAGCATCATCGTCATCAACGTCAGCATCATCGTCATCGTCATCATCGTCATTGTCATCATCATCATCAACAGCAGCAGCATCATCATCAATTGTCATCATCGTCAACATCAACATCGTCATCATCATCATCATCAACATCGTCATCATTGCCAACAGCAGCATCGTCATCGTCATCAACGTCATCATCAACATCATCAACGTCAACATCATCATCATCATCAATGTCAACATTGTCATCATCATCAACATCAGCATCAAGATCTTCCTTCATCATCATTATCAACAGCATCATCAGCATCATCCTTCATCATCAACACCGTCATCAACATCATCAACATCAACATCATCATCATCATCAACATCAACAGCATCATCACCATCATCCTTCATCATCAACATCATCATCAACGTCATTATCGTCATCAACGACAGCCTTCATCATCATCATCATCCTTCCTCATCAACACCGTCATCAACATCATCATCGTCATCCTTCATCACCATCATCACCATCATCATCAATCATCCTTCACCGTCATCATCATCCTCATCATCATCACTTTCACCATCATCATCTAGTCAACATCATCATCATCCTCATCACCTTGATCATCATCCATCATCTTCATCATCATTAGCATCATCATCATCATCATCAATCATCCTTCATCGTCATCATCAACATCATCATGTTTCTCATTACCTTGATCACCTTCATCATCATCATCATCATCATCTCGGGCATCAGCCTTCATCCCCTTCATCTTCCTTTGGCTTTAACATCTCTTCTTCCTCCTCCTCCTCCTCCTCCTTCATCCCCCTTAGAACCCTCCTCCTCTTCCTCCCTCCTCCAGCATCCATCTCCCTCCTCCACCCTCTTCCTCCCCATTCCCTTCCCCCTTCATCCTCCTCGTTCTTCATCCCCCTTTTCCTCCCTATTCCCCCTTTTCCTTCCTCTTCCTCCTTCTCCTTCCTCTTCCTCCTCCCCAACCCTACTGACACCCCCCCATTGCGTGGAGGGGGCAAATGGGAGGGGGGCGTGGCCCAGTTGAAACGGGCAGAGCCTGTTGCAAGGGGGCGTGGCCTAAACGAGAGTGGACATGGCCTAAAGGAGAGGGGGCGTGGCCGAAGGGAGGAGGCGTGGTCTGAATGGGATGGGGGCGTGGCCAACGGGAGGGGGCGTGGTCAACGGGGGGCTGAATATACGCGGGGCCATACTGGAGATGTTTACATTAATATATTGGATGGTTTTGGGGTCCTTTGGGTCTGTGTTGGATTTGGGGGGGGGGGGGGCACCCATGGGTGTCCGTCGATGGGTGTCCGGACCTATAGATCACCCTATAGGTGGCCATATGCCCCCATAAGTGCGCATATCCCCCCTATAGGTGGCCATATCCCTTCCTTGGGTGCCAGTATGCCTCCATAAGTGCCCATAACCACACATATACGCCCCTTGGGTGCCAATATCCCCCTATAGATGCCCATATTCCCCTATAGATGCCCATATCCCCCCTATAGGTACCCATATACTCCCCTTGGGGGCCAATATCCCCCTATAGATGCCCATATCCCACCCATAGGTGCCCATATACCCCTATAGATGCCCATATGCCACCCATAGGTGCCTATATTGCCCCTACAGATGCCCATATCCCCCCCATAGGTGCCAATATCCCCCTATAGATGCCCATATCCCACCCATAGCTGCCTATATCCACCCCGTGGTGCCCATATACCCCCCTCGGGTGCCAATATCCCCCTATAGATGCCCATATCCCACCCATAGCTGCCTATATCCACCCCGTGGTGCCCATATTACCCCTATAGGTGCCCATATACCCCCCTCGGGTGCCAATATCCCCCTATAGATGCCCATATACCACCCATAGTGCCCATATGCCCCTCATAGGTGCCCATATCCCCCCCGTGGTGCCCATATGCCCCCTATAGGTACCCATATACCCCCCCTGGGTGCCCATATTCCCCCCCGTGGGGCCCATATGTCCCCCATAGGGGCCCATATGTCCCCTGTAGGCTCCCTCCTGGATCTTTTTCCCATCCCCCTTTATCTGGGAATGGAAACAGTGGGAATGACGCAATTCCCCCCCCCCCCCCCCCCCCCATCCATGACTCAGGACTGGGAAATGCCGGAATCTCCCCATTTCCTCCCCTTTCCTCTATAGGGACTCCCCCTATAGCCCAACCCCTGCGTGTGGGTGCCCCCCACCTATAGACACCCCTATAGACACCCCTATAGACATCCCCCTATAGATATCCCCCCCGCCATAGGGCTCCGGGTTGTGCAATGCAGGGAAAGCTGTTGCGTGACACATGGGCAGTGGGGGGGGGCAGGAAGCTATAAGGGCTATAGGGGGCGTATAGGGGCTATAGGGGGTGTATAGGGGCTATAGGGGGTGTATAGGGGGTGTATTGGGGGCTATTGGGGGCTATAGGGGGTGTATTGGGGGTGCATTATGAAGGGGTAATGGGGGCCATAGGGGTGTATAGGGGGTACAGGGAGAGTATTGGGGGTTATAGGGGCTATAGGGGTGTATAGGGGGTGCATTAGGGGCTACAGGGGGTGCATTATCAAGGGGTAATGGGGGCCATACAGGTGTATAGGGGCTACAGGGGTGTATTAGGGATTATAAGGGGCATATGGAGGGGTACAGGGGTATAGGGGGTGGACTGGGGGCTATAGGGGGTGCATCAGGCTATAGCTCTTGATACACCCCTATAGTCCCTGATACACCCCTTACCCTCCTCCATACACTCCCATATCCCCTATATGCCCCCTATAGCTCCCTGTACCCCTTCTATACACCCCTACAGCCCCAAGTCGCCCCCTATACACCCCTCATAGTCCCCTAGAGCCCCTAATACACCCCTTATAGACCCCTATAGCCCTTAATACACCCCTATAGCCCCTAATACACCCCCTATAGCCCCACATTGCCCCCTATACACCCCCTATGGCCCCCTATAGCCCCTAATACAACCCTAAACACTCCTCATAGCCCCCTATAGCCCATTATACACCCCTTATAGCTGCCTATAGCCCTTTGTACACCCCCTATAGCCCCACATCGCCCCCTATACACCCTCTATGGCCCCCTATGGCCCAAATATACCCCCTATAGCCCCACCTAGCTCCCCATACACCCTCTATCACCCACTACACAGCCCCCCCAGCCTCCTCCACAGCACCCCTACCCCCCTATAGCCCCCTATATACCCGTATGTCCCCTATAGCGCCCCATACACCCCTATAGCGCTCCGTATACCCCCCTCAATCATTGGCAGGGGGGCGTGGCCTCTCCGCGTGACCACGCCCCCTACGCTACCACCAGCCAATGGGAGCCACCGGGGCGTGGCCTCCCTCCCCATCCCCTATAAAAGCAGTGCCGTGAGGGGCGGCCGCCATTTTGCCACCATGACCGTAGCGATGATGGCAGCGGCTGCCGCCACCACAACGTGCCCGGGCCGGGGCTGGAGCCCCCGGGAGGGCCATCCCGGGGCCGTATCCCCTTCCCCGCCGCGCTACTTCACCTTCGAGCCCCCCTTAGGACCCAGCTCCCCGCCCAGGCCCCGCCGGAGGCACCGTCGGGTCCTTTACCCGCCTGCTGTAAGTACCGGGCCCCGTGTTTGAAGTGGGGGGGGAATTCCCGGCTTCCCGGTGCCTATTCCAGCTTTCCCGGCGCAGGATGAGGCCCATTTCCCGGCCGGTATGGGGTGAGTCACTTCCCCCCCCCCCCCCCCCCCGCAGCTTTGCGGTGTGACTCATCCCGTGTGGGGCCCGAGGGGATGGGGGGGGCCAACGGGTATTTACGCACCCCCGGGCAGGATATTTACCCCATAGGGGCGGTTTTTTGCCCCATAGGGAGTCTTTATCCCATAGGGGGTCTGTTTGCCCCGTAGAGGGTCTCTTTACCCCATAGTGGGTCTATTTACCACGGGGGGGCAGTTATTTGTCCCATAGAGGGGTCTAATGACCCCGGGGGGCCAGTTATTTGCCTTATCGAGGGGTCTAATGACCCGGGGGGGGCAGTTATTTGCCCCAGGGGGGGTCTGTTTACCCCATAGAGGGTCTATTTACCCCATAGGGGGTCTATTAATCCCAGGAGGGACAGTTATTTGCCCTATAGGGGGGTCCATTTACCACATGGAGGGTTTATTTACCCCATAGGGGATCTGTTGACCCCGGGTGGGGGCAGTTATTTGCCTCAAGGGGGGCGTCTGTTTGCCCCCTAGAGGGCCTATTTACCCCCATAGAGGGTCTGTTTACCCCATAGGGTGTCTATTTGCCCCATAGAGGGTCTATTTACCCCGGGGGGGGCATTTATTTGCCCCAAGGGGGGGTATTAACCCCATTTCTCCTTCTGAACCTAAGGAGCTTTGTCCTTGAATGGCTTCCCTCAGCCTAACCATGGGGTTATTGAACCCCATTTACCCCATAGGGGGGACTCTTTGCCCCAGGCGGGGGGGGATGATTTATTTGCCCCAAGGGGGGGTATTTATCACTTCTTACCCCATTCTTTTGCCCCCCCAGGTCCGGCGCCCCCCCCGTATGGAAGAACCCAGCACTGCCAAGAGGCTCCTGGTGCTGCTGTTGGCCGTGGTGAGCGCCCAAGTGTACAACACCCCCGGGGAGGTGACACCCGAAGTGGTTCCATCCAGTCCAGGGACACCGGGAGCACCCATTGGATCTGCTGGGACACCCAATGGCACACTACCGGCACCCCCCGTGGGTGCTTCCTGTCCCCGTTTGCTGCTGTCACCCAGCCTGCACCCCACCAACTGCGCTGCTGCCCATTGAGGGGCACCCAAGACTCTCACCCAGCACCCGTTGGGGCTGTGCTGGAGCACAAACTGTGCCATAAGGGACACTGGGGGCCCATCACCTTGGCCTCAGGGCTGGACCAATACCCCTTACCGTGCACTCCGAGGCATTTAGCACCCATGGGTACCCTACCTCTCCCCCTTTTGGGGGCTGCTTTTAGCACCCATGGGTGCTCCTCACTCAACTCACCTCATCCCCACCTCTATTTATTGTATTTATATTAATTTAATGGAGATTTATTTAATTAAGGGGGGGTATTTAATGGGATATTTAATAATGAATGGTATTTATGATGCTATTGGGTCATTGTGTGGTTGTTCCCCCATTGGGGTGGTCCTTGTGTACCCCAACCCCCCCCCCCCAGACCCCTCCTTTACCCCCGCTTATGCTATTACCCTCCTCAACATGGAACACAATGGGATTTTCCAGCTTTTCCACCCCAATTCCCAGACTGAGGACGGGGGGGGGGGTTACCCCATTCCCACCCTTTGGGAGATGCCTGCTGCTGGGAATGGAGGTGCAATCCCAACTGGAGGGAGGAAAAGGCCACGAATTGCCCCAGCTCTTGTTTATTGAAGGACTCCAAGACAAGGCTGGGATACAAAGTCACCAAAAGTACCAAAACGACCCCCAAAACCCCCTGGATATTCTTAAAAAGGAAGCTGAAACCAGCTCCAGGTTGCTCCCTTTTCATGGGAACACTGGGAAAAGCCCGGGATTGACTCTGCTCCATGCGGGATATTCCAGTCTTGCCTCCCTAACACATCCTTGGCAGTGCCAATGACCCCAAATCGGGCTTTTTTCCCCCCAAAATGGCACTTGGAAGAGCAGCAGCACCCCCTTTTTGGGCCCAAACCCCACCAAGAAGACACATGACAGTGGTAAACCCCCTTCCTCCCTCCCCATCTTCACCCCATGGCACCCACCCCCCAACATGTTCTGCTCCAAAGAGCAAAATCCAGCAGAAAATGGGGGGGGAAAACCCAAAAATTCCCCCTTTTTCGGCCACTTCCTGCCTTGGATCCCACCTGGAAATGGTGGGAAGAGGGAGAAAGTGGGAAACCAGCCTTAAAATCATCTTAATTTAGTGGGAAATGGGATTTCTGGGCTTCCATCCACCCCAAAAACAAAGGGAGGGTGGTGGGCACTATTCCTATCTTCCATGAGGACCTTGGGATGGGGAAAGGAAGAACATTCCTGCTCTAAAACCATGGGATTTGGTTAAAAAGGGGAAAAAATGAAAGGGAAGGGTCCCCATCCATAATTAGTCACCAAGACCTAATGGTTCCTATGGGAACAAGCCCCCAGTGATAGGTCTTGATGGCCAACCCCAGTTGGGTGTTGGGAAGAGGTTGGACCCATGGAATGAAGGCGACTTCCTCATCCTCTCACAGATAGGTCAAGATGGAATGGCTCCGGGTAGGCAGACCCTGCCCAATGGTGGCTCTTGTTGGCCAACCCCAGTTGCGTGTTGAGTGGAACGAGCCCAATGCCGCCTCTTGTTGGCCAACCCCAGTTGGGTGTTGGGTGGAACGAGCCCAATGCCGCCTCTTGTTGGCCAACCCCAGTCGGGTGCTGAGTGAGCTCAGCCCCATAGCCCAAAGGCGCCTTCCCCTTCCTCTCCCCCCCCTCAAGCCCCCCCAGCTCCGCATGGGCCCATCCCAACGCCGGCTCTTGGGTGGCCCCAGAGCCCCCCCTTGGCCGTGGGGCCGGGGCCGGGCTCAGTTGCTGAGGGACGAGGCCTGAGCCCCCGGGGCTGGCGCCGGGGGGAAGCAGGGCTGGGGGAAGGCGCGGGCAGGGAAGGGCAGGGCCCAGGGCAGCTCCAACCCCGGCACCGCACCGGGGAAGGGCGGCAGCGCCGGGACGGGCGCGAAGGCACCGGAGAAGCCGGCGCCGGCCCCGGTGCCGCCGGTGGCGGTGGCGGCGGTGGCTTTGGCTTTGTCCCCGCTGTGGGTGCGTTGGTGCCGGTTGAGGTGGGAACTGCGGCTGAAGCACTTCCCGCACGCCCCACACTTGTAGGGCTTCTCGCCGGTGTGGACGCGCTGATGGATGGTGAGCTCGGAGCGTTGGATGAAGCTCTTGCCGCACTCGGAGCACTGGTAGGGCTTCTCGCCCAAGTGGGTCCGTTGATGGGTGATGAGGTTGGAAGAGACGCTGAAGCACTTCCCGCATTCCCCGCACTTATAGGGCTTCTCCCCCGTGTGCATCCGGCGATGGATGGTGAGATCCGACTTCTGGATGAAACCCTTCCCGCAATCCCCGCAGGCGTAGGGCTTCTCTCCCGTATGGATCCGGCGGTGCTTGACCAACGCCGAGCGTTGCCCAAAGCCCTTCCCGCATTCCCCACACTTATAGGGCTTCTCCGGTGGTGGCACCGGAGCCGCTTCGGCGCCGCCACCATCCGCTTCCATCCCGCAATCCAAGCACTGTTGAGCACGAGGCCGCAATCCGATGGCCCCACCTCGGGTCTTGCCACAATCCGGACACTTGGGAGCTTGTCCCATAGCTCCTCCGGCTCCATGGGAACGTTGATGCTTCAACAACGCGGCGCCTTGACCGAAGCATCTCCCACATTGGGAACATTGGAAGAGGCGCCCATGGCGATGAGCAGCCAAGAAGCTGTTGAGATGTTCGGGACAACGATAGGATGCCCGTTCGGCCACGTGGATCTTCTGGTGCCGATCCAGGTGGGAACTGACGCTGAAGCTCTTCCCGCATTCCGGGCACGTATAGGGCCGCTCTCCGGTATGGACCCGTTGGTGGCGTTCCAGGTCGGAACGTTGGATGAAGCCTTTGCCGCAGTCGCCGCACGCAAAGGGCCGTTCTCCGGTGTGGATGCGTCGGTGTTGGGTCAAGTTGGAACCGCGGCTGAAGCTCTTCCCGCAATCCCCACAGCGATGGGGCCGATCCCCGCTATGGGTCTTGCGATGCTTGGCCAAGGCGGAACGTTGGGAAAAGCTCTTCCCGCAATCGGGACAACGATGAGGAGCCGAGGAAGCATCCGGAGACGCACGAGCACGAGCGCGGGGTGGACCGGGACCGTTGGCGTGTGTCTGGCGGTGCCGATCCAAGTGGGAACTGACGCTGAACCTCTTCCCGCAATCTCCGCACGGATACGGCCGCTCTCCCGTATGGATCCGCCGATGGCGTTCCAGATCGGAACGTTGGATGAAGCCTTTACCGCAATCTCCGCACCGGTGGGGCCGTTCTCCCGTATGGATGCGGCGGTGTTGGGCCAAGTTGGAGCCGCGGCTGAAGCCTTTGCCGCAGTCACCGCAACGATGGGGTTTGTCCCCCCCTCCATCCGTTTGCCGGCAACGCCGCCCGCATTCCGAACAGCGCCGGCGACGCGTGGGGCTCCGGGAATGTATCCGTGTCCCGCACTCGGAACAACCGGCCCGGAATGCCGTAGGTGCCGGAGGGGGTTCAATGGGTTCCTCTTGGCTTTGGGGTTGGGTGGCATCTTCCAATGGGGGCTCCTCGGTGCCGGTGCCTGAAGGAGAAAGCATGGAGGCCATGAAGCCACCAGAGCATCATCAAGGTGGGGATTGGGATGGTCCAACACAAGGACTTCCTCTTCCAGTTGGGTGGTGGGGCCATAGGGAGAGTGGTGGTCATCAGGGATCCATCCCTTCTCCACTGAGCACATCGATGGACACGCAAAGGTTGATGCCCCCAGGAGGATGGGATCCATCCAGAGGGACCTTGGGAGGTTGGAGAACCTCATGGAGAGGGTCTATGGGGACATGGAGAAGGTCCACTGGGACATGGAGGAGGTCTATAGGGACATGGAGAAGACCCATGGCTTCATGGAGAAGGTCCATGGCTTCATGGAGAAGATCCATGAGGCCATGGATGAGATCTACGGGGACACAGATGAGGTCTATGGGGCCATGGAGGTCTATGGGGCCACGTAGATGCTCTATGGGGTAGTGTCCCCCCCTCTTTACCTCCATCCTTGGGTGCCTTCTTCCGGCTCCGGCGCTTCCCGGCCTGGCCCTGCTCCCGCACCAGCTCCCGCAGCATCTTCTCCACTTGGCTCCTGCCGGCTGTTTGCAGGATCAGGCCCAACTGGCGCCGGAGGTCGGGATTGACCCCTCCATCTCCGGAGCCGGAGCTTCCCGAAGGCTGGAGCTGGGTGGGTTCCGGTTGTCCCTGGTCACCTTCGGCTTCTCCACCTGGAAAAAGCCCTCCGAGATACCCAAAAAGTTGGGAATTCAGCCCAAAGCGGGGGGGTTCTGCAGCCATCCCAAAGGATTCAACCCTAATTGAGGGGTTCCTCGAGAATCCAAAGGGATTCGACCCAAATTGGGGGATCCTCAAGAATCCAAAGGGATTTGACCCAAACTGGGGGTTCCTCAAGAATCCAAAGGGATTCGACCCAAACTGGGGGGGTTCTCCATCAATCCCAAGGGATTCACCCAAATCTGAGGAGGTTCTCCAAGATTCTCAAGGAATTCCCCCAAATTTGAGGTGGATTCACAAAATAGTTACGGAATTCCCCCGAATTTGGGATGTTCTCCATCAATCCTAAGGAATTCACCCAAATTTGGGGGCGTTCTCCACCAAACCTATGGAATTCTCCCCAATTTGGGGTGTTTCCACCCGGAATTCCAGGACTTACCCGACACCAACCCTCGTCTCCGATGGGATTCAGCAAATGCCGTGATCCGCGGCCAACTGATGGCGATCTCCTCGGCTGTGGGAGAAGGTGATGGTGGTCCTCAATGCATCCATAGATTCCATGGATGGGCTCCAAACCCCCCATTCCCAACCCATTTTGGGGTGAAATCCTCCATATTGGGGCCAAAAAGTGTTCCCAGCACCACCCCAATCCCGACCTTGGGATGAGGGGTTCCCAAATGCTCATGGGATGCCGAAGGAATACCAATGGGATGCTCTGGGATGCTCCTGGGATGCCAACAGGATGCTCATTGGATGCTCATGGGATGCCAGTGGGATGCCAAAGGGATGCTCATGGGATACCAATGGGATGCTCATGGGATACCAATGGGATACCAAAGGGATGCTCATGGGATACCAACAGGATACCAATGGGATACCAATGGGAAACCAATAGGACACCAATGGGATGCTCATGGGATACCAATGGGATACCAATGGGATGCTCATGGGATACCAATGGGATGCCAATGGGATACCCATGGGATGCCCATGGGATGCTCGTGGTACCCAAACCACACCAGGGATGCTGCGAAGAGCCCTGGGGCCCCCCCAGAGTGACCCAATTCCCCCCCCTTCCCCCCCCCCAAGGGAAGGATCCCGGGATCCCCCCCATTCCTCACCCAAGGATATGACGTTCTCGTAGTTCTCCTGCATGGTGACCCCCGGCACCGGGGGGGCCTTGGGGTGCCCTCACCCCCCAGGCACGGCTCCAGCCCCTGCAAAGGGAACAGAGCCCCCCCCCCGTTGCTGTCCGCATCCCGGAATTCCCACTTTTCCCTATGGAAAAGAGGGGTCTGAGGGGGGGTTCCACCTATGGGCTACACACATCCCGATGGGATACACACATCCCCATAGGGGACAGGCACATAGACCCCTATGGGATACACACATCCCGATGGGATACACACACATCCCTATGGGATACACACATCCCTATAGGGGACAGGCACATAGACCCCTATGGGACACACACATCCCTATGGGATACACACATCCCTATAGGGGACAGGCACATAGACCCCTATGGGATACACACATCCCTATGGGATACACACATCCCTATAGGGGACAGGCACATAGACCCCTATGGGATACACACATCCCGATGGGATACACACACATCCCTATGGGATACACACATCCCCATAAGGGACAGGCACATAGACCCCTATGGGACACACACATCCCTATGGGATACACACATCCCTATAGGGGACAGGCATATAGATCCCTATGGGACACACACATCCCTATGGGATACACACATCCCCATAGGGGACAGGCACATAGACCCCTATGGGATACACACATCCCGATGGGATACACACACATCCCTATGGGATACACACATCCCCATAAGGGACAGGCACATAGACCCCTATGGGACACACACATCCCTATGGGATACACACATCCCTATAGGGGACAGGCATATAGATCCCTATGGGACACACACATCCCTATGGGATACACACATCCCTATAGGGGACAAGCACATCCCAATGGGATACACACATCCCTATAGGGGACAGGCACATTCTGATAGGATACACATATCCCTATAGGGGACAGGCATATAGATCCCTATGGACACACACATCCCTATGGGATACACACATCCCTATAGGGGACACACACATCCCTATGGGATACACACACCCCTATAGGGGACAGGCACATAGACCCCTATGGGACACATACATCCCTATAGGGGACAATCACATCCCTATGGGGGACACTCACACCCTTATAGGGGACACACACACTATACGGGATACACACATCCCTATAGGGGACACACAGACCCTATGGGACACACACATCCTATAGGGGACACACACACAGACCCCTATGGGACACACAGAGACCCCTATAGGGGAAACCCAGAGTTCTATAGGGGACGTACACACCCCTATACGGGACACACAGACCCCTATGGGACACACACAGATCCCTATAAGGGACACCCAGAGTTCTATAGGGGACACACACAGACCCCTATAGGGGACATACACATCCTATAGCGGACACACTCAGACCCCTATGGGACACACACGGACCCCTATAGGGGACACCCAGAGTTCTATAGGGGACGTACGCACCCCTATACGGGACACACAGACCCCTATGGGACACACACATCCTATAGGGGACACACACAAACCCCTATAGGGGACACACACAGCCCCCTATGGCACACACAGCCCCCTATAGGGGACACGCAGCCCCCTATGGCACACACAAACCCCCATAGGACCCTATGGGGACCCCCCCCCTTCGGACGCTCCCATTTACCTGCGGGGGGGGCCCGAAGCGGGGTCCTCGCCCCGCGCCGGTCCCGCTGGAGGCGGCTCCCGCTGTGACCCGGATGCAGTGGAGCGGCCCCCCCCCGCCCGCCCGCAGTGGTACGAGCCGGAGCCCCCTAGCGGCCCCCGCGTCCGCTTCAGCGCTCCCCCCCCCCCCGCTCCCCCCCCGCCCGCGCCGAGCGATGGTTCCGTCCAGAGCGCGCCTTGGGGGCCCTATGGAGGCACCGGGGAGCGCCCTATGGATGGGAGGCCCCTATAGGGACAATGGGGAGTGCCCTATAGGGACCATGGGGAGCAGCCTATAGAGACAATGGGGAGTGCCCTATAGGGACCATGGGGAGCGCCCTATAGGGACCATGGGGAGCGCCCTATAGGGACCATGGGGAGTGGCCTATAGAGACAATGGGGAGCGCCCTATAGAGACAATGGGGAGCACCCTATGGATGGGTGAGCCCTATAGAGACACTGGGGAATCCCAACGGAAGATCCCAAAGAGACGGCCAAGGAATGCCCATGGAGATACCAATGGAATGCCCATATTGATCCCCATGGAATGCCCATGGAATGCCCCAGGAGAACCCCATGGCCACCACCCCACCACCCAACAGAGCCCTCCTTGGAGCTCCTCTTACCCTTATGAAGCCCTCCGGCCCCTATGGAACAGGAGGAGCCTCTTTGGGAATGCGACATCCCGGAGGTTGGACACCCCCCCCTCCCCCATTGGGATGGTGGGAATTGTGCCCCTCCAATCCTTTGGTTTTCCAGGTGGGAATTCCCGGGATCCCAAATCCCTCCCAGGAGAAGAAGGCACCGATGGGTTTTGCTCTATTTATTCACTACAACCACAGCTTTGGCCGTGCCCACCGCATCCCATGGTCCTCCTCCCATCCCGGAGCTTCATCCCAAGGTTTTTCCTGGTATCCATAAGGAAAAGACCTCCCCACGAGCTCCCGGGGCCTTCGTTCCAAGCATGGATGGGGCTACCTCCTCCCTACTCCCAATGGGGTCCCACCAAAGGCTTGGAGGTGGTCTCACGGTTCGGGCCCCAAATGGGGCTTTTTTTGGCCCCCAAATTGGGCTCTTTTGGGCCCAAATGGGGGCGTTTGGTGGTGGCATCATCAGGAGGGTTCAGGCGTTGGGTGATGGCCGTGGAGATGGGTCCAGGTGGGGATGGAGATGGTTCCTTATGGAGATGGTTCCTTATGGAGATGGAGATGGATCCTTATGGAGATGGTTCCTTATGGAGATGGAGATGGATCCTTATGGAGATGGAGATGGTTCCTTATGGAGATGGAGATGGTTCTTTATGGAGATGGAGATGGTCCCTTATGGAGATGGAGATGGATCCTTATGGAGATGGTTCCTTATGGAGATGGAGATGGATCCTTATGGAGATGGAGATGGTTCCTTATGGAGATGGAGATGTTTCTTTGTGGAGATGGAGATGGTCCCTTATGGAGATGGAGATGGATCCTTATGGAGATGGTTCCTTATGGAGATGGAGATGGATCCTTATGGAGATGGATCCTTATGGAGATGGAGATGGTCCTTTATGGAGATGGAGATGGATCCTTATGGAGATGGAGATGGATCCTTATGGAGATGGTCCTTTATGGAGATGGAGATGGATCCTTACGGAGATGGAGATGGATCCTTATGGAGATGGTCCTTTATGGAGATGGAGATGGATCCTTATGGAGATGGAGATGATTCCTTATGGAGATGGCCCCTTATGGAGATGGTTCCTGTTGGCCATGGAGATGGCTCCTGTTGGCCATGGAACGGCTCCTTCCGCCTCACCCATTGCCTCCACTGTGCCATTCCCAAGGGAATGCCCTCACTCCCCATCCTCCACCCTATCTACTCCCTCCTCCCCCCCCCTTCCCCACCAGTGGGTCCCCTTCTTCCCCCCATCCCTTATCCCACCACCACCTCCTCCCCCCCTTCCTCCCCATGGCCCCGCAGGTGCCGATGGAGCTGGGCCCGGATCCCAAAGCTCTTCCCGCACCGCGGACACCCGAAGCTCCCCCCCCCGCCGTGGAGCCGGGAATGCTTTGCCAAAGCCGAAGCATCCGCAAAGCTCTTCCCGCATTCGGGACACGGCTGCCGAGGACCGGAATGGCCCCGTTGGTGCTTCTGGAAGTGGAAGGTGCTATTGAAGCTCTTCCCGCATTCGCCGCACACATGGGGTCGGCCTCCGTCGTGGATGCGCTGATGCCGGTAGAGATGCGACGTCCTTCCGAAGCGCTTCCCGCAATCCCCGCACTCGTAGGGACGCTCTCCCGTGTGGATGCGTTGATGCCGTTCCCAATGGGAGCTCCAGGAGAAGCTCTTCCCGCACGCTCCGCATTGATACGGTTTCACCCCCCCGTCGCCATTCCCGGCATCCCGCGGAGCGCCGTCGGCGCCGAGGTGGAGGCGTTGGTGATCGACCAACGTAGGGCCGTCGCCGAAGCTCTTCCGGCAGAGGGTGCACTTATAGGGCCGTTGACCGCTATGGGTGCGCTGATGACGCTCAAAGTGGAGGGTGCTCCCAAAGGACCGCCCGCAATAGGTGCAGATATAGGAGCGACCCCCGGCGTGGGTGCGTTGGTGTCGGTAGAGGTGGGAGCTCCGACTGAAGCGCTTCCCGCATTCCGGACACGCGTAGGGTTTCTCTCCCGTATGGACCCGTTGATGGCGATGGAAGTGGGAGCTCCAACTGAAGCTCTTCCCGCATTCCACGCATTGGAAAGGCGAAGGGCCCGAGTGGAGGCGGCGATGGGTGAGGAGCTCTTTGCGGCGGCGGAAGCTCTTCCCGCATTCCTGGCAGGGATGGGATGCGCCGCGGGACGGAGGCGCTTGGGACCCATGGGAACGTTGATGGCGGTAGAGGTTGGAGCTGACGTTGAAGCTCTTCCCGCAATGGAGGCATAGGAAGGGCTTCTCCCCAGTGTGGGTCCGGCGGTGTTTGCTGAAGTGGGAGCTGCAGCTGAAGCTCTTCCCGCATTCCAAGCATTGGAAGCTCTTCTGGAGCACGATGATGCTCTTGATGTTGGGAAAGGTTCCGGAGGCGGAGCGCGTCGCCATGGCTACGGGATGCTCCAATTGTTGGACCACGGTCCAACGCAGCGTCTCCCGTGGGCCGTCGGGAGCATCTTCGATGCGGTCCAGGTCGATGATGGAAGGGTCTTGGGATGGTGGAGGGGCCGGGGAGGTCCGGGGGGCTAAAAGAGGGGGAATGGGGTCAGTAATGGGATGGAGAGCGCGATCCCGATGGGAGCGCCAATGGGATGAGGGCACCATCCCTATGGGAACGGCAAAGGGGATGGAGACCTCCGTCCCTATGGGAACATCATAGGGGATGGAAACCTCCATCCCTATGGGACCATTAAAGGGGATGGAGACCTCCATCCCTATGGGACCATTAAAGGGGATGGAGACCTCCATCCCTATGGGACCATCAAAGGGGATAGAGGTCATGATCCCTATGGGACCATCAAAGGGGATGGAGACCTCCATCCCTATGGGACCATTAAAGAGAATGGAGACCTCCATCCCTATGGGAACATCAAAGGGGATGGAGACCATGATCCCTATGGGACCATTAAGGGGGATGGAGACCCCCATCCCCACAGGCCCTGCTGGCTCCGGGTCTCCATCCCATTCCCAAGGCTGAGGCCCATCCCTGCTTCCCACTCACTCTGTATCCCGGGGGGGTCGTAGGCATCGTCCTCCCCATCGCCCCCATAGAGCTCCGTCTGCTCCGGCTCTGCAGATCCCCATGGATCCATGTCCCGGTCGGTGGCACGGGGACACTGCAGGGATAGGAGGGACCCCCCCTTTAACCCCCATTCCCAATCCCACTGCATCCATATGGGATGGATGGGACCCCCTTTACTCCCCTCCATCCCCAATCCCACTGCATCCATATGGGATGGATGAGACCCTCTTTACCCCATATCCCACTGGATCCATATGGGATGGATGGGACCCCCTTTACCCCATATCCCACCGGATCCACATGGGATGGATGAGACCCCCTTTACCCCATATCCCACCGGATCCATATGGGATGGATGGGACCCCCTTTACCCCCCTCCATCCCCAATCCCACTGCATCCATATGGGATGGATGAGACCCCCTTTACCCCATATCCCACCGGATCCACATGGGATGGATGAGACCCCCTTTACCCCATATCCCACCGGATCCACATGGGATGGATGAGACCCCCTTTACCCCATATCCCACCGCCTCCACATGGGATGGAGGAGACCCCCTTTACCCCATATCCCACCGCCTCCACATGGGATGGAGGGGACCCCCATTGCCCCCCATCCCCATTCCCACCTCCTCCATAGGGACGCAGGGACCCCCTTCTCCCATAGCCCGGACAAAGCCGGGCGGCGCCGATACCATTCCCCGTTGAGGAACGGGGGGGGGGGAGTGTTTCCCTTATTCCCCATTCCCAAAACCCTATCAGGGCCCCCCCCCCCCCCCCATGGATCCCGCACCCACAAAGGCGGCTCCGGTGCCTCCGATCCCAATGGCTTCAGCGGGCGCCGTATCCCGGCTCCTTCCCCCCCTTTTCCTGTTTAAGGGGGACCCCCCCCCCCGCATCCCGGTTGCTCCATCCCCTTCCTGTGTGTCCTGGCTCACGGAGCCGGCGTGCAACAGCCCCGGCGCCGCCCCCTCCTCGCTTTATTCCCCCCCCCCCATATCCCATATTCCCACTCCATAGCCCATATTCCCACTCCATAGCCCATATTCCCACCTCATATCCCACATTCCCACCCCCTATTCCCATCCCCATCCATTGCTCCATCACCTCCGCATCCCGCCGCGATCGGGACCAGGTAACGGGGGGGGGGGGGGAACCAATGAAGGGCGGAGGGGGGGGGATAACGCGATCCGCGCCCCTATAGGGATGTAATGGAGGGGGGGGGTCCCCATCATCCCCTTCCCGGTCCCCCCACCTCTGTTTAAGCCCTCATCCCGCTTCCCTCCGGTCGAATTCCCGCTTTCCTTCCCACCGGATCCAGCCGCGTTGTTTGCAACCCCCCCCCCATCCCTCTTTTCGTCGCCCATAGCCCCATTGAACCCCCCCACATCCCCATCGAACCCCCCCATAGCCACATTGGACCCCCCCCAATATCCCCATTGAACCCCCCCCACAGCCCCATTGAACCCCCCCATAGCCACATTGGACCCCCCCCAATATCCCCATTGAACCCCCCCCACAGCCCCATTGAACCCCCCCATAGCCACATTGGACCCCCCCCAATATCCCCATTGACCACCCCCCATAGCCCCATTGGGCCCCCCAATATCCACGTTGGACCCCCCTATGCCCCCATTGGACCCCCCCATAGCCCCATTGGACCCCCCTACGCCCCCCACTGGACGCCCCCACTGGACGCCCCCACTGGACGCCCCCACTGGACCCCTCCACAGCCCAATTGAGCCCCCCCATATCCCTACTGTGCTCCTCCCCATCCCCATTGGATCCCCCCACATCCCCATTGGACCCCTCCATAGCCCCATTGGACCCCCCCATATCCCTATTGAACCCCCCATATCCCCATTGGACCCCTCCATAGCCCCATTGGACCCCCCCACATCCCCATTGAACCCCCCCATAGCCCCATTGGACCCCTCCATAGCCCCATTGGACCCCCCCATATCCCCATTGGACCCCCCCACATCCCTATTGAACCCCCCCATAGCCCCATTGGACCCCCCCCAGACCCCCATGGACCCCCCTCCCTGTGCTGGAATCCCCATGGAGCCCCAAACCTCATTGGTTCCATTGCAGTGCTTGGTGACATCCCCATTCCTGCCCCATTCCTGCCCCATTCCAGGCCTGGGAAGAGCTTTCCCACCGGGAAGAAGATGCAGGAGAGCTACGAGAGTGTCATCTCCTTGGGTGAGGTTCCAATTCCCTCCATTATTCCCTCATTCTTTGTGAATTCCAAAGAGGATTCCCCTCAAATCCATGCAGTTGAGGTAATTCCAGGATTGGAATTCTGGGCCTGGGAAGAGCCATAATCCCGATCCCATTGTTATCCACAGCGGAAGAGATCGCCATCAGTTGGCCAAGGATCACAGCCTTTGCCGAATCCCATCGGAGGAGGGGAATGGCGGCCGGTAAGTCCCATTGGAATTCCATTGGGAAGCTGCCATTGGACTTCCATTGGGATAAAAAGCATGGAATGATGAGTTGGATGCAACCAGCACCATGTGGGCAACCAAGTGATGGGGTTGGGTGGCCATTGGGAAGCTCCCAATGGAATTCCATTGGGATAAAAAGCATGGAATGATGGGTTGGATGCAACCAGCACCATGTGGGCAACCAAGTGATGGGGTTGGGTGGCCATTGGGAAGCTCCCAATGGAATTCCATTAGGATAAAAAGCATGGAATGATGGGTGGGATGCAACCGGCGCGATGTGGGCAACCAACTGATGGGGTTGGGTGGCCATTGGGAAGCTCCCAATGGAATTCCATTGGGATAAAAAGCATGGAATGATGGGTGGGATGCAACCAACGCGGTGTGGGCAACCAAGGGATGGGGTTGGGTGGTGAGGCCGCATCTCCCTCCCCTTCTTTCCCCTATAGACGATGCGTTGTTGAGCGAGAACGAAGACGAGGACCCACCACCGGGCGACCTGGAGAAGGTGGACCCCACCTCCACCCCATCCCCAAAGCCCAAAGGGCCCATTCCCAGCCCCATCGAAGGCTCCAAACCCGGGGACACCCCCCCCAAAGCCGAGCTCCAACCCCCCAAACCCTCCAGGAAGCGCCAAGGAAGCCACCGGAGCTTCAAGAAGTTCCCATCGCGCTCTTTGTTGGCTCCCAACCGGTGCCAAGATTGCGGCAAAGCTTTGGCATTCCCAAAGCGGCCCCATAAGTGTCCGGAATGCGGGAAGTGCTTCCGGTTGAGCTCTACCCTCATCACTCACCAACGGCGTCACGTTGGGGACAAACCCTACAAGTGTCCGGATTGCGGGAAGAGCTTCAGCGTTGGCTCGGCCTTCATCCAACACCAACGGATCCATGGAGGAGCCGCTCCGTGCCAATGCGGGGTGTGCGGGAAGACATTCCCGGCCAGCTCCAGTTTGGTGAAGCACCAAAAGCTCCACGCGGAAGAGAAACCCTACAAGTGCGGGGATTGCGGGAAAGGCTTCAATTGGAATTCCCACTTGGAACGGCACCGGCGCATCCATACGGGCGAGAAGCCCTACGCCTGTCCCGAATGCGGGAAGAGCTTCAGTTGGAGCTCCCACTTGGATCGGCATCGCCGGACCCACGTCGCCTTTGGAGAAGCTTCTTGCGGTCGTTGCCGGATCCCTTTGGATGCTTCCAAAGCTTTGGAAAAGCCGTTCCAATGCGGGGAATGCGGGAAGGGCTTCGCCAAGAGCGCGGCATTGGCCAAGCACCGGCGCGGCCACGGTGCCGAGAAGCCCCATAAGTGTGGGGAGTGCGGGAAGGCCTTTGGCTTGAGCACGGCGTTGGCCCAACACCAACGGAGCCACGGCGCCGGCAAAGCGTTCCAATGCGGGGAATGCGGGAAGAGCTTTGCGTGGAGCTCCCACCTGGATCGCCATCGCCGTATCCATCTGGGAGAGAAGCCCTATAGGTGCGGGGATTGCGGGAAGAGCTTTTCCCAAAGCTCCCACTTGGAAAGGCACCACCGGGTCCACGCGGGGGCCCAAGAGGCTCCTCAATGCATTGAGTGCACCTTCGAAGCCACCAAACGCCGGCGGCTGTTGAGCGGCGCCGTCGAGCGGCATTCCCAATGCGCGGATTGCGGGAAGAGCTTCCGATGGGGCGGAAGAACCCGCGCGGCCACAGAGAGGACCCATAAGTGTAGCGAATGCGGGAAGAGCTTCACTTATGGGGCGGAGCTCAAGCACCAAGGGACGCAGACCGGGGAGAAGCCATACGCCTGTCCGGAATGCGGGAAGAGCTTCGGGCAGAACTCGGCATTGGTCAAACACCGTCGGATGCATACGGGGGAGAAGCCCTATAAGTGTGGGGAATGCGGGAAGAGCTTCAGCGTCCGTTCCAACCTCATCAAACACCAACGGACCCACTTGGGCGAGAAGCCCTACAAGTGTGGGGATTGCGGGAAGGGTTTCATCCAGAAGTCGGATCTCACCAAACACCGCCGGATGCACACGGGGGAGAAGCCCTATAAGTGCGGGGAATGCGGGAAGTGCTTCAGCGTCTCTTCCAACCTCATCAAACACCAACGCATCCACTTGGGCGAGAAGCCCTACCAGTGCTCCGAGTGCGGCAAGAGCTTCATCCAACGCTCCGAGCTCACCATCCATCAGCGCGTCCACACCGGCGAGAAGCCCTACAAGTGTGGGGCGTGCGGGAAGTGCTTCAGCCGCAGTTCCCACCTCAACCGGCACCAACGCACCCACAGCGGGGACAAAGCCAAAGCCGCCGCCGCCGCCGCCACCGGCGGCACCGGGGCCGGCGCCGGCTTCTCCGGTGCCTTCGCGCCCGTCCCGGCACTGCCGCCCTTCCCCGGTGCGGTGCCGGGGTTGGAGCTGCCCTGGGCCCTGCCCTTCCCTGCCCGCGCCTTCCCCCAGCCCTGCTTCCCCCCGGCGCCAGCCCCGGGGGCTCAGGCCTCGTCCCTCAGCAACTGAGCCCGGCCCCGGCTCCGGCCCCACGGCCAAGGGGGGGCTCTGGGGCCACCCAAGAGCCGGCGTTGGGATGGGCCCGTGCGGAGCTGGGGGGGCTTGAGGGGGGGGAGAGGATGGGGAAGGCGCCTTCGGGCTATGGGGCTGAGCTTACTCAGCACCCGACTGGGGTTGGCCAACAAGAGGCGGCATTGGGCTCGTTCCATTCAACACCCAACTGGGGTTGGCCAACAAGAGGCGGCATTGGGAAGGTTCTTCTTACCCGGAGCCATTCCGTCCTGATGCATCCATGAGAGGATGGGGAAATCGCCTTCATTCCATGGGTCCAACCTCTTCCCAACGTCCTCAACACCCAACTGGGGTTGGCCATCAAGACCTATCATCAAGACCCATCATTGGGAAGGTTCTTCCTACCCGGAGCTGTTTCATCTTTATGTATCCATGAGAGGATGGGGAAGTCACCTTCATTCCATGGATCCAACCTCTTCCCAACACTCAACTGGGGTTGGCCAAGAGCAGCCATTGGGAAGGTTCTTCCCACCTGGAACCGTTCCGTCTTGATGTATCCATGAGAAGATAAGGAAGTCGCCTTCATTCCATGGATCAAACATCTTCCCAACACTCAACTGGGGTTGGCCACCAAGAGCGAACACTTTGGAGCTCTTTTGTCCATTTTTCCAGGAATGCCATGGAATTTTTGGGATCTGGTGGTTTTCTAGGTGGATTTTGCCCCAAATTCCGTGTTGGTGGGTGGGTTTTGCCAGGATTTGTCTCGGTTTTCCCGATGTTTTAGGCTCCATCCCTTGCAGTGGGATTGCAGGCGTTGTGGTACCATTGGGAACAGGTGACTCCGGTACTGGTTTGATGCCTGAATTCCTGCTTTTTCCCTGTTTTCCCATTTTTTCTCCATTAAATAGCTGGGATAAAACTTAGGAAAAGGAAGGAATTGCTGAAAACTCTGGGATTGGGAAGGTTTGGATGGAATCTGATTGAGTCAAGAGGAGTGCGATGCAATGGGAAGGGCTTCGTTGGGAATAGAGGGGGAAGAGGGAATAGCCCCCCAAAAAGAGGGAAAATGGCTATGGAAAAGAGGAGGGAAAGAATGGGAAAAGGAGGAAAGGATATAGGGAATGGGACCAAAATCGGTGCTAAATGTAGGGAAAGGGATGGATGGAAGAATGGATGATGATGGATGATGGATAATGGATGGATGATGGATGACGGATGACAGATGGAAAATGGATGGATGGCTAATGGATGGATGATGATGGATAATGGATGGATAATGGATGGATGACGGCACCAATGGGGCACAAGGTCCCACCAAGACCCCAGAGAACCCAAAGCCACCCCAAGGGAGCACAAAGAGCTTCTCTGAAGGCATCTCAAGGGGGTTCCTTCTCTTCAGAAGTGGGATTTGGGGTGGAATTCTGCTGTTTTCCAGTGTGGAGCTTCCGAAGCCGCTGTTGGCTGTGTCCTTTGTCCATGGTCTTCTCGTGTCTCATTGGGGGGGTGGGGGGTGGGGGGAAATTCCTCATCTTTTGCTTTCCATGAGTAGGAATAAAGTAGAACGTAGGAGCTTGGGATGAGGTCTTCTCCTTGGGATGGGGGGGTTCCTCTTCCCGTTGCTCCAGATCCCATATCCAATGGGAGAAGGGACCATGGGCCCTTGGGGGTGCCAAGCAGGGCTGGGAATGCCCATTGGTGCTCCTCAGGCTTCAAGGTGGGGATTAGGGTGGCTTGAGGACATCTCCAAAGGGATTCATCCCATCTCCAATGGGTTTATCCCATCTCCAAAGGGATTCATCCCATCTCCAATAGGATTTGCTGGATCTCAAAAGGCTTCTCTTGGGGTTGTCCCCACACTTTGGGACCCCATTTGGCTCATTTGGGATCCTCATTCCCCTTGGGAAAGCTGGGATTCCTATGGGAAAAGGGGGAATTCCCACCTCCCGGTTGTTCTTCCTGCTCCTGGGATGCTTTTCCCACTCCCGGGATGCTTTTCCCACTCCCAGGGATGATCCTAAATAAAGGGGGAATAATCCCAACATCCACATGGATGTGGTAACATCTGGGATGGGGATGTTGGAAGGGAGGGAATAGTGATGGAAGCCCCAAATCCTTTGGGATGCCAACAGTGAGACCCCCATTCCCAAGGGAATTCCAAGCCCTCGCCCCCCCCCCCTTCCCTATTTCCCTGCAAGAAGCAACCCAAAACACCCGGATCAGGATATCCCATTGGGGGAGGGATTTGGGGATATGTCAAGAAATCCATAGGGAATAGGCTGGGAATATCCATTTACTCATTGGAATATACACTGGGAATGACCCCCCCCGGGGGCTGCCTCGAACCGGGGGGGGTTCTCATCACAGCCAGCCCAGATCCCAACAGCGGGAATAGGGAATTTCATGGGCTATGGATCCCAGCGACTCCGACCTCCAGATCCCAACAGTGGGAAGAGGGAATTCCACGGGATACAGCTCCCAACATCACAATGGGGGAGCCCAAACACCGCCCCCCCCACACCCCCCACCCCATGGCATTGCCTTGGCCATCAAGACTCTTCCAAGCATGGTCCCACCATCTCCAACCTCCATATCTCATGGAAGTGGATCCATCAGCTCCAACTCCCAAGATCCCAACAGTGGAATTCCATGGGATATGGATCCCAGCATTACTATGGGGGAGCAGATGAACCCAAACCCCCCCCCAACTCCATGGTCAAGAAGAAGGTTCCAAGAGTGGTGCCACCACCTCCAACCTTCACCCCATGGCTCCTATGGGGAGGTTGAAGCCACCCCATGGCTCCTATGGGGAGGTTGAAGACCTCAACGTCTTCTTGGGTACCTCCAACCTCCACCCAATGGTTCCTATGGGGAGGATGAAGACCTCAACATCTTCTTGGGTACCTCCAACCTCCACCCAATGGTTCC